>NC_061157.1:23946679-23961679 GCF_022113875.1 Hydra vulgaris | reverse complement strand
GTTCCGCGTCAAGCTCATCCTTGAGTACCACCAATACAAAGTGAGGGGTTAAAACTAAAGTTTTTGTTTTACTTTATTTGTGTTTAATTTATTTTTTCAAGAATTTTTTTTGTTGTACTTCATTTGTGTTTAATTTATTTTTTCAAGAAAAGGCAATAAAACACAATAATTATTAAGGCTTAAATAACAACAATCAATTATCTCTCTAAATTATTTTGTATTTAATAACTAACTTGATTGTAATAAATGCACTCTTATATTAAATTTTATCTTCAGTTTATGCTGGCTATCGTTTATATCGATATAATCAATGTCTTTGTTTGTTTTTTGTCTTTTCTCTCTATATCGTATGTTTGCGTTTTCTATAAAAGAAACCATAGTTTCTTCTATAGAAAACGCAAATATATGATATTGAAAGAAAAATATGGTGGCAAAAGGAACCTTCTACAGAAAGTTACTTTTTTGTCGCCATAATGTGCAGAGCAAATATATGCAAAATCAATAGTTTAAAATGTAAACTATGGCGCCCCTAAATGTAAATTTACTATTAGAACAAACATTTAACATACAAAAAACACAATTTAAATAAACAAATTAATTCACAAACTTATTCTTTCAACAATTACCTATTTACTACTCCTCGATTTATTTTTTTTTTCATTAAAGTGAAAAAAAAAAAAATCGAGGAGTAGTAAATAGGTAATTGTTGAATAGTTTTCAAAAAATTCATTTTTTTCAAAAATAGTAAATAGCCTAGCATTTAAAATTATATATAACTTAATACTTGTACACATTATGGATGCCAAAAATTATATTTAAGTTTATTTTTTTTTTATTAAAAATTATGATTTGAAAAAACAAGAAAAAAAAAAAAAAACATCGGCTACGTCATTGCGGCGCCCCAGTCACCTTAGCGCTCTATGCCACGGCATAATTCGAATGGCCCTTGCACCGGCCCTGTCTAGAACACATTCTAAAATAACGGTAGGGTAGCAGGCATCATCAATTTTTAATCGACAAGTTCACTCTTCATTTTCCCATAATTTTTTACTTAGATTCAAAATTTATTAATAAAAAAATTATGAATATAATTTAAATGTGATTTGAATAATAATAAAATTATTCTAATTGCATACACACAGAAAAATGCATTTTTACAAAACGTGAACAAAGTAAACAAAAAATACAAATATAAAAAAAGATTAAAAAAATAATAACAATATCAATATATTAATGTGATCTTTGGCATTGCATATCACTGGCCTATGCCTCATAATTAAGAGATTATGATGATAATCCTATTAGCAAACAATCATAAAGATGCTCATCGGTGAGTCGAAATGATTCTATTAAGTTTGCATATATATGTCGAACCGAAAAATTATTCAATTTTATATACCGCTTTTTTTTAAAAATTGGATCTTTTCTCTGTCCACTGTATTCCTAAAGTCCTCTGATATTAGGGATTTTAGCAAAATATCAGTTTTAAGTTCCAAAATTTCTAACTCTATTTAGAAAGTACAGTTATAAATTTAACTTTATATTAGAGTTATATTAACAACTCTACAACTTTTGTCTTACCTTGAACAAAATCTGCAACACATGCGGCCATTTCCATTACATTTAATTGGAAAGTAAAAGAGTTGATACAGAAGGAAACAATTGTAAACTGCAAATATCTCTCTTCTAACTGTTTCTTTAACACTTGAAGATGCCTGATAAATGATGACCCGTTTAATTTATTATTATCTAGCATTTTCTTCATATGTACATATGAGAATTGATCTGCACAAATGATATCAAAAAATCCAACTTAGCTTTAAATGACTTTACAGAGCTTTATCATTTCAGCTATATTTTTGTCTTTACACTGCAACTCCAAATTTAAAGAGTTCAGTTTTTCAGGATGTCTGTGATAAACCCCTATTCAATCAGCAAGAGTCAGCTAGTTCACCATTATTTTCATTTTATCGTTTATAAATGTTTTTATTTCTTTAAATATATTCACAAATTATGTAAAAACTTTTATGAGCCAACTTATGCTCATCCGCGGTGCTCTATGATAAGACCGTAAAGACTTATCATAGAGCCAACTCCGTGATTTCAACTTAATAATGGAGTTCACAACAACATAACGGAGCTGACATTACGATCACAAAACAAATTAATTGATTTCTGCATTAAGTAAACACGTCAACCATTAGGGATTCATTGCAGCAATGAAATATGATAAAGTTGCAGCGTAAATACGCTGATTCCTTTTACATTTAAGCAGATGTAATAAATTAAGTAATGTTACTTCGCCTCCTTAAGTCCGAGAAGGCTACTACAGACGAGGAGACTACTTAATTGTGGTTATAACCTTCTCTCAATTCTATACCTCCAAGACCGCTGTGCGGAGAAACAAGTTGAGCGCGGTATTACCAGGGACGCGGTGCGGATCGAACCCAAAATACCTATAAAATTAAATTTTATAGGTATTTTGGACAGTTTATCGCATAGTAAATGAATACAGCATTGCGATTGAAAGCATTGGTTTCACAGCGATCTTATCATTTACCATGGCTGAATTCATTATAAAATATACCGATTTTTACATCCATTCAAAACAATCATGTCAACCATTTAAAACAACTATGACATTTATTTAAAACACCGCGACAATCAATTAAAACAATGTGATTTTCAATTAAAACAATCGTAAATTTCAATTAAAACATTTAACGCATGCGCAATCTCAACATTCTACATTATTTAAAAAAAAAGGTTTTCTTTATATTTTTTTTATTCGATTTTTTAAAAAATTTTAAAATTTTATTTTATTTAAAATATAATGTTGATTTTCCAATTACTGTCGAGGTACGTCATCTGACCTAACACGCTTCAAAAAAGCTTTCGCAGTATGTGTAATAGTTTGATAAGCATGCCTAACGCATTTTCAAAATTAGTTCATTTCTTCTAGCTGGGGTCGTATTTCTTCGCACGTTTTTCTTAAGATAAAAAAAAATTTCTTCATACGGATTCAAGAATGGTGAATATGGTGGCAAATATTTTATTTGAATGTTCTGAGTCCTCATCTCAACATTATGATGGGATTCTGACATTATCCATCACCAGGGTGAATTCTTCCTCTGTCCCCAAAACTCGTACAACTTCATCAATATATTCTTGAAACAAAACTGTGTTGACTGACACACTGACAGCTTCGCAGTGAATAATATTTAAACCATTGACGACCAATATCATCGAAACGTTACGTTGCCTAGGGTGAATGATCGGGTTTGGTGTTACTTCTTTTCTTGCCCATGAATGACTGCGAAACATCTGTAAATTAAATGAACTTTCATCAATAAAAACAATATTTCGATAGCGATTAATAGGCGAGATTAAAGTATACCACCTAACATATTCAATACGAAGATTTTTTACATCATTGTCGTTTCTTCTTTCATAAATTGGTCGAGTAATTTTATATGTGTATCCAAGATTAGTCACCCATCTCCTGACAGTTTTAATTGATACATTTACATTTAAAGCTTATTTAATTTCAATTATAGTTGTCGTTGTGTTATCGTTTATAAGCTCTTCAATTCTTCTTCTAATCTCTTCATTATTAATAACGTGACGAGCGCCACCTCTAGAACCAGGAAGTGTTGAATTCGTTCGATCCTATCTTCTTAAAATTGATTGTATTGTGTTTCGATTAACTCCTGTTAACGATGAAGCTTCAGATTGAGTTTTTCCTTGATCAACGACTAGATTTACAACAAGATCTTGCATATTTTGGGAAACGGAATTTCGCGGCATGAAGATTCAGATTGAGTTTTTCGTGGCAATGAAGTTTCAGATTGAATTTTTCTTTGATCAACGACCAATCTCAAAACAAATTTTCGCTTATTTTGGCAAACAGAATTTCGCTGCATGTTTTAATGAAAATCTGATATCCTCATGCGCTAAATATTTTAATAGGAAATCATGGTTGTTTTAATTATCATCATGCATGTTTTAATTGAACATCATGGTTGTTTTGCCAATACAGTCTGTGTATAAAAAATATGTAAAAAAATATGCTTTTGCATCCATTTAAATCAAACGTGACATCCATTCAAATTTAAAATAAATTCCATTAAATTAGAATAAATTAATATAATATCAATAAAAATAAATTTATATAATATTAGATAAATAAATATATAAACAAGACCTTTTTTTTAAAAATAATATAGAATGTTGAGAATGCGCATGCGTTAAATGTTCTAAATGACAATCACGATTGTTTTAATTGAAAATCACATTGTTTTAATTGATTGTCGCGGTGTTTTAAATGAATGTCATGGTTGTTTTAAATGGTTGTCATGATTGTTTTAAATGGATGGAAAAATCGGTATATTTTATAATGAATTCAGCCATGGTAAGTGATAAGATCGCTGTGAAACCAATGCTTTCAATCGCAATGCTGTATTCATTTACTATGCGATAAACTGTCCAAAAGACCTATAAAATTTAATTTTATAGGTATTTTGGGTTCGATCCGCACCGCGTCCCTGGTAATACCGCGCTCAACTTGTTTCTCCGCACAGCGGTCTTGGAGGTATAGAATTGAGAGAAGGTTATAACCACAATTAAGTAGTCTTCTCGTCTGTAGTAGCCTTCTCGGACTTAGGGAGGCGAAGTAACATTACTTAATTTATTTAGAAAAAATGTAATACATAAGTGCATTGATGTTAGAGCGAGGAAAGTAATTTTTTTGGAAGCCAATAAAAATAATCTTGATGAATTTCTTTAAATGCGCAAAATAAACTTAAATAGCGTAGACGTATTTCAATAAACGCGTTTATTTAAAGACATGTTAATAAAAAAAACTTATATTCTTTCATAATAAAAATATAAGAGTTATTTTAATAAGAATATAAGATCTTTTATATTTTCATTTCAGTTTCAAACATTTTATGAAGCTTTCTTTTGTTTTTAATTACTTTTGAAATTAGAAAAAAAAAGATTAGCAGCGCCTCTAAGCGTTAAACGTTTATGTATTCAACCGTTATTACTTTTAAGATTTGTTGGTTAATTTTTTACTATGCTAGTTTTTTTTTTTAATTAATATTGTTAATAGTTTAATTAGAGGTTAAATTAGTTTAACCTCTCAACTATTACCGCAATATGCGCACGATTGTTTCTATACGATATATATATATATATATATATATATATATATATATATATATATATATATATATATATATATATATATATATATATATATATATATATATATATATATATATATATATATATATATATATATATTGCGGAGCGATAAAAAATAAAGGGAAAAATCTTTTTTCTCAAATACGTCCATCAACCAATAAAAAAATGACGTGTATGTAAACGAACAAAGTTCACATTAAAAAATCAAGATTAATTGATATATACTTTAGACTCTTTTCTTATCTGCTTTGATAATTGCATAAAAATTTCAAAACATTGTTTATAATAGATAATTCAATAAAGAAGATTTCAAAAGCATAAAAGATTATTGTGTAATTCTAAAGGGCTCAATTTTTCTACGTCCTAACTTTTGTTTTGTTTATTTAAAAAACAAGGCGGTTAAGCACGTGACCTTTTTATTTTTTTAATTCGTATAAAAGTTAATAACGATGAAAATCGTTTGATCTGGGAAAGGCTTTGCGCAACTAGGATTCGGGTGAGTGTTTTGAATAAACTTAGCTTCGACTATTTTTATAATGTAATATATTGAGGATAGTTAGTACAATATAAAAAAATCAACTTGCGTACATTTTTATTTTTATAAATTTAAGTTCATTTTTACTTTCTTTTGATAATGTTTTTAACTTAAAACTAAGGCGTATTTTAAACTTGAAATTATTTCAAATTAAAACAAGCAAGTCTTCTTTTTACACTTTCTCTGCAACCGTAATAATTTTTTTTTACACTAACCGTATAAACAGTGTATAATATGGTTCTTACTGTAATAATTTCAAATAAATTTTAATATCTTTTTATTATTTGAATATAACACTTTATTCATTTAACAATAATTGGGCGGCAAACTAAATTTTGCGGTTCAAGGCAGTTGCTAGGCATCCAATCCAAGTTTAGAGGAGGCGGGGACCAATAGACCGTAGATTTTAGTAAGTCGGCATAAGTCTCTCGTTTACCACCAACTTGATAATAAAAATAGTTTTGTATAAGTACCTAATATTACTACCTGCTATTACTAATAGCTAATAGTATTATCTAAACCAAACTGGTTTAGAGGATCCTCTAATCTATTCTCCTAGGATAATGGGCAGGGTGTCAATATAATAAAATTAGACACCCTAGGAGTGCCATAAGGTGTTACAAAGGTAAGGATAAGCATATGATCTTTAAAAGAAGGATTTAAATTGTTAGAATAAAAATAAATGAATCAAAAAACTGCTTTTTTGTTAAAAATAATTCAAAACCTGTCTAATGCAAAAACTTCCATATTAATTTCAATTTGAATTAACTTAGTTGTTTAAAATTTGAAAAACAATTGGTTTTTATGCTGTGGTGTGATCAAAATTTTTTAATTAATGCATAATTTTATTGATTGGATTTTTATTTTTTGAATCATAGAATAAAAATACTAAATATAATTTAGTTTTTATTACCTAAGTATAGTGTGATCATTCTTTTCATTATGTTAAATGAACATGGTTCATACTGTACCTGGAAAACCTGGAAAATTAGTTAATTTTAGCTAAAGTCATGGAAAACCTAAAAAAGTCAGGGAATTTTTTTTTTCTTTAGATAGTCCTGGAAAAGTCAGAGAATTCTGATTGAGAAGTTACTCATTTTACAATTAAGTTATTATGTTTTTATTGGTGCTACCCATTAATTTTTTTTGAAACTTATGTTTTTCTTAGTGTTCATTCTTATTCATCCTTAATAATAAGATCTATACTAACATATATGGTAAGATTCATACTAATATCTAACTTAACTAATAGCTAAGTTTTTTAAGTTTTGTCATTCAAAGCATGTATAATTTTAGCATTTACATTACAGTAGATAGTAATTTTAAACATTTTATAAAACAATTGTTGAAAATGGTCAGGGAAATTTATCTGATTTTTCAAAAAACTCAGGGAAAAGTCAGGGAATTTTATATAAATATTTAGCTACGAACTCTGAATGAGACTGTTTTGCAAAAAGATGGGGTGATTGAATTTTCTGAGCGTAAAAAACCAAAAAAGTTTACCCACTTCTTCTGTCTTTTTAACCTGTCAATTAATTTCTTGCTTTTTTTTTTTTTTTTTTTTTTTTTTTCTTTGCTTTTTGTTTACTCCTAACTTAATACCGTCAACCGGGGTGACTTCGGACAGCGGGGTGACTCTGGACAGAGCATTACTTATTATTCTACTTCAGTTTCTTTTAGTGATGGCGCGAAACTACAAACGTAAACTAAACTTAAAAGTGTTGTATGGAACAAGCTCTAAAGAAGATATAAAAAAAGCTATAGAAGATCACAGTAAAGGCATGAGTATTCGAAAAGCTGCTGATAAGCATAAAGTCAAAAAATCAACATTGCATGATCACATTAGAAAACCCACCTTAAAGAAGGTTGGAGGCCAGACAATTATAAGCAAAGCAGATGAGGTACTCATTGCTCAAATGCTAGAAGCTGTTGCCGATTGGGGCTTTCCTATTGGAAGATTAGAAGTCAGAATGATGGCTTTTGATTTCCTCAAAAATCGCAATGGGTCAAACAGTTTCAATTAGCAGATACCTGGAAATGACTGGTTAAATTCTTTTATGAAACGAAACAATATTTCTGGGAGAAATGCTTCAAATATTAAACGATCGAGATCAAAGTTAGGAGTAGAAATGATAAATAATTTTTTTGATGAATTTGAAAGAACTTATGAATCTCTTGGTGGTATTCAACCTTCAAACATATTTAACTTCGATGAGACAAACCTTTCAGATGATCCTGGAAAAAAGTTTGTTTTAGTTCGAAGAGGAAGACGACGAGTGGAAAACGTTCAAGAACATAGTAAAACTTCTATATCTCTTATGTGGTGTGGCTCTGCTTCAGGAGTACTACAACCACCTATGATAGTTTATAGAGCATCGAACGTTTATAAAGGTTGGGTAACAGGAGGGCCACAGGGAACAATATACAGTTGCACAAAATCAGGTTGGTTTGATATGGAGACATTTGCCAAGTGGTTTGAAAAATACTTCTTGCAGAACGTTCAGAATTTAAATGGACCCAAGCTTCTTTTAGGAGATAACTTGGCCTCTCATTTTAATCCAGACGTTATTAAACTTGCTAAGGAGCATTATGTTTACTTTGCTATGTTGCCACCAAATGCCACACATTTAATGCAGCCATTAGATGTATCTGTCTTTGGTCCAATGAAGCATTGTTGGAAACATGTATTATATAAGTGGAGAAAACAAAGCAGAAAAACTGGATGCTTTCCCAAAGAACATTTTCCAGCTCTATTAAAAAGTTTATCACTTAAGTTGCAAGACACAGTGTGTCAGAATTTGGTTTCTGGCTTTATTACATGCGGACTTTATCCAATAAACCGTATAAAGGTTTTAAAAAGAATTCCTGAATACAAGGAACCTGGTACATCAACAGCATCCCTTTTAAACGATTCGGTTACAACTTTGCTAATGTATCATCGTGGTGCATGTGAAACAAAAAAACCCAGGGGCAATAAGTTGAACATTGCATCTGGGGCAGTTTTAAATGTCGTTGAAGATATTGAAACTGATCTTCGTTTCATCTGTGGAAAAGATGATAATGACGAAAACGATGAAATCAGTGAAGAAGAAGAAATTTTAATTGATTGGACTGGTTGTGAACGTTGTGGTCGTTGGTATCATTCAAAGTGTTTGGAAAATGCCATGTCGACTGATTGCATTGTATGCCCAAAACTATAAATTTTATTAAATTTTTTTAAAAGATAATGATTTGTATATGATTTACTTTTACAGTTGTCAATAATTTAAACAAAATAAGAAAGATTAGTAATTGATTCTTCATAATTAATCATTGTAGTTGTATCATTATTATATGTATATTTGAAATAGTTTATCAATAGTTGTTGTTTTTTGTTTTGTTATTTGAAATAAAAAATTAATTGCTTAATTAAAAATTAAAAAAATTTAATTAAGCAGCTTTTTTACATAGTACATACATTCATTTTAAAACTCTTGATGTTGAAATTTCAACTTTTAAAATCTCAAGCTTCAAGTGTCCGGAGTCACTCCATTTCCCGATTTTGATTTTTTGATTTTTAAACTGTTTTTTTATGCTAATAACATATTGGAAAGCTGAAAGCCAAAATTTCTTCACGTTCTTTATAATTACAGTGGTACGTTCCACAAAAATATTTCCATTTTGTATTGATTTTAATGAAACAGTTTAATATTTTCTTCGAAAATTGTCCGGAGTCACCCCGGTTAACGGTAAGTGATTGTTTGCAGCTTTTGTTGAGAGTGAATTTATTTTTAAAAAAATGTATTCAAGTCCTCAGTTTAGTAGGTGTGTTTCCTAAAGTTCCCAAAATAATTCAGTATGATGTTAGTGTGTCTAATGCACTACTTATTAATATGTGTTTGTTGTTGTTGTTATTATTATTATTATTATTATTATTATTATTATTATTATTATTATTATTATTATTATTATTATTATTATTGTTATTATTTATTTTAATATATATTTACATTTAAAAGTTTCTAAGCTAATTTTGTGACATAGTTACAAAACTTGCTTATAAAATTTTAAATTTGCTTAGAAACTTTTTAATATTAAATATAAAACTTTTAAATATAAAACTATAATGATTAAATGTAAAACTTTTAAATATAACTATAATGATTAAATATTTTCTTTTTATACAACTTTAAAAAAAGTTTTTTTTTAAACAAAACAAACTTCTATTCAAATAAGACTATTTTATTGAGAAAAACATAAAGAATTTAAAGTTTTATTTGTTCATTGTAACTAATTGCTTAGGTTTCTTAAAATGGAATGCTTTTTTATCAATCAATATAGACACATCCTGAGAAATGTCTAAATAAATGAATTGTACCTATTCAAATATTTTCTTTCTATTCAAATCATTTAATAACATAAAATGATCAAAGTTTTTTTTAATAAGTTTATTCTTGTACAAACTTATTACTGTTGAAGTAAACATGTGTGACAGTTGTGTTAGAATTTTTTATTCCTCATTTTAATCAGTACCTTTATAGTCATTTTATTCAAGTTCATTTGCATACTAAATTATATAATTATAAATATAAAGTAGATTTATTTTTAAAAAATAATTAATTTAAAACTCTCCTTTTTTTTTTTGCTAGTAAAACAAAACGTACAGTAATCAAAAACAAAAATGGTAAGAAATTTTTATTTATTTTACTATAATTAATGATATATTTTGATGCTTAGAGTTAAGAAAGATTTATGTATTTGTGTAGCTATGTATTAATATATAAAACTTTTATGAAATAGAAAGCAGTGTATTTTATATTTAATGATAGGTTGGAAAAAAGTGTTTTTTTTTTTTAAAGCAAAGCCATTGACATGTTATTATAGTTAATACTCTTTTGATTAGGTTTTAGTATGTCACAATAAAACCAACTTTAAAAAGTCAAATTATTAAAGCAAACAACTTTTAGCATGGCAGCCAACTTACAAACCTTATATATATTTTTTTTCTAAGGTTGTTCAAGGAACAGTTAAACCACATGCTTCATTTAACTCACGTGAAGATGCTGAAACATTGCGTAAAGCCATGAAGGGGATCGGTTGGATTAATAATTTTTATATTTCCTGTTTAATTTTTGTATTTAGTTTGATTTGTAAATTCTATTTGGCTAATATTTATTATTTATTTTTACTTGATTCATATATTTACTAAAATATTTATAATAATATAATTAATCATGTTATATATATATATGTGTGTATATATATATATATATATATATATATATATATATATATATATATATATATATATATATATATAATTATATTCACAACTTATGACGTATTGTACTCACTATTTGTAAGGTACCGATGAAAAATCTATTACTCATATTCTGGCAACTCGATCTAACGCACAGCGCCAACAGATTAAAACTGATTACACTACACTCTTTGGAAAAGTTTGTTTTTTTAAGTTTTTAATTTCTAAAAATAATACGATTTAACTCATTTGAATTTATACATTTTCTAATTTTTTTGCATAATTTTTAGCATTTAGAAGATGAATTAAAAAGTGAATTAAGTGGTAATTATGAAGCAGCAGCTTTGGCTTTATTAAGGAAACCTGATGAATTTCTTGCTGAGCAACTTCATGCTGCTATGAAGGTATTTTTAGGATTATTATTATACCCAATATTTATGCTATCATAGCATCACATTCATAATATGATATCATTTTATCATTTAAAATTAAAAACCGAGGAGAAAGACTTCATGTTTTAGAGTTCTGGAGCTCAAAAATGCTTAGGAACTTTTAAACAGCCATAAAAAAGTCTTTAGGAGTACTTAAATCTGTTGTTACACAAGCAAAGTGCAAAGTTCCTATTTACAATAATACATAAGGAATCAATGTTTAAAACTGGCAGATTTTAGTTTTTTGAGAGTCCTGTATAATTTTTTTAAATGGAGTCCAAAAGTTTAATATTTATTTACTTTGAACTCAGAACCCTTTTTGAAACTCCCTGTTTTTGTTTAGAACAATTCAATTATTTTGTAATAATATATTTAAAAAATTCAGTGTATTAATTTATTGAATAATATAGATTGAGAGATATAGAAATTATTGCTTAAAAAGTTATACTACTCATATAGTTTAAAATCTAAAATATATTCATTATAAAGATTTTTATTTAAGTTAAAAAATAGTTTAAAATTAAAAGTGATTCTTAAGTTATATAAAAATTATTAAAAATGTTTATTGGAAAACAATTTTTTATTTTGCTTTTAAAAAAGTATTTATCTGATTTTTTTTTTTTAGAAAGTGATGTTGTTTTTATTTTATTTTTCAGCTAAAAAATAAATTCAAGTAAAGTATTTTTATTTTTTAATAAAATATTTTTTTATAGGGGCTTGGAACTGATGAAAACGCTTTGATTGATATACTTTGCACACAGAGCAATGCACAAATACATGCTATTAAGGCTGCATTTAAACTATGTTAGACTTCAGCTTGTTAAATATAATTTTAGCATAAAATTTATTATATTTTAATTTTTATTTCACTTATACTGTTTTTTTTTTTTCTTCCAGTATACAAAGAAGATCTAGAGAAAGAGATAATAAGCGAAACATCTGGAAATTTTCAGAGATTACTTGTTTCTATGCTTCAGGTATTTATTTATTTTTTTAAATACAAAACCTTTATTAGTATCATTTCTGTTTAAGCCTGCCTGGCAATGCATTTTAAAACTTTATTTGTTTTTGCTTTTTACTAAAATTTATGATCAGTTCAAAATATGACTTGTTGTAACACATTGTCATAGTAGCATGTTAAAATATATTGGTTTGATAAAATATATTTTGTAATTATGTGAAGAAAAGTTTTTAGATTTTGTTGATTGTGTTTGATTTTTTGTTTATTTTGTTCCAGGGAGGTCGAAAAGAAGATGAGCCTGTAAATGCTGCTCATGCTGCTGAGGATGCAGCAGTAAGTTTTATTATGTTACCTCTTAACTAGAACAAAAATTTTCAAGATTTTGCATAGAAAATAGACTTTTAATTTTCTAAAGTTTTTGTCTAAAATATAAACATAGTACCAGTGACATATTTTATTCAAATTATTTTTTATGTGGTTCATGTAGCAAACAGATGTACTATGCTTTCTTTTACTATAGTTTTTAACATATAGTAATATTTATTAGTATGGTTACTTGGTTCTATCTAATTGTCATTAGTTGTTACAGGAAACCTTTTATTGTTGTTACTAGGTTACTAAGTATTAAAAATAGTAACGTTCTAAGTATTAAAAACAACTCCATTGTTTCTTTCTAATAAACCTATTTTTATTCATTATGTAATATTGTATCTAATTTAAAAAGTGTTTATGTTTGTTATTGTTTATCATTATTGGTAAAAGTGTGATATAATTTAATTGCAAGCGTAAATTTTTGTTCTTTGCAGGCCATTTATCAAGCTGGTGAAGGACAAATTGGAACTGATGAGTCAAGGTATATTTTAGTTTATTAAACTATGTCAAGGTATATCATAGTTTATTTAACTATGTCAAGATGAGAATTTTATATTCATTAAACATAAAAATTTGGCCCTATAGTTATTTTTGAAAATTAAGTTTATGAAAATTTTGTCATAATTAAAGTAAAGCAAAACTATTGGCAATATTTTTTTTCACTTTTTAATTATATTTCTTATTATATTTCCAGATTTAATGCCGTACTTGCAACAAGAAGTTACCCACAACTCCATCAAATTTTTCATGAATATTCAAAGGTATTTTTTGAAATTATTGAATGCAATTAATTGTAAAAAATTTAAGCAATTCTTGAATGTTAAGTTCTTTTTTAGATTTCTAACAAGACTATTTTACAAGCCATTGAAAATGAATTCTCTGGTGATATTAAAAATGGCCTGCTAGCAATAGGTTAGTTAAAATAATTTTAATTAATTTTAATTAGTTAATTAACTAATTAAAAAATAAAATTATTACTTTACTTATTCTCTCAGAAATTGTAATATGTAAACATTTTCATTTGTATTTTTAGTGAAGTCTGTTGAAAACAGGTTTGCTTATTTTGCCGAAAGACTCCATCATGCAATGAAAGTAGGATTTCATTTTGTTATCTTTTTGTAAACAATAAATTTATTTTAAACTTGAGTGCAAACTAGGTTAACAAGTTAATTTATATGACCTATTTTTTTCAAATTCAAATTAAGAAAAATAAAATATTTCTTTAGGGTTTAGGAACAAGTGACAAAACTCTTATTCGAATTTTGGTTTCCCGATCAGAAATTGATTTAGCAAACATCAAAGAAACTTTTCAGGCCATGTATGGAAAAAGCCTCTATGAATTTATTGCAGTAAGTATAAGTTGCTGTTTTTAGTCTATTAGTGTTTTTTCAATTGTTGGAGTATCAATAGAAGCAAGTGCCACAACATTTTGCATTCCACACCGTTTTTTATAACATTTTATTTAACTTGCTTTCTTGTCGGTTTGTTAATTATTTTTTTATCGGTGTCTGCGCAAAACAAACACGAGTTAATAATAATAGAAATCGTTTAAAATGTAATTAAAACAAACATACTTTGGTTTAAATTAAAGAAATTCGTTAAGAAAACGTTAATTAAATAATAACAAAAAAAATAATAAACTACAAATTTTAGACGTTTTAGTTTAGTGTAAATAAACTTTCTTTGCAGACTAAAAAGTAAATAAAAAAATATATATATATAAAAACGTTTTTAAAAACAACATTTTAAAAATGGACTAAAAAATGAAAAATAAACTATTTTGTGGAACCGAAGGACATTACATAGTACACAACCTGAAATATCCATTAAAGTCAATGACTGAGAATGTTGGGCACCAATAAGAACGAGTTGTACTTAATTGATCAACATTTTTAGTCATTGACTTTAATGAATATTTCAGGTTGTATACTTACGCCAAGTCCTTCAGTCCCATAAAATAGTTTATTTTTATTTTTTAGTCTATTTTTAAGTTATTTTTAAATATGGTTTATTTATAATATAATGTGTTTTAATATATATATATTTATATATATATATATATATATATATATATATATATATATATATATATATATATAAGGTATATTATATATATATATATATATATATATATATATATATATATATATATATATATATATATATATATAAGTGTATATATTATATATATATAAAGTATATTATATATATATATATATATACACTTTATATATATTATATATATATATAATAT
>NC_061157.1:23889919-23945679 GCF_022113875.1 Hydra vulgaris | reverse complement strand
AGATATATATATATACTATATATACATATATACATATACATATAATATACATATATATATAATATATATATATAATTATATATATATATATATATAATATATATATATATATAACGCTTTATACTATCCATATATATCATATATATATATATATATATATATATATATATATATATAAATATACTTTATATATATATATAATATATATCTATATCTATATATATACTATATATATATATATATATATATATATATATATATATATATAATATATATATATTATAAATATATATATAATATATATATACTTTATATATACATATATATATAGGCGCTGCTAATCTTTTTTTTTTCTAATTTCAAAAGTAATTAAAAACTAAAGAAAGCTTCATAAAATGTTTGAAACTGAAATGAAAATATAAAAGATCTTATATTCTTATTAAAATAACTCTTATATTTTTATTATGAAAGAATATAAGTTTTTTTTATTAACATGTCTATAAATAAACGCGTTTATTGAAATACGCCTACGCTATTTAAATTTATTTTGCGCATTTAAAGAAATTCATTACCATTTCCGCAAGATTATTTTTATTGGCTTCCAAAAAAATTACTTTTCTCGCTCTAACATCAATGCACATACGTATTACATTTTTCCTACAAGTTAGTGAGTTGTATCCAGGCCCGCCCAGAGCTTTTGTGATGCCCGGGTCCAAAAGTGTAATGGATGCCCTATCTTACTTCAGGTCTTAAAATGACAAATACAAAATAAATTAGTATAGTTAGTTTTTGTTTACTTTCATAGAAAATCTGAAATCACATTTAGTAAATTTTGGTTTTTAAAAACAAACTATGGTAAAATCAAGTCTTAATATCGAACGCATCTTTCTGGTCTTCTTATCGGCTAAAATAACTATTTGATAAGAAACGTTATTGGCTAAATCTGATTTAATTGATCATCAAGTAGCACAATCGCTTCTGGTCCATTGTGGAATGAAGATAACCTTTAATGATAGTTAACTTATTGAAAGATCTTTCACCTTCAGATGTTGACACGGGAAACATTTGGAAAATTGTGAAACACACCCTAGTGTGAAAAAAGTGAAACACACCCTAGTGAAAATATTGAATGCAATCCCTTTGCATAAACTTCATTTAGATGTTCGGCAGGCTTTTTGCTGCCTAGAATAATTCTTCTTACAGAAAAAAAAATGCAAAACTTCATTAGAAAATTCGTTTTTACATAAGTCTTCTGGGTGATGTTTTGCGAGATTCTCAGCTTTTAAACCTAGTTCTTTGTCTGTTTGAGATTTCTGTGAAGACCAAAGGAAGGAAAACTTGTTACATTCCACTTGTATTACTTTAATCTTGATTTCATTTGAATAGTCAGATTGCCGAGTGCAACATTGAAGACATTAGCCTTGACTACGACAATTTTTTATGTCGAACTCAATCTCTTCCAACTCATTCAATATCAACTTTGTTATATCAAATCCTTTCTTCTTTTCAAGTTTTTCTAGTTTAAGGAACCTTTCTTTGACCTCCCACAGATGATTATCACTGAAATGCAAAAAAACGAAAAATGAAAGTAATTTGACTGCTGGTGTGACAAATCGTCAGTGCTGTACGTGGTGATAGTGAAATATATTGATTTTTTGATTTCTCAAATACCTTCTAAAACCATACTCGATAAACTCATTCTGTAAATTTCAGGACAAGTAATAAACTTGCTACGCTTTTCTTTTTCTTGGTGCTTAGCTGTAATCTCTAAGAAATTTCATTCTCATTTTTAAACACTTTTTGATTGGATCCTAATTGCAAACAAAAAATTATCAAAATAGTAATCCATATTTATATCCAATTATAAATTATAATTTTGATTTTAAACTATAAATAAAATAATGCAAAATATAATTTAAAATTCAAAAACAATATTCTTAATCCTAAACGCTAAATTTTATTAAGTTAGAAAAATTGTGACATCAAGAATGCATTATAAAATTACTTTCTATCGCTTTGTTTTATCTCTAAAAGAACTTTTACCGTTATTTTTTTTTTTGCCGTTATATAAGAATTTTTTTTATTTTATTATGCAAGCAAAAGGGCAACGAAAACGCGTGTGTTCAAATGGAAAATGAAAACCTTGTAAAGTAATAATTATCCTATTTTAAATATAAACAAATTTTTAAAGGAGAACAAAATTATTATACAAAGTTTGCTTAAGCTTTAAATATGTTATCGTCTAAATTTTTTGTTATTACAATAATTTTTAAAGGTATATGTGATGCGCCACAGACTGCGATGCCCGGGGCAAACTTCAATTGCCCCTTCCTCTTGGCGGCCCTGTATACATATATATATATATATATATTATATATATATATATATATATATATATATATATATATATATATATATATATATATATATATATAGATAGATAGATAGATAGATAGATAGATAGATAGATAGATAGATATTTACCGTTATTTAATTGTTTTAGAATTTATTTAAGGCAATCTTTTCACTGTTTTTATTTTGATTTAAATAGCAAGCAAAAATGAATTTTTGAAATCGCGCACTCTAGCCTAAAAATGACCATCTGTCTAACGCTTTTTTGTGCGCCAATATTTCATAAATAATTTTTCTATAAATCAAAATTTCAAAATGTTAAATCTTGATTTAACAATTTTATTTAAAATCATCGAAACTTTCATAGGTTTTAATTAAATTAATTTATTTCAGGATGATTGCTCTGGCGATTACAAAGATCTTCTTTTACAAATCACTGGACATTAATTTGTTGAAGATTTTATTAGCTCTTTCACAATAAATACTTGTCAAAAAATATTTTGAATGGTTCTTTTTTATAAATATACATGTATAATATTGTATTGGTGGTTAGCCTTTTATTTTGTAATTCTTTTTTACTTTGAATCTTGTAATTATTTTTATTATATTTATAATTTGAATAATAAAAAAATGACTTTAGTTTTATATTTCTTTTTAATGTTATACATATCTATTGTTTCGATGCAATCTTGTGGTATTGATGGTTGTTAGTACCTTTTAATCATACTTTGTAAATTGCAAGCATTTAAAAACATTGAGAGCCGTTATTTTTTAATAGCATAGGGTAAAACACCCAGTATTCGCCACTTTTTTCTACCCTGCCCCACTAAAATATTTTTTTCTCACTCGTTTTTCAATAAATGATTGATCTTAAATATTTATCGTACAGATGGATAGTTGGGCTATACGCTGTACTTAGAACGAATGACCTCCGATAATTAATAAGGGGGCTATAGCCCCCGAAAGTTGAAAGTGGCGGACACTGGAACGGTCCCCGTGTTCGCCAGGCAATTTTTTGAACCTGTTCCAGTGTTCGCCACCCTCAGACTTTTTAAAAAATGAGTTCTTTTTTTTAGTTATTTGGTATTAAAAATATATTTAAATAATTGTTGAATAATTTTTTTATGTAATGGAAATTTTTTTTGGTTTCTTCTTTGCCTTTTTTGTTGCTGGCAGCAACTTTCTTTTAGCTGGAACACTTGGCTTGTTGCCTAATACCTTCTAGCATCGAGACAACTTTATCTGAAGTCACTACAGATGTGGCGTGAAGTTCTTGAGCCACTGTACGAACTTTTCCTATGAAAATTAAAATAATAATCAGGTTATAATAAAGTAAATTTATGACCATAGGCTACATGTGGTAATTTTACAGAGATTAAAAATGGAAATTATAATAATAAATTTAAAATATAGGTAGCCTAGTTAATACACTAACCGATAGCTTTTTTTGGAGAAGGGAACCACTTATGATTTTTAAGAGCAGGACTAATCGCAGGTGGTCTTGCTTGTCTTTGAGGTTCTACCAACATAGGCCTAGTCCTGTTTGGAGGGGCTGACATTGAGGAACACTGTGCATCTGAACTAGAATGAATACTAGGTGAATGAACAGGGGAAACAACAAGGGAATCAACAGCTGGTGCATCCTCTTGCCGATGATTTCGATCAAAGACATATTGGAACCAATTTTGCCTCTTCACCATTCTGAGTTAATCAAATCGTGGCGAATCGATGACAAAGTCATCAAATGATTTTGTTATCCTGTAATATAAATAAGAATTGTTTTATAATAGTTACTAACTTTTATTACCCTGTAATATAGATAAAAATTAGTTTATAATTGTTACTAACTTTTATTACCCTGTAATAGCTATAAATAAAAATTGGTTTATAATAGCTACTAACTAGCTAGCTGGGCTTATTATTTTATATTGATACAAATGTTAGACACTAATACCTAGCTATCACTTACAGGTGAATGTTTGGGCCTGCTCCCAGTCCTTCCATCGTGCTAGTACTTGTGTTACCAGACAAGATGATGTCAGAGGATGTCTGTGTCGCAACATTGACATGAAAAAAATTTTCAACTTGAGTGGAAGCTTCAACACGACCGTCTTGAAGCACTCCTTCAAATATTCGACTGTCTCCGGAGTGGGCTTCTTCAAGAGTGAGCTTGGTATAATCAGGAGCGTCTTGATCAAATGGCTGTATGCCACATTTTTTAAAGGATTTTACTATTTTCTCTCTACTCATGACCCTTGTGTACACTGGCAGGAACATTCCTGCAAAGGACTCTTTGGTAACGTATTCATTTGGGTTGGCAGCCCTGAACCTATTCACACACTTAGCCCATTCATTTTTCATAGGGCCAAACAATCCTACGTCCAAAGGCTGCATGAAATGGGTACAGTTTGGTGGGATCAATATAAGCATTATTTGCAGGTCTGCTAAGGTTTTAACTAAATGAAATTGCAGCCTCGATTCATGTTTGTCGGACCAAACTATAACTGGTCTTTGTATATTATGTTGAGTTAACCATTGGTCAAATGCATTAGTGAGATACTCATAAAGCACCTGATGGTTAATATATCCCGATTCACTTTTTCCGATTGCAAATAAACTGGATGGAATGGCTTCGTATACATTCATAGGAATACGAAGGTTAGGATAAATTATAAGCGGTGGAGGGAGAGAGCCATCGGCACCAACGTTAACTGCAAAGAAAAGTGAAAAAAAAACAAAAGTTAGCAAGCAGGCCAAGCTAGTATCATGCTAAGCTATCATGCTCAGAGATATGTTGAAAAAAAAGCAATTTATAGTGCAGCATTAAAAGAAAAGCATTACAGAAATAACATAAAAATGAGCAAAGAATAAAATGAAAATGTACCTAGAACAGTGATTCTTTCCTTTTCTTTTGAAGATGTCGCATACGGTACATTTTTAGAACCCTTAGCAGCTAAAACTTTGGAAACCTTGGGTGAAAACTGGAACCCCGACTCGTCGATGTTATAGTTACGCTGGGGTTCCTGAAGGATTTCAAGAAGGTCATGTTCAGAGAGGTACGATCTTATATCAGCAAACCATTGTTGTTTGACAGCTTGTGAGACATTTCTTCTATTCGCACTTAATGATTCAGTCATGCGAGCAACTATGTTAGGATGCCTCGACAGGAATAGCTTATACCTTAGAAAATAATGGCTAAATTAGTCGACTAGGTATAGGCTATTTCTATTAGACTAATTTTATGTCTGTATCAATTGTTATAAGCTTTATTTATTAAGCTACAAATGTTTTATAAAGTTAATTTGTAATGAAAAATCTTATGACTCGTTATTAAAATTATAACATTTTTTTTTATTTTAATTACCTATAGGTCAACTTTTATAACTTAGGCACAACCTACTTACCATTTATTCCCTGGCTGTCGAGTCCCTGATCTTCCAAATTGAAAGGGACGGTTTCTATTTACTTCCATAAGTAACCTTTCATCCGAAAGAAGACTAGTTACCAATGACATAATGGTTTCTTTGGTAACAGGGTGGGCACGTTTCTGTGCGCTAACAATAAAATTCACCAAAACATTTTCTTCTGCTTCAGTGAGGTAGGTTTGTGGGCCCATCTTTTTTACAACAGGCGCTTTACCACTTATTTTGTCCCTCAATGTGGTGCGCGGGATATTGTACAACTTGGATCCCTCTGAAGCAGTTCTTTCATCACTGAAATATAGCACAGTATAATTTAGGTATGCAACTACTTTATCAGTACTAGGCAGCCCTACCCTATGTACTTCTTTTAAATGTATTATAGGCATTTGGCTATTATGACTACACAATAAGCAATTTAAGCATTGAAATTATGTCTATTAATGCATGCTAATTTTATTACCTTTTTACTTCTTCAATTGCCTTTCTAATGTCCTCCTCAGTGTAAGAATCTCTTGTAGACATACGTGAACCCTTATTGGACTTTGATTTACTAGTATTCATAATTCTAAATGGATATTATGTACCTAGGTACTTATTGAAACTATTTATTATAAGTCTTAACTTGATATATAAATTAATTTAATATAGTTATATAGCCCTATTTGGACTGCTTTAGTATTGTTTAATAACTAGGTTAACAGATAACCTACTTCTGAAATAAAAAATAAATACTTAGCTATATCTATACATTTAATAAAAAATAAAAAATAATAATTTGTTCCCGATGGCGAACACTGGCAAAAGGGGGGTGGCGAACACTGGACAAATTTAAAACGCCTATAACTTTTTTGTTTTTAAACGAAATTCAACCTAACGAAGACTGGCATATGGGTCAAAGTCCATATTTTACCATTAAGCCCATATACGCCACTTTAAAGAAAAAAAAATTACCTGGCGAAGACTGGACTAGATACTATTATGTGTTCCAGTCTTCGCCACCCCCCCTAACCCTGCTCCCCTTAATTTTTTTCCAAGAATAGCCCTGGTACAATCTTCTCCTTGTTCTTCCCATCAATCTGGAATAAAAAAAGTGAATTTGAATTGATATTTAATATGTTTTTTATGTAATTGTTTAAAAAGATTTCTGAAAAAAAGTTTTAAGGATTAAGGTTTTTTTGTGACACACTTTCATTCAAAAAAATCCTGAGAGTTTATTTATTTAGTTACGATCGTCAAACTTTCGTCAAATATAAAGCAATGATGGGCGTTCATTCAAGACACTATTTCGGCACTTTCAACCAAATAGTTTTTGACATGCATGTTTTTTAATGGAAAACTGGCGACGACTGGAACACCTGGCGAACACTGGGTGTTTTACCCTAATACTCGATTTACTATTTTTATGGCTGTTGTTATGCCTATGACTTCCCCAATCTATATTCTGATAATTTAAGATAAATAATCTTTCAATATTAATAAAACCTAATGGATTACCTTCCACCCTCATTTGAAAAAGCACCCACTGCCAAATAAAATGTCTTATCTAATTATAATTTTTATTTATCTAATTATAATTTATGTAATGAAAAAAGTAAGCTTCATCAAATTCTTAGGCGTGCTTATATTTATAAAAATCTTTCTTGCGAAAAGCATATCAAAAACCTGGGCAGTAAAATATTTAAGAATATTAAAATATATTATTCAAAATAAGAAACACCTAAATTTCCAGTCAAGTAAAGTAAAACAAGAAGCATCCTAAAAAAACGCACTTTGCCTTATTCATATTCTTTAAACTATTGCCACAAACTATGGAAATGTTGTGTGGGGTACTACAAATAAAAGTCTACTTAATCCTCAATATCGTCAACAAAAACATGTTTGGATCGTTTTACTCGTGCCAAGCCTTTTTTTAATTGACATGAATGTTTTTAGAATTTTCAAGCTAAATCTCCAAAACCCTTTCCTAATTTAATTACATTTAAAAAAATGATAAAGCTGTTGCCATACAAATTTTGTATGGTATGTATATTTATATCTTTAAAATAATGCTAAAATTATGTGTGTGCGCCTACTCATGCGTTTTGACACGGAGCTGAAGACGAGGTAACGCTGAGAAAGAGTCTTTCAGCACTTTTGTAAATGGAAGTATAAGAAATTTACATACAGATATGTAAATTTACATACAGATATGTAATATACGTGAAATAACAACATGCCATTTAAAATTATGCTAATGTAAAAATTCCATTTATATTATAAATGGAATTTTTACATTAGCATAATTTTGTACAAAAGTTTGTACATAATTTTGTACAAAAGTTTGTACGTAACGTTATAAATTATAACGTTACGTACAAACTTTTGTAAGTGTAAAAGTGTTTAGCATAAATTGAGTTTGCGGACGATATACGGAACGATCGTGTATAATTTTTTTAAAAGGCCCGGCGAAATGATTTTTTAATATTCCAGATATGCCACTTCAGACAATGTGCTAACTCCAAACTTAAAAATGTTTATTATTACGGCAAATAAAAATATTTTGCAAAAAATTGCGGTTTTTGGAGCTTGGGAACAAAATACCCACAAATTATCAAAAATACTTACAAATTATCAATCACCTAAATATGAGGGTTAATAAATTATTTTTATACATTCTCATACTAAATATAAATTAATTGATGGGTTTTTAATTTTATCTTATAATATTTTAAAGTTCAAAAGTTTTAACCATGTAAAACTCACAACCCCCTCAATTTGGGAAGGATGGAATTTTACAAGTTTATAACTTTCAAACATGTCAATGAGAGAATATAAAATAGTTTCACTCAAACTGGTGCTGAATTCATAAAAATTTTTTAGATTGATATTTGGTATAGCTGCGGTCTTTCTAAATTTTTAATAATATCACTGAAATGGCTGCATAGGTCATGGTGCGTTTCATCAGCTAAGATACTTGATTCAAATTAACAAACATTAACGCGGTTTCGATTTACATTCTAGTATCTGATATGAATATCCATTTTAGAAGATAGGGTTGAAACTTTCATTAAAGTTATAAACGTGGATGTTTGACCATTTTAAAGTTTTTACCAAAACTAATTTAAAATGAGGAGTTAAGCCGCAATATAACTTATACGAAGTTTTAGTACGATTCATCTGAAAATGTAAAGTTATGGCACTGTCTGGAAACCTAGCAGTAAAAACATTGCTTAATCCATCATGTAAACGTAAAGAAAACCCACTATTCACGGTCTTAAGCTGCCAGATAACTTCTACTATATTAACATCTAACTTCATGACACAGAAGTCCAGTGTCTTTTGAATTTCTAAATTTGACTTGTGAGAATCTGCAAAGGCAAATGATAAAGAACTTTTCTGTTTTTACAGAAAAACCACTCACTTTTCTTAATGCTTATTATGTTTAGCTCCTTTTGCATAGTCTGTCAGGTCAATGCGTCTACTTGAAGAGAGTTCTGACCAGGGGTGTGGGGTCGTAAAAAAAAGTACCAACTCCAACTTCAGTTGTTAAAATTTTTAGAGTACGGCTCCGACTCCAATTTCAAAAAACAATTTTTGCAAATTTTTGAAAAATTCTTTGTATTTTTTAAAATATATTACGCAATAATAATAAAAAAAATTTTTATGCCAAATATATGAAAAATTCATTGAAGGTTAAATATTTTGTACATGCAATACCGAGAAGTTTTACTATTGCAAATGTCGTGATTCCGACTCCACAGCTCTGGTTTTGACAACATGTGACAAATAACACATTTTGCTTTAGTATCATCTTTAAGATAGTTCTTTAGCTAATCTTTGAAGTTATCATCGCCTTAAAATTTTTTTACCATTATTAAAACATTATTAAAACTACTTTGTTTTATCACTTTTTTTTTTTTCATCTAATTCCATATCTTAATTAGCTAAAACAACGCACACTATTTTTGTCTAAAGTAAAAATAATAAATATTGATAGCAAGATTTTAATTAAATATGAAATTTAAAGAAAAATGATGCTGGTTATAATTCCTTTTTAAGAGTTTCTTGTTTATGTCATCGTGCTGGATAGAGAAACTTGAAGTAAAACTAAGTTGAAACTGAAAACTTCTAAAAAAGAGCCCATCACTGAGTCATGAATCAGTGATTGCTTAATTTTCCTGTGTTATCTAATGATTTAATTTCAGGAAAATTCTTTTTTTCGAATATTTAAACATTTTTCACTAACTTATTTGGTAAATTTTAGAAAAATCTCGAAAAGTAGCAATTTCCAGAAGTTAAAATTTTCAAAAGACATTAGAATTAAAAAAAAAATTTAGCAAAAGAGTTTTTCCTTACTTATGAATCATAGTACCGTAAGAAATTAAAAAAACCATTAAGTTATACAAAATATTATTCATGCAATTTAAAACAAAAATAAAATATTATTTGAGTATAATGAAATTACAATAAAAAAGCAACAACATTGAAATCAATCCATAAGAGTTTAACAGATTAAATATTTTTTATTAAATTCATAGGTCAAAAAATAACATAATAAGAAACTCCCAAATAATTTAACGAAAATAAATTTAAATGATAAAATAATAAAGAAATGAAATAAAAATAAAACATAGTAATATAAAATGATGCTTCTCACTGACCACAAATTTGTAGAAGTAACTTTTTGTAGTCTCCCGAACAATCATCCTAAAATGTAAAAAAAATCTCTATGTTGAAATGGCAATTTTTTAATTAGAGTAATAAAATATAGACCTACGAAAATATTCATACAATTAAATATCGTAGAAAAGAAAGGAAAAAATAACAAAAACATACGGATATAAAGCTTGCTAACGTTTTCCCATAACTTGATTTAAATGATGCTTTTATTTGAACCATATCAATTTCTGAACGAGATACCATTATACGGATCAGAGTTTTGTCGTCAGTACCTAACCCCTAAATAAAAAAAAAGGTAAAAAAAAGATAATCACCAAAAACTTATTTAAAAATTACTTCAACAACAACAACAAAAATTAACCTTCATGGAATGATAAAGTCGCTCAGCAAAATACTTAGGTCTATCTTGAGCACATTTCACTAGAAATAATAAAAAGAAAAAGATGACAAAAAAAGGTTAAAAAGCAATGCAACATATTATTACAACAATTTTAACTAATAATATATATCGACACATTTTCACAATTTCAAATTATTATTTACAGTATTTTCGATTAAGTAATGTTAGATGGTAATCAGCAAGGCAAAGTTTAATTTCATTTGGCAAAGATTAATTTCAGATGGTATGATGGTTCACAACAGATGGTTCACAAGGCAAAGTTTAATTTCAGATGGTAATCAGCAAGGCAAAGTTTAATTTCAAATTATTATTTACAGTATTTTCGATTAAGTAATGTTAGATGGTAATCAGCAAGGCATGATTATATTAATGATGGTACTCTGAAGGTTTGGTTACATAAAGAAATTTTAGACCTTAAATTAAAAGGTTATGCACTATAAATGTCTTTTTTCATCTCTTTAACTTAAAGCCATAATTAATTAATTAATTACCATAATTAATAGTGTTTGGATGAAACCGAACAACAGTAGTATCGAAATAGAAAAGAAAAACAAAATTTAAACACACTAATTTAGTATTAATAAAGCAAAGTTTAATTTCAAATGACCATGAACTTTTGGCCATTCAACCAATTGCTCTTTTTAAAATATTTTTATAATCAGTTTTTTTCAGACATTCTCCATTCTAATGTTTCTTTAAATGCCAACCAACTGATCATTCTGGTTTATTAAACTTTTTAAGAAGGTTGCAGTAATGTTGGTGTTCTCATAGACATTTAATTTACGGTTACTAGTTGAACAATTACTTACTCCTTTTCATTTAAAGTTAGGATGTAATATAAAAAAAAAAAAATTTAGAAGTTGATTTGAACCTTGAGATGTTAATCTTAAAAAATTAATGAGTGATTATTAAAAACGGTTTGATTTGGTTTACCTAACAGAGTTAAAGCAACAACATTTGTATAACAAATTTAATGGTAAAAAACAAAGTTACATTTTAAGAATAAATGACATTGTATTAATTGATGATAAGGACTTTAAACCTTTAAACCTAAAAAATGATAAGCGACTAAAGGGACAATCTGCCATAGAAAAACAATATTTAATTAAGGGACAAGTTTTGTTAAAAAGTCAACAGGGGGGAGTGTGTAGAAAATGGGAATTTCTCAATAATCAAGTTGAATTAATGATTTTTGCATAATAAATTTTTTGGTTATTTTTATTGGTTCTTCTCAGGCCTTTTATTATATGCTGAGTAAGCATGTTGTAAGTTTTAGTGGTTCTCTACTGTTTTATTGTAGTTCAACTATGTCAAATTATGTATGAAGAAGTTCATATATTTGATCAAATTGCATTATTATAAAAATTATTATTATATGAAAGAAACAGTGAACTCGCGCTATAATATTTTACAATCTTAATTTCAAATTTTGTCTTGTAGAAGAAAAATTCAATCCTTGAAAATTAACTATATAGTTATAGATGTTTGGAGTTTGGAATGATTTTACATACATCTTAGTAGATTTTTTGAGCTAGTCACATTATGCTATGTACTCTAAAGCATTTTAAAGCTACTTAAAACAGTGTACACCACAAAAAAAAAAAAAAAATACTATGAAACATGGTGACGTAAAATATTTCCTCTAATGCTGTAAAAAGTATTCCCAAAAGCATAATGCAAATGTCCACGGTTTATTAAGAGTTAATGCAGAAACCAGACAAAGCCATGTGAAAATCACTCTTCTAACTCATGAATTTAAAGTTATCTGAAATCTGAAGAATCTAAAGTTATGAATCTAAAGTTTTTTTAGCTTTTTAGACATTTTTTAACAATGGCTTTTTTTTTAGACATTTATTAACAATGGTAGACTGCTTCACTGTGTTGGTTGGGAAAAATTTTTTCAAGAAATTGCAGAAAAGTTTGTCAACTAAGTCTAAGGAATGATATCAAAATGTTTATTAGATCCTGCAAAAATGTTTTCAACCAAAAGAACCTTATTACAATGGTTAAAAAGTACTATTCTGAACCAATTATTCGATTGGGGCTGGAAACCAAAAGAAATATTTCTTGTGACAATACCGACAGGTACAGACAGGTATATTACTGGAGTTTTATATATTTTATAGACTATTTTTTTTATATATTTATTAAGTGCACATGAGAACAATTTGAAAGTGCACATGAGAATAACTTGTGTTTTGATCAATAAAATATAAAAATTATATTTTTTTCTAAATACATATATTTCAAAACAATAACATACTGTAAATTTATTATATTGTAAAAAGAGTATTTGGAAAACTTGGCAGAAAAAAAACTTTATTTTTTGTTGATTCAAATGACTTGAAAAAGAACTTTTTCTAATGAATTGAATTTTATAAAGTTCTATTTGTTTCATTTTTTATATAAGAAACTAATTTCAGAAGCATTTTTATGCTTTTAAAGAAGTGGATTCACAGTATTTACATTAAAGATATACATTATAATATAATACATATAAAGTATTTACATTTACAATCAGCATATTTTCAGATGGTTTAAATCATTTGGTTTAACCTATCAACCCTGTGTAAAACAATAAAAACAAAAGCTTTCTCAAATTAGAGAGAAAAAAAATAAAACATTTTAGGCAATAAAGTTGCATTTTTATGGTTTACCATTTTCAGCATACTTAGGTAAGAACTGTTTTTTGCCATTTGCAGCATACTTAGGTAAGAACTGTTTTTTACCATTTGCAGCATACTTAGGTAAGAACTGTTTTTTACCATTTGCAGCATACTTAGGTAAGAACTGTTTTTTACCATTTGCAGCATACTTAGGTAAGAACTATTTTTTACCATTTGCAGCATACTTAGGTAAGAACTGTTTTTTACCATTTGCAGCATACTTAGGTACTGAAGCAAAAACATATAGTAACATATAAATGCAAAGAAACAAAATAATACCAATGGCTAGCATGCCATCTTTCAAGTCTCCTGACATTTCACTCTGAATAGCTGCGTCTAAAGTTTTTTTTGATATCTACAAACATAAAAAACATTGAACAAGCTTTTGTATTTGTATATTGAACAAAAACAGAAAATATTAAAGCATGTACCTTTCGGTATTCCTCAAAAACTAAACGAAGCTGTGGAAAACTTCTATCAGCTAATATCACATTGAATCTGCAAAGGATTTAAACATTAAAATTAAAAACAATAAGAAGATAAAATAAAAAAATTAAAAAAATTTAAAACTTAAATTAAATTAAACCTTGATTCATCAGTACCCCATCTAGCTTCTCCAGCTTTATATAATGCCTAAAAAACATAGAACAACGTAAAAACGTAAAAAATGTAGAAAACAAGAACAACTATAATACTGCTATTTTTTCATACAACTTCTTTTTATTTAAACAAAAAAAAGTTGTATGAAAAAATAGTTTTAAAACTTCGCTTTCAAATTCAAAAGTTTCAAACATGAAATATTGTTTTATTAAAAAAAAAAAATTGTTTTCCTTACATTTATGCATTAAAATTATTAAAAATTATTAATTATTAAAATTATTCTTTTTCAATATTCCTAAATTTATTCTTTAAAACTTGTTATCTTCAAACTAGATCTTAAATGAACCTTTAAAATTTTACACAACCTTACTATGCCCCGAAAATACACAAACAACTAATTTTTTACTGCAAAAAAATAAAATAAAAATATGGACTTAATGCATGACCACATTGATGTTTATAATTTAAACTATAAATATTTTTTACTCCATATTAATAATTACACCATAAATTTTATTCAAAGGTTGCAGTGTTATAATAAAAATGATTTGTAATATCAGTTAATGGAAACCTTTTTCTTACACTCTATAAAATATGTTTTGATAAATACATAGTAAAGCTAACATCAACATACACAAAAAAATAAAGTACACATCAACATACACAAAAAAAAGTCTTCTTCTAATCTTTAATAACTTATCAACAAAATTTAAAAAACCAATTTTCTTTCATATGTTTTTCTAACCCATTTATTTCTCTTCTTTATCATTAAAATTCATACTTAGCTTTTAAGCAGCTGTGAACTCATACTTGTTCATGGGATTAATTGTTTTCAAACAATAATTTATCTATCATTATTTTTGATTTTTTTAACATTTCTTTTTGTTTGATTTTTTTACATTATATAAAATATATAAAATGGATAAATTTAATAATAAATAAGATAATTTTAAAACAATTAGATAATAAAAAGACAGGTAATTTCAAAACAATTCTTGAGTACCATTAAATAGAAGAACTTAACACACAGTGGTGTTGAATGTTTTACTTTTTTAACTTTCAACAAAGATATGTAGGATGGGGTCAATCATAAAACTCTCATAATTATCATAAGTTACCAAAATTCTTTTGCAGTAACAAATTCTTTATGAATTAGTTGCACAAACAAGTTTTTTGACACAATAAAGTTTACTATGAGCTACAGTAACCACTCGGTTCGAAACCTCCACATATCATGTTTTATTGTTATTAAAAAACGGGGTAGATAAACAATAGATCTTAAAAAGCTCCCAAAAGATAGATAAAATAAAAAAAAAAAACATTTAGATTTGAAAGAAAAGGAAAGATAAAGTACAAAAAAAAAGGGAAGATAAAACCTGGATACAAAAACAACAATCAGCTAAATATACTTCTATTAAGACTTTTATTGTGCAATAATTTAACAATAAAGTAACAGCATGTTTCTGGTCTTCAAATTCATAGCTTATTAAAAACCATAAACAGTTTAAATGAAAGCATCAATTTAGAAATAGCAGCTGCACAAAAAAGAGAAAACCATGGGAGTGAGGCTAGAATTAAAACAGACACTATAATTAATGAAGATAGTATATGTTGTGACTCGATCAATAATAATAAATATGATATTTCCAAACTACTTTTAACTGAAGAAAAACGTACCTAAAATCCAATAAATACTCAGTTGACAAGGGAGCAAAGACCATTATGTTTCAGGGATATGAAGATATAAAACTTAGTTATTTGCAGACAAATAGTAACAGTATTTTTATATACACTTGGCAATTTTATATAAATACAAATAGCCTGCTGCTAGGGGCTTCAGTACATACATCGACTGACAAATAACCTGACTTGCAGTGGAGTGCTGCTACATCGACTGAGGGTTTGGTATGGGTCAGCAACCTTTTCATTCATTATTCTTCTTTTTCCCTCATCGTTTTCTAAAAACGATCACTTAATTTAGGCTAGCAAAAAAAGTGAGCAATTGCGCATATAAATATGCTATAGTAGATAATAATATATATATATATATATATATATATATATATATATATATATATATATATATATATATATATATATATATATATTTATATATATATATATATATTTATATATATATATATATATATATATATATATATATATACATACATACATACATACATACATACATACATACATACAAAAAGTTAATCTCAGTTAGTCTGAAGGATGTAGCAAGAATTGTAGTGATAGGGTGAATCTAATGTAGAAGTAGTGAAAGATAAAAGTTTTAGTGTGATCATAGCATAATCAGAAAAAACTAGAGCTGATAATGATTGGTAAAGTATTTTTTTCTGTCTTAATATAATTAGCATTTTTAGATACTTGAAATTTTAAATCAATAAAGAATTCAATCAAAGAGATTTTAAATAAAATGTATTATGACTACTTCTTACTTATGTAATTAAATAATACAAAATTTAATGCAAATACCAAATTACTCTGGTCTTTAGTTATCCAAATAATTACTCTGATCAAATATATATTCTGGTCAAGTTTAAATAATCATTCTAGAATGATGACCTTCTAAACAAGATATTCTAGACTGATGACCTTCTAAACAAGTTTTAAGATAATATTTTTTGGTGCCATTCCTTTGATCAGATTTCTGTATGAGTGACACCATCCTAATAAACCATTAATTTATTATTATATTAATATTAGTTATTATTATTATTTTTTCATTGTAATTATTGTAAAAATACTTATTATTATATATTTTTGCTATTATTACTATTATTATTATTATTATTATTATTATTATCATTATTATCAAAACTATTGTAAAATGATTTACGGAAAATAAATAGCTTGTGTTGTTGTTGTTGTTGTTTTTAATATTAAGAATAATCTTTATAAAGAATACAATATTTACAGACAAATAATTTTAAAGTAAAGTATTTCTCAACGGTTTCTATTTAATGTATATTTTAAATGATAGAAACTTTAGGCAGGAGTAAAAGGTACTAACATTTTATATCAATGTGTATTTTATTCATAGCAGTATCTTGCAAATAAATGATTTTCTTTACATTAGGGAGTTCACAACTAATTCTAATTTTATCAATAGAAAATAATTATCATTTACACTATTTTATTTATAACTGACTACAGCTTGGAAAAAATGAAACTTCTTAATCAAATTCAATTTTCTGATTTAAATAAAGACGAGAAAAGTAAAACATTCAAAGCAAAGATTGGTTTATGCAACAACAGTTTGTTTTTTACATGGAGTATATATGTTGTATATAAACATTGTGGTAGTGGTGTATTCATAGAGCGCTTGCTTTGAAAGTGAGAAGCTCTGAGTTTGATTCCCACCCCTTCTCTGGTAGTACTGTGCTCAACTTATTTCTCTGGCAATGTTCATGTTTCAGAGTAAAAGAGTTGAGAGAGGGTTTTAACCATATTATCAAATTTGGTAGCTTAATTAAAAGATTTAACAATTAACAAATTTTTGTATTACATCATGTGGGCCGTAATCCATTTTTTAGGTAGAATTCTTGCAGTTTTATTTAAGAAGTCTTTAATCACATCCTTAATCTTTTTGATCAAGAAGATATTGGAAATAGTTCTTAACGTTGACTGATAACAATTTTTATGAGTTTGATGATTCAAAATTGTTTTGATGAAATATTATTTTGATAAATTATATTAAAAAATTGAACAACCAAGTTATGAATCAAGTGCAAATTCTGATCAACGCTTCATCAGTTTATCTATTAAGTATGCACATGTGTGAAAAAGTTTAAACTTGTGTAAATACTAACATGTTTTAAAAGTAGTTTCAAGTGGTGTGGAGCTTATTTTGATATATAAAGTTAAATAAAAAGTAAACAATGTTTTTTAAGGTTGGATAAAATGTTTCTGAGTACCCAATAGCACTCTGTAGATGAAGTAATACTCTGTTTATTTTTATAGTAATACCTTTACATATATAGTTATACCTGTTATACTATAAAGTAAAATTTTTAAATAAAAAAACCTGAGCATCTTCAACAGCTTTCTGATGGTTTAGTGCATCATTTTCATTTCGTGATCCCTAAATAAAATCTGATCTATCTGAAAAAAATATTTACTTCAAAATTATAATAAAGTTGATATTGATCAGAAAAATATTAAAACATTAAAAAAATTGAATTTACTTGTACTAGTGACACTAAAAGTCTTCGAAAATGTCCTGATGTTTCAGATAAAATCCATTTCTCAAGATCTTCTTTATATACTATAACAACAATAAAACTTTATTACATAAGCACATGCATAAGAAAAACTGATATCAAATTATGAAAGAGATATCTAAAGAAGTCCTGTGTTATGTGCACAACTTTATAGATAATAAACAAAAGCAATCTAAAAAAAAGCAACTCATTCAATTATTTTTTTTTTTACTTTAATTCACCTTCCCATTACAGTTGTGGAGGCTACTTTTTTTAGTTATGGTTACAACCTTCTCTATAACTCCAAAACGCAAACCTTGACAAAGAAGGCTGCTGCGCAGAGAAACAAGTTGAGTGCAATACTACGAGGAACGTGGTGGGAATCAAACTCAGAACTTCTTGCTTATTAGGCGAGCGCTATACCACTACACTACCATTTTATTTGCTATTTTTGTAATCTTAATTTAAATGTATATTTTGCAACAAAATACTTACAAAACACATAAATAAAATAATTTCAATTAAAAATAATATGAATTTTCCTGCCTCAGGTTTTTAATACTTTGTCTTATTAGTGACCCATATCAAAAAGATTTTTTTGTTTGGCAGACATCTCATTCTTGATGTTTGTGGCAGCCATCTTGATGTTGCTTTTATTTGAATAATTATTGTGCAACCACTACAACTATGATCTAATTGATCTACAACTATGATCTAATTAATCTCAATTTTTTGCCAGAACACTCCTTAAAATATATGTATTTTAGTGAAATAAAAAAAATTTATCCAAAATTATTATTTGATAATTTGCTACTTTGGTTCACATGCCATTTTCCCAGATAGACAGCATGTGATACAGAATCATCATTTTGATTTAGTTCCCATTGTTTTTATGAAAAGTAAACATCATATTCTGATTCCTCATCTTTACAACTATACAGGTGCATATTTTCAGTTTCATCGTATGCATGGTTGTACATAATCAATAAAATAGAAACAACACCAAAATCCAGAAGAGTGCTGAGCAAAAAAAGTGCAGAGCAAAAAAAATTCATAAAACAGCTGATTATGAAGCAATGATATCTTAAAAACCAATTTAATAACAGAGCTGAAATTTCCAAAGATAATCAATGTGATGTAAGTGATCATTTGGTTATATTAAAAAAATCTGAGATGGTAGGTTACAAGTTTGTCTCACTTTTGGAACGCCCCTTATACAAATTTATACTTCATAAAAAGGCTATTGTAAAAAAATAAAAATTAACTAACACGCTTTAACATCTAATTCAAATAATCAGAATTGTGAAGATCTTAAAACTTAAATAGTAAATCTCTCAATTTATGAATAAGTAAAAAAAAGTTTTGTTACTGGTGGACAATTCATCAATTCATACTTTTTGTATATTTTTATTAACTGTTTTTAAAAATATTTTTAAGTGCTCATTAATTAATTCTTAAATGACAACCCTCATTCAGTCCTCTTCTTTACATTTCCTTGGATTATCGTTTACTATTGACCTTTCATGGAAACTATATATAAAACCAATTTCTAAATTAGTATCTGCTTAGGTTGCTTCTCTTTATCGTGCTCACCATTTTCTCTCTCCTGATTCCATTTTCTACTTCTACAAATCTCTTATTTATCTGTGTGGAATACTGTTGTCATATTTGGGCTGGTTCTTCTGTTTCCCTGACTCGTACAACCTTCAACTTTTTAAGTCTTCTGTCAACAGTTTCCTTGCTCTATAACGACATTCTTTTTTTCTAATAACTCCTAACTTAATAACGGTTGTTTGCAGCCTTATTGGGAGTGAATCAGAATTTAAAAAAAAACATGATCTAGTAACATATGACACTATTAGCATTCAAGATGATGTCACTATAACTCACTGTTATAATCTCTATATTTACTCAAAATAATATTTTAAAACAAAGGTACAATTAACTATAAAAACAATATTAAAAAAACATACAAAAATAAAAGAATACTATATTTTAAAAAGTTTGCATGAACATACATCGTTTAAAAGCACTAGAAGCAGCACGTATTTGCTCATTGGTTCTCGTGCATAAGATCTCTATTAATGCCTTTTCATCTGTTCCAACCCCCTGATATAAAAAATAGATAAATGTATATACTTTTAAGTTTCTGATATCAAAATCTAGTACTCTGATTTGTAATATATTAAGAAGTATACTATATATATCATCTGATTTATAGAACACTAAAAATAAAACCTTCATTGATTCAAGTATACTATATATATCATCTGATTTATAGAACACTAAAAATAAAACCTTCATTGAAGTATAAAGTTCTGAAGCATCAAACTCATCAGGAGGGGTAAGCAAAGCAATCACTGTTTTTTCAAAGTTTCCACTCAGCTCACTCATCAGTTCTTTAACAAGATTCTAAAAAAAAAAAAAAAGTTTTAAATGATTTGAATAAAAGAAATTGAAGCAAAACTTTAAAAAATTCAACTAAGTTGGTGCTACATGTGGTGGTACTATGTGAGGTGGTACAATGTGCGACGGTCATATTTGTTTGTAAGCTTTCTTAATAAAGGGTATGATATTTGCAGGTAATGGAGAGCTCTATATAGCAAATGCTAACGCATGCATACAAAATTCTTTTTTGCCGATTCCTTTTCTTAATCTTTTTTCTCTATTCTTTCATTTTGCTTATAGCTAACAATAATTTTATGTCCCCCACACTCCCCTAAAACAGTTTATGGGAGCAATTTACAGCTCTCGCAAAAGTATTTTTCTCTCAAAAGTTTAATTATCATTGTAACTAAAATGAAATACGCAAAGTCAAAAAAATTTAATTTGTTGGATAATAAACAGGCACGGTTTTTGCAAAGTTAAAAAAATTCTTACTTTTAAAGAATTTTTTCACAGCACAGCAAATGACACTTGTCTGTTTATATTATTGTAATATTAACATTACAAACATATGCTAATTTTTATATAAATAAACAGATAGCTTGTGCAAAAACCAAAAGCTCTTGTAAAAAGCAGTTTAGAGAAGCAGCTCACATGGCTTGCCATGTTAGTTATAAGTGAGCTTTTCTTTTTTTTGTCTATCTTTTTAAGTCTTTTTTTTTTAAATTGTTTCACATTAAAACTAAAAAATGTGAAGATAGAACAAGATAATTATAACATTGTGTTATGTTATGTATTGTAGTTCAAGTTGCGAAATTTTCACTATTATAAATCTTTCTTTGGTTTGGTTAGGGTAAGGGCAGTTTGTTTGGCTCGGTTTGTTCCCAACAATTCCAATGATTGGGTTTGGTTTGGTTTGGTAAGAAGTAAAATTTGTTTAAAAAGTGTTTTCTAAATCATACAGATATTTTTCCTAGTAAGAAATGCGTCACCACATATTTTGAAGATGCATCATACCTGAACCTTGAAATGGTTGCTAAGACAATGGTAATTAAGCAAGATAACATTGCTATACTATGCACAGATGACACTACAAAAGCTGCTTTAAAAAAACTTTATGTTGTGAAGGCTGACCATAACTGTTCAAGGACCAAATATAAAGCATAGATCATTTACAACTCCATTGCGGTAGAAATAAAAGACTTGGTTCATTTCTGGATAACCAACAGAACCAGAAACTGCTCAATCACACTGCTTCATCTTGATAAGATGAGAGCAAAATTCTGAAGCATTCAGTGCATTTAATTCTGGGCGTATATCAAACATTTGAACAAGTTTTTATTAATACGGAACAAAAGGTCAGTGTGCAGAAGCTAATTGCTTCTAGTAAGAAAGTGTTCAAGTCTGACTCCAGAATTCACACCCTCAGTCTTATAGCTATTGCTATGTTATTGTTGCCAAGCTATGCTGCACATTATATTTCTCTCAATTAAAAATATACCCAGTGGGTAGATGCAAAAGGAATTCAATGCTGGATTCAAGGGTTTCCTGGCTAACAGATTTGGCCAGATAGCAGAATTGTTGAATGAAACAGATAAGGAAATCACTGTTTTTTTCATAGGTGACAATATATAAAACATCCAAAAAGGTTAACTTTTAAAATTGTGCCATTATCAGAATATTAAAGCTACATTAACACATAAAACATAACACTCTACACTATTACATAAAGAGAAAAACGAAAAAAGATTTTCAAAAAATATACATACTTTTCCAAACATTGTTGCAAATTCAAGTTTAATTCTTTGACGTTGTGCATTTGATCTTGTGCCAATTATTTGAATCACTGCTTTTTCATCCGTTCCTTAAAAAGTATAAAAATTCTAGAAGTGGCTAAAGTTGTAATAACTGTAATGCTGTAAAAACTGTTATACTTTATCGACTATAGTGCTGCCATGTTTATTGTGTTACAATGACTTGCTTTAACAACTATTGTGATTTAATGACTGTATTAATAAAATCCCATGGTGGTGCAACAGCTAAGGAGAGATTAATACCAAAATAACTAGATATGGATATAATCAGGGAAAAAATTCATTAACTGAAATGTTTCTTTAAGACAGTAATTCTTGTTTTTGAAGTCTTTTATTTGTTATTGTTTGTTAACAAAGTAAAAGATTTTAATATGGCATTAAGAGGTGCAAAATGAACTTTTCTAGATAAAGATAACCTTTGTAGAGAAGTAACTTTTCATAAATAAATATACATCAATTTGCACCATGAAGTACTGTAATAACCATAAAAATAATATCTAGGTATAATGAAAGAGGTACACGAAAAAGATTTTATTTTGTTTTTTGGGTAATGTTTGAAATTTTATTTTAGAGTGCATTTTATAGTTAAATGAACATTGTATCAGAATATTTTTTTAATTTTATATTTATATATTATATGGTATGTTAATATTATATGCTTTTGTAAGTAACTGCAGGTTTTCCAAAAAATCTGAAAAAAAATTATTTCAGTATTGTTACAATTATGGTGGAAATAAAAACTTATAATAAATAAATAAAAATAAGGTATAGCTGTAACAACTGGTGTTAACAGTTGTGAAGTGCAATAAAAGTAGATATTGCACTGTAACAGCTCAGTTTTCTACTTATAAAACTACTTATAAAACTGAAAATTGACATTGAACTAAAAGAGCTTGTTGTGTTGTGAACAATAAAATTAAAATTAAAAAAAAAAAACTATAAACAAATAATAACCTTCTTACCAAAACCCTTCATTGCTTTGCGCAAATCCTCTGCATCTTGTTGTGGTTTGAAAGAAGGAAAATCTTTTACAGTACCTTGAGTTGCTGGCTCTTTTGGAATTTCTGCAGTTGTCTGCAATTAAACAGATTTAAAGTTTAAATAAAATCTTTTGATTCAAGCAATTCAAATTTAATAACTTTGACATTTTAAGACACCTGTGTTTTTGTTTGAATATATGATTGCTGCTGTTCTTGGTAATTAGATTGCTGGGTATAAGAAGATTGAGCATTGTTGGGTTGGGAGCCTGCAATTTGCTGGGGATTTGTTGGTTGCTGAGGATATGTTGGTTGCTGAGGATAAGTTGGCTGCTGAGGATATGTTGGTTGCTGAGGATATGTTGGTTGTTGCGGATACGCTGGCTGCTGGGGATAAGTTGGTTGCTGAAAACCAGTAGACTGCTGTGCAGGGTAACCGGTTTGCTGTGGATAAGCTTGGGAATTTTGTTGAAAGTTTAATGCAGCTGAAACTGCATATGTAGTACTCTATAATGACATTTATACAATAATTAATAATAATTTTAAATATGGAAAATTATTTATCAATTATACAAAAATAGTTAATTATATTAATAAAATAATATTAAAACCGCAAATGAATATGGCTGATTATATTGAGGTCCTCCTGGCATGGGCATACCTGCTAAAGAAAAAATTTAAAACTTTGCATACATTAAAGTGAGCATACTGAACAAAAAAATTTGAGCAAGCAATAATAAAACAATCAAGCAACCATAAAGTTAAAAAAGTCTTACCTACTTGAGGATAAGGATTGTGCATAGGAACCGTGTTGTAACCTCCAGGAGTATAGCCCCCATGCTTTAAAAAACAAATATATTTAAAAAACCTTTATTGAGTATAAAATATAATATAGAGTAAATCCATGACCAGACAACTAATTTTGTTTTTAAATGTTCTATGTTTTTTGATTTCTTTTTTTTATTTTAACCATAGTACTGAATAAAAGATGATAAACTTTAAAATTGTGAAGTCTAACTCCAAGCAGTTTCAAGTTACTATTGTTTAGATTTTGGTAATATTATTGCTTATGGTCAGTTTCCGCTTTTATGAATATACTTTTTTTTTTTTAATCAAATCTACAAAAGAGAAAAAAAAATACCTTAAAATAATCTCTTAGAAATTCAAATATACAAATTACAAACTTGTGTTTAAATTATAAAAAACCTAGAAACGAACTTCAAACAAATATTAGCTGATAACCTCAGAAAAAAGCTGGGGTGTACTGATAATTTTCTCAAAAAAAAAATTCAAAATAAAGTAGTGTTTTGAGAAAAACAACAAAAAAATTCATTCTGAAAAATATATGGCTTAAAAGTTAAATGGAAAATTTCATAACAAAACTGAATATAGTTTATTTGATTTTAATATTGATTAAAATAAAAAATAATGTGCATACTGAAGATTATTTAAATTTTTATTTATATAAATCTATATGTTTTCAAATAAATTAAAAATGATCAATTTTTAAATTATATTTTATGATTTCATTAAAATCTTTTTTCAAAACTTATGCAAAACTTTATAAAACTCAAGTTTTTTTGATGTTACCATGACCATGATAAAATGGGTGAATAAATTTCATTTTTATATCATGTTGCTCATCTTTTTCTTCAACTAATGCAAACAACTTAAATGAGCATAAAACAAGTAATGTCCACTAAAATGAGTATGTAAATCCACTTAAATGATTATGTAAATGAGTATGCCTAATTATCTTAATTCTGTGTCAGCTCAAAAAAAAATTTTTCTTCTTATTTGATATTTATATTGTTACTAATGTTGTTAAATAAAATTAATGTTTTCACAAAAACTCAACTTGTACAACGAATTCATAATTTTCTGAAAATGCACAAACCACAATTGATTTTAAATCATTTAAGGAAATTTATTTTACATTTAAAAATATACAAGAGAGCAGTTTGTTCATCAATAAACTTCAGCAAAAAATTCTATGTTTCAACAGTTTTAGTTTTTGTGATAAGTTGGGCTCTGCCAGTACTTTGATAATGATATAAGTTAAAGTCATTTTTTAAGTCAAGTTCTACAAGCTCTTTAAAAAGAAAGTCTTAGGCAATCCATTCCTTGACAAAAAAAAAATATCTTAGAATCGTAAACTAATTTTTTTTAAATGTTACTAACCACAGTATAACAGCATTATTTTGAACATATTTTCCAATCAAGTAGCAAAAGTATACTATTGGCCTTAAAGAGTTTAGTTAGAGGCATACTCTCTATACTGAGAATTAAAGTTTATCATTTCATCATCAACATTTCTAGATCATACGCTTTATTTTGCTCTGCATTTGATTGAGACACGGTTGTATTTCTATGAAATATAAATTACTTTTTTTATAAAAGTCAGCTTAGTCTTCAAAAAAAATTTTTTTGGCAAAGGCTACACATTAATGTGAAACAACACAAAGTAATTTAACATAAGATTCTCCTAAATTACCAGTGATAAATTAATGTTATAAATCTTCTTTTGTCAATACTTCAACTGCTTCGCAGGAGTATGCTGTTAATAAATCTATTTTTGACTACACAATTTCTAACCAGGTAAAATCTTACACCTAATAACTATAAGTACCTTGCCGATATTAAAGATATGGTCAACTTCTCTAAAAATAAAATATATCTTAAAAAATTCGCATATTATTGTGTATACTTTTACACATAATATTTAGATATATTTACAGTTAAACTACCTTTTCTGGCACTTTATAAAAATCCTAGAATTGTCATTTTTCTTTTCAAACGTTTATTTTTTTTCTTAATTCTTCTTTACATTAACATTATTCAAAACTTTCTAAAATGATTTAATGAGTACAAAAATTCTATTTCTAGTATGAAAACATTTTTACACAGACTAAGAGATTACAATTGGATTATAAATAAAAACTACAACAACTAATCAAAGTAATTTAATAATTTATAAGTGCAGAAATACCAATTACATTTATGTAACATTAACTGCAAAGTTATTAAATTATAAAACTTATTAAACTCAATCTGATTTTAGCTGACTATGAGAAATGGAAAAAGATATGACAAAGACAAATGTAAACAATGTCTGTTTGTTTTTTTCCCTTAAAATTATATTGTTGGAATTAGACTGTATTTGATTTAGAAAGTTAAAACAATCAGATTCTTTATGCTTCAGACAGTTTAACTAGAATATTAAAAAAAAAAAATGTAAAAAATACTGATCATGTGAAAGTTAATTGGTTTTTCAATCTTAAAATTAAAACTCTCAATTTTTTTAATTTAATTTACAACACTATTTTTATATATGTTATTAATATTTTTATACATTATTTAAACAAATATTCCTTGTGTTAAAGTTACAAATTTAATTACGTATAGATTTTTAATTTTTTTTTTACAAAAACATGTATCTTGGAAAAGGAAAGATTTTTGTTTGTTTTGTTGTTTAAACATATTTTGTTTGGTTGTTTAAAACAACTGTTTTTATTTTAAATTATATAAAATTTAAAAAATATTAGTTTAAACAATTTATTGCACAAACTTTTTACTGAGACTGAATTTTTGAGTGTTAAAATTTGATTTCTAAGTATTTTATCATAAAAAAATGAACTTTTAACTTGTGTATTTGAATTCCTCACAAAGATTGATTAAGTTACTAACAATTAGCTTTTTCTCTTTGAAAATTTGACTTACAAAGAAAATTGTAAACTTCAAATAAACCAAAATTAATCAAAATAATAAAATTAGTAAAAATTGAATTACAAATCAGAAACCAATAATCAGAATAATTAGATAAATGACTGATTGTTTTAACATGGAATTACTCTATAGTACATAATTACTTATTAAATAAAATTTAATTACCGCTGGTTGAGGAGGGTATGCATCTAAAGTACTTTGTGGTGCAATAGGATAATGTGCAGGAATAGGAGGATAACCATAACCACCAGGTGGAGGGTAACTCATATTGTAAATATTTACTTTTATTTTACTTTTTATTAAAATATCAATTAAATTTACACAAAAAATATCAAATTTTCAAACTTAAAAATCATGAAACTTTTAAACTTAAAATATTTTATAAAAAAATAAAATAAACAATTTTTATATTACTTTAATTCTAACATTTTAAATAAAAATGAAATATAAATAGTTATCAATCTTTCTAAAATCAATAATACAAATTATATCTTGTTGTCTTTTAAATATCATTGTTAATTAATATTTCACAACACATTTTCTTCAATTCAAAATAATTATGATTCTACTGCAACTTCACTACATAAATTCTGCTCATTAACACAAAGTTTGGGATCTTCTTCATCGCCTTGCGCTTTCCATAAGCCATATGTTTTCCCGACAATTGTTTGCCATAATCTTAGAGTCCCGTCTTCAGACCCTGAGGCGTATAACTCACCATCAGGAGAAAACCTTACACAATGAACTGGACCAAAATGACCATGATACGCTTCTAAGAAATGTAAAATTTAGAATTATAATTAAAAAAAAAAAAGAAAAACACAAATTTAATAATTTAAAATTGTTTTTATAAAATAATTTTTTTGTTTTAAAGAATTTCACAAATACAAAACTTAAAATAACAACTTTTGAAATGTAAAACTATAACGGCAAATACCTAGCTGTATTCCTGTGTTAAAATCAAATTTATAAAGCAAGAAATCCTCTCCACCAGTAACAAAAATATTTTTTTTGGGACTCAGTGAAATAGAATTAGTAACAGTCTTTAATTCATAACTTTTTAATAATGATAAACTGTAAAATAAAAAGGCTTTAAACTAAACAACAATAAAAAACTAAATAGCTTCATAATCATAATAAGCAACCATTAGAATGTAATTACATTATAATCTGCAACCATTATAATGCAGTTACATTATAATGTAACTGTAATTACACTATAAAGCAATTCTAAAACTATATTTTAAATAGTTTGATAAATACAGTTTTACAAACTATCCACAACTGTTACACAAGTTTGAATGACATGTATAATATACTTGTTATTTACAACAACAACAAAAAATTCTGGTAAAATTAAAAACATATATTTTTTAAGAAAATGGAATATGTTAATTTTTATTAGGCTCATCTTTTTTATCTGAACATCTTAAATCTTTTGAAACATTTATAAATATGTCCATTGTTTTGATTCAAAATTGATAATAAAAAATTTTTTAAATCAATTTAAATTTAGTTCAACAGTAGGAGACATTTAACTAACTTTAATTTTAGCTATCTTCACTTTTAATAATTTATTTGTTAATTTGATTAATAGCAATTTGAATGTTATTTTAATCACTTGATAAAAAGTGTTTATTGCAAGTTGTGCAGTACCCAATAAGCGCACAACCTCATTGGATTTTAAACTTGGAATAAGACATATAAGACATATAAATACTATAAGACAGAGCAATACAATGCCAAAAAAAGTTAAAAACATAAAAACCAAATTACCTTGAAGAGTCATAAAAAAGGGCTTGATTACCACATACAACAGAAAGTGTTGATTGATCTTTAGATAATTCTAAGCCAGTTAGTGGTTTATCCAGCACAATGGTATTTATTTGCTTAAATGAGCGAACATCCCATAATCTAAAAAAAATTAGTAACAAATAAAAACATAAACATTATTTTAATAGAACAAAATCTCACTTTTACTTTTTTGATTCCAGCAAAATTTGTTATAGTTCAAAACTTGTTTTCAACTTTTCTTTCAATATTTGCAACGACAACAACAAAAAAAGAGAGATAAACCAACGATAATTTATTTTTGTAACAACAAAAACCTCAGTTAATTAATGTTTTAGTTTGTGCGTGTGTCTCAGTTAATTAATGTTTCAGTTTGTGTGTGTGTTTCTCAGTTAATTAATGTTTCAGCTTGTGTGTGTCTCAGTTAACTAATGTTTCAGTTTGTGTATTATGCTTTAGTTCAGTTTATGGTATTATGATGCGCTCAGGTTCAATGGCTTCTCTTAATTTAGGTAATGCTAGTGTTTTAATACTTAGCATAACAGACTGATGCAGCAAGTCTAAGTAAATGGAACCAGTCACAATAGTTTCAAAAATGCCCAGTAAATTTGCAGTTGTTAAAAAGTCTGCATTATTCACACATTGTTCTAAATATTAATTGCAATATACTCTTTTTAAGTTGATTACGGTGCTCCAAGAAGTCCTTTCGGTCTTACCACAGAGCACCGCGGAATTTCTTTGTTCTGGATCATCATCATAAAATGCCTGGACTAAGCTTGGAATATACCATAATGTAATGAATAGATGATTTTGAAATTCCTACCTCACGACAAGCCTGCTATACAGTCTTTCAAGTACTCTTTCTTCCTAGAACTCCTTGATGTTCATGGTCTTCCAGAATGCTTTTTATGAACAATCTAAATAGTTTTATCAGCTTCAAACTTATCACTGATTTTAGTGATGGTAACTCTCGCTAGAGGTTCTTTTTGAAATTCATTCTTAAATTGTTTTTGTACTTCAACTGCATTTTCACACTTCTGATTTTTTTAAGTATATTTTTTTCTTTGATGTTTATTCAGACTGTCAGTAATTGAAGGGGTTGAAAAATAAATACAAATCGTTTAGTTTGCAGGCTGCAGGGGTTGAAAAATAAATACAAACCGTTTAGTTATTGCCTATTTACAATTATTTAAAATTTAATAAAAAATAATTAACACTAAGTATTTAAACAAATATTTACTATACTTTTTAAAATATTTTATAAACTTTTACTTTTATGTTACAAAATTACTTAAACTCTGTATATATTTTTTTGAAACACCATGATTGCACAATAAACGAAAACATTTAAAAAAAATTTTATGTAAATGACATCTAAAATTTTATATTTTAACAAGCATCTTGATTTAGTTGTAAGTATATTTTAACAAGCATAAAAAGAAAAACCTTTATTTTGTCTTCAGTAAACTGACTGATTTGTGAAGTATAAATATTACAAACAAATGTTCAAGTACAAGAGGTCTAAAAGACAACTTAGTTTGCAGGTTTGTTGCAAAGATTTTGGACTTTATTAAGTAAAGGTTTGTTGCAAAAGGGAATAATCTGAATATAAATACATGAGTATATGCATATGCATGTTATAATTTGGTGATATCCAAGTAAGAATTTACTAGAAATAGGTAATTTTGGAGCAGAATATTTTTATATGTTTTAATAGCAATCAAATACAATAAATAATTAGGTAACACCATAAGTTACTTAGGTAGCATAACATAAGTTACTAAGGTAACAAAACATAAGTTACTTAGGTAACACAACATTTATATTTGAATATGATAATTTTTTTGTAAACACTAAAACAATATTTTTTACCTCACTGTTTTTTCATCACACCCTGATAGTATATTTGTATCATTATTTAACCATATGCATGCTTTAGGATTACCACCAAGACCTTCTATAATGTAAGGTTCTAAATAAAATTATTTTAAATTAAAATTAGTTTAATTATCATTGCATTAACATGATTGTTTGTGTTAAAAAAATAAGCAAAAAAATAATTTTTATTTTAATAAGTTATAACATTAATATTCATCAGTATTTTTTTACAAAAATCCACTTTTGTTTAAAACGTAAGGAAGTAATCCAGTATTCAGCTGAAAAACAATGCCACAATTCAAACAACAAACTCAAGCCAATTTATAAAAAAATATTTTTTTTATGAAGCTACCAAAAAAAGAACTGCCAATCCTGAACTTTTGTTTATTGGATGATCTCCCTCCAACTAGTATCGTGTATTTTTTTTGAAGCTGGATTATTTGTGACAAAAACTCTATCCGAAATGAGTGACAATTTACTCAATACATGTTTTCTCCCAAACCGTTTAGTGTTTTATTTTTTTATCTTTACATAAAGTCTTATTTATGAGCTTTTACATTTTTTTCTGTTACTTACCAATTTTTTACCAGTAAAATTTATTTTTTTGTATTGCTTTAGCAGCAAATTTATAAATTGATAAAAGCTAGACCTGATATATAAATAGCAACAACTGGAATTACACAAGTTTGACAGGAAAAAAAATTCAAAAAAGTCTTTTCCAAAAAAATGATGATACTTGTACAAAAGGTGAGGTGAAAGGTGACTTTTGACATATGATGATCCAATTTTAATCAGAGTTGTCATCTACATGATATTCATGATATGAATCATCATATACATGATATGAATTATCATCTATATGAATTATCATCTATATGAATTATTATCTATATTAATCATCATATATATGATATGAATTATCATCTATATGAATTATCATCTATATGAATTATCATCTATATGAATAATCATATACATGATATGAATTATCATCTATAATTATAATCTATAACATGACCATAATCATGAATTATAATCTATAACCTGACCATAAAACTGCATAAGAATGAAAATAATGTACAAACTTCACACTTATATTTAACATTATTAAAGTAATTAAAAAAATTTCACACAAAATATTTAACATTATTTAAAAGATTAATGTTTTTTAAAAATTAGCACAAGATAACTCTTTTAAAAATTAGCACAGGATAACTCTTTTTCACAAAAACTAATCTTGAGAGATCGAAGTAAGAAATATTGGAGAGACTGTTACATGAACAAACTTCAGTTTGCAAAAGTAGATGCTTGAAATTTTATACTTAGGAAACACTATAAATAAAGTACAACATGAATTTCAGATAAAAATAATTTTTTTTCAGGAGTGTCAACATTTATTCAGCTCTGATCAAACCCTAAACAGATAAATTTTATCAAACCCGAATGTAATCAAATTTCAACCCTGGTTACATACTATCTCTCAAGGAAAAATTTAATCTTGCAGTTAGAAATTATTGCAGTAGACTTGTCGTCTTTGACAAAATATTTATTAAAAAACTCATAAACTCATACAAAGATTTTTTATAATCATATAATTTTTATATATTGTTTAAACTGTTGTTATACACTGACTTAATATACTTAATGTATATCAAGTCATTGTATAGTCAATGGGTATACTTAGCGTATTACTAAGCATATGCTTAGTAATGCACTAAATATAAGTTAATGTGTATCTAAAGTTAAATTCAGTGTATAATCAATATGTTAAAGTCAGTTACATGCATAAACAAAAAAAGAAACAAAATGTAAGAACACCTTTATCAGGACAGCTGAGATCAAATAACCTCATAGTTTTATTATTGCTTCCAGTTAATAACCTATCCTCATCCTATAAAAAGAATTCAGCTAAATTATTTCAAAAAGAAAAAAATAAATGCATATGATTATAGCCATATGGTAAAAAAAAAATATTACTTTTGAAAAGTCAACTGTCTTTACAATGTGATTGTGTGTAAAAGTAAAGAGTTCTGTTCCTTTTAGCGCATCCCAGACCTTTCTAAAAAAACAATTTTATACAAAGAATTTGAAAAACATGCATTTATTATTAAGTGTTAAAAGAGGTAATAAAGATAATTTTAACACTTATCACATCTGATGAGGAGAGTTTAGTATAACTAACTTAGTCAAAATATTGCAATTAAATTCATTTGTGTTATTGTTTATTTTAACATAAAAAAGTTTGAAAAGCAAATTTTTAAACTAAATTTGAGCAAAAAGAATGTGACAAACTTTTACTGTTACGTGAATTTATGTTTATAAAGTTAATTAGTTTATTTTCAGTTAAAAAATTACATTTTAAATTTTGTTTAAACAACAAAATTTAAAATGTTATTTTTAAATAAAATAACACTTTCCTAATTTGCAAGAACAACATTAAACTTATTTCTTATCATTTTTATGCTTTCTATTAACAACAAAATAAAGCTTTTTACCATAAGTAAACAAACTCACTTTAATCCTAAAATAGCTTTGGAAAAACTTTCAAGTACACAGTTGATAAATGACAAATGAAAATCGACATGCACAGAAACATTTCTTTCCTGCTCTCTAATATTATTTTCTGAAAAACTTTGCTGTTGATAAAATATTGACATCAAAGGTATGCTGAAATGTTGTTTGATTTAAAATATTGACATCAAAGGTATGCTGAAATATGAAAGGTATGCTGAAATGTTGCTTGATTTAAAGCTCTGTTTAAAAACTTATTTTCTGTGTATGCCTAATTTTATTGAAAACTATGTAAAAAATACCTTATTTTTTGTAGCAAAAGCTTTTAAACATAACTTATATTATTATATAATTAATAATATTATATATTTATATTATACACATTAAAGAACTATTATTAATTATTTATTTAGAATAATTAATAATAGTTAAGTTATATAAAATAAACTTAAGTATTAAGTTTATTTTATATAACTAAAGAAATAAAGTATTAAGTTAACATTTAAGTTGAAATTTTGAATTTATATATTTATTATGTTTAAATTGCTTTTAAAAAAATTTACAACACTTAACCGAAACATTGCTTACATCGAACTTTTTCTGATGCTTTTGTTTTCTAAAAAGTGTTTGCCAAACCTTTTTGATAAAATGGCTGTCAAATTTTGCCTCAACTGTCGCAAATATTTGCTGTTAGTTGTGCAATCTCTGATAATATTTGTCTTTTGTAAGATGCATCATTTGACTCTCTATAGTAATTATTCATTATTAATTACGGAAATTACTCATTTACCAAAAAAGAAAAGTTGAAAACTAGTGAAACCCATGTTCATCACATCAAAAATACAGGAACGACTGTAAACTTGAGAGACAAAAAAGATAAGAGACTTATCTGCTACAATTCACAATAGTAAAATAATGAACTGCAAACACTTTGTAAACTGTAAAATAAATATTTTAGGAGTAAAAGAACTTTTCTTTTATTCCTTTAAAACTTTTTGTGTTTTTAAAGTCAGGATTTGTGTAAAAAAACTTTAAATATCTGACAAGTCTTCCACCAAACAGGAAAAAAAAAATAATAAACAAAATTTTTAATAACTGTAGCTTTTAAGAGCTGCAATAAGTAGCCCCACTGGAACCTTGGGCAGTTAAAGTTAATTCTTTTTAAAAAAATCTCCTTTAGTAGTTTCAAAACTATTTGCACATATTAGATCTATTTTATTTTAGGAATCATTTCAATGTGTTTATTTAGAGCTAACCAAAAGATCAACTTTTGCTACCTAAAGATGTCAATGATGTAGGATAACAAAAAAAGATGTATTCTGTCCAATTTAGAAAAAATCTTCATAAAAAAGACAAATTTAAAAAACATTATTAGGCAAAGAAAAATAATTCAAATTGAATAATTTAAAACCAAACAGAAAAATAATTAAATTATTAGATGTTAAAATAAAAATTAACAATAAAAAAAAAAGTCATGAAACTATATTGTTAATTTGTATAATGATATAAAATGAAATAAATAATTTAAAAAATAATGTTAAAAATTATAAATAATGTTAAAAAATGAGCTTCCAGAGCAGAAAATTTGACAGATACCAACGCCCCTTCAGTCTTTCTGATGAATCAACACATTACACCCGGTAACCAATGATCAGCTTCAAACAAAATAACTAGCAGCTGGTTGCAGAAGCAGAAATTTATTTCAAACCTTGTACTATTTTGTGACTCTTTTTTAAATATTTTGTAAAACATTTGGTAGTATAGAACATCATTTGAGGAGAAAAAGAAACATCACCAAAAAATGCAAATTCTAAATTATCATATTAGTATGTAAAACTTTCAAATTAATTTACACTATACAATCACCTTAACACTCTAGTTAAAAGATAAATAAAAACTAAAAATTTTTAGGAAATAATAGATTAAAACTATTTTTATAGACATTAGAAAATAACGCTTTCAAAATAAAATAAAAAAATCTTCAATTAAATTTTATTTATTTTATTTTATTATTATTAATAATTCATACGCTGTATAATCTGCTGCAGCTGTTGCTGCCAATGTGGCTTTTTTATTGAGTGTTGCACCCCAGACAGCTCCTTTGTGACCATCAAATGTGCCTATCCAATCACCAGTGTGACCATGACGCAACATTGGTTTGCCATCTAAATAAAATTCTTACTTTAAATATATTATAATAAAATTATTTATCATATTCAAAAGTGAATATTGAACAAACTGATTTTTGCTTGTAACTGAACTATTATGTTTAAATATATAAGTAATATAAATAATAATACAAATATTTAATATAACAATTTTTTTAATTTTAAAGCAAACATTAACTCTTGAGTAAAGGAAAGTAGACATTAAACATTTATTTATTTGTCAATTTTTTGACAAATTTTTGACACAGACAAATAGACATTCAACATTTATTTATTATTTTATAATTCTTTTATTTATTTATCAATTTTTTGAGCAATGTTAGCATGTTTGTCAGTGTGTTTAGCCCAGTTTTATCTGTCATATATATAAAGTATAATAATCTGTCATAAATAAAGTCAGTTTTATACAAGCAAGTCAGATTAAGGTTATCATCTGACTTTCAATATAATAGTTCCAATACAACAGTTTTTTGCTTGTGATTTGTTAAAACAAATTATTACCTGATTTGTTTCAAAATATTTACCATATACTTTTGAATCTTAAAAGTTAATACTGTACCATTTTTAGTGAAATTTTGTAATTTTATTCCATACAGATTGATAATTATGATAATTATGACAGATTTATAATGATTGAAAATAAAAATAGGAGCAAGACACAATAGAGAGAAAACTTTAGAGATATCAATTTTGACCTAACACTATATATTGTGTTAATAAGCCTCTTTTTAAGCCCATCACATGGACAAATTCTAATTATATGTAACAAGGGACTTTCCCAATGTTTTCTAAATTTTTTTAAAATATTTGTGTAATCAAAGTCAATGTTTAAGCATTAATTTTTAAAAATAGTTTAAAAAAAAAAATAAAAGTTATCAAAAAATAATTATAAACAAAAATAAAACACTGTTTATAAAAATTTTTTAATTTGATTAAAAAATGCTTATTGTAAACAAAAAACCTCTTGTTAAAAATATTAAAAATAACTATTATATAACAAAAAAAAAAAAAAAAATGCAAAAAATTCCTTTCTCAAATTTTATCTAACAACATGTTTCAAATGGGGCAACAGCCTGCATCACCAGATACTTCACTATGTCGGCTTTAATCCTTTTTTCTTTTTAATTTATTCTGTTATGTATACAATGTTCATATTTTCCAAAATGTTCAACATAATTTAAACAGCAGAGTTAAGCTCATTACTGTAAATAGAATTCAATCTCTGCTTGATTAACTGAACATTTTACTGTTTTAAAACAATTTTTTTGATACACTTATTAAATTCAGTATTGTATATAAACTTTATTTTTTGAACTTTTTATTTTTTATACAAAACAAAATTGAAGTTCAACACACGGCTATGTTCATAAAATAAGTCATTTATTTGAGTTAACTCATTTTTTAAAAGACGCCAAAGCATTACATTTTTTATGTATCAGGTAACCCAGTTTTTATTATTTATATTAAAACGTTGCAATTAGTTATTAATTTAAATTTTAGTTTATTAGGGATGTACTGGAATTCCGATCTGGCCAGAATTTGTGACTTTTAGGTTATTTCGATTCCGGCCGGAATTATAATATTTCAGGCCGGAATGCCAGAATTTACTTTTTACTTTATTTATTTAAGACATATGACACAGACTGTGTAAATTAAATCAAAAAATCATTGTCCTACAGGGCAATGAAGAACTATGGGTAAACCTAGATAAAAAATACAAAATTCTTAACAAATAAAATGTAATTTTAGGTAAAGCTACAGTTTAGTGCTCTAAAATAATTTTATTTTTTCGCTTATTGTGCTCTTGTTAGTGGAGAATTTTTAAACATCAGAAATTTTAATTGAAATAATAAAAGAAAAAAGATTGCTGTTCTATGCCAAATCCACAGTCAATGTAGCACTTCCTTGAAAAAGCAGGCTACAAGATAGTCAATGTAGCAACACTCCCTTGTAGCAGCTGGCTGTAAGATAATGGATGTAGTAGCACTTCTTTGTAGCAGAAGGCTATAAGATAATGGATGTAGCAGCACTCCCTTGTTGCAGCAGACTAAAAGATAGTCGATGTATGTACTAAAGCCAATAAATATTCTTTATGTTTATATTAAAACGTCACCACTTTATACATATATATATAAATGTACATATATATATATATATATATATATATATATACATATATATATATATGTACATATATATATGTACATATATATATATATATGTACATCAGGCCTTGCGATAAAGCGTCGGGCAATGTGAATTTTACGTCGTCCAAGAGCGATTTTGCTTGTAGCTAGGGCTATTTGCGTCAAGCAAAAAAAATTTTGTTTGAGTATATTTAAAGATATTTTTGAGCGGAATTTTAATGAAGTAATTTACGATTATTTTAACATTTAATAAAGTATTTTAAAAACCGCACGCAGTTGATATAAAAGTTTGAATTACAAAAAAAAAAATATGCTCATTATTTACAAGTAGAAAAAATTCAGATTAAAAAAAAAGTTTAAATCTTTTTAAGCTAACATTTTAATAAAATTATTGAGCAATAGCAAAGTTGTCGATAAAATTGAACAAAAACACTTTCTTTTAGTTTTAGATTTTTAACTTAAATAATTATTTTACGGGGGTTTGTTAGGTTTTAAAATTACTTTATAGATTTAAAAATATTTATTAACTGTTAGACGAATTTAAAGTATTTAAGAGTAACTTCGAGGAAGCATTTTAAAAATTGGTAAGCGCAAATGAAAAAAAAATAAAAGGATTAATATTAAAACGTATTCTACTTGATTCAATAAAAAAGTACAGTTATTAAATTTTTTGTAAAAAGTAACTCGAAAAAAATTACTTAAATAATAACAATCGCTTTTTGTTAAAAGTTACCGAAACTCAACGAAGCGTGCTCAAGAACAGCTGCTGAAAAATAGAACATCAATAGTTTTTCGAATAATTTTTAAGAATAATTTTTTCTCTGAAATATGTCTTTTATACCTATAAGATTTTTATTCTAACATTTTATTTTATTTTATTTTACCAAAAACAAAATTCCTTATAAACATTAAAAATCTATTCAAACGATTGTGCTTATCAACCGCTTTATGAAAATAAAAATAAATAAATATTATATAAAATCGCTAGTAAAAATATTAGCTATTGCACAGTTTTTAATCGTACAATATTAAAATTTCCAGTTTATTACTCGCTGACTTTTTAAAATGAAAAAAAAATTATTCGAAAAACTTTAACCCTTTTGTTTTTTTTCCAAGTATTTTTCCAAGAACTGATGCCTGATATTTTGGATATACCAATTAAAAAACCTCTCTAAAAGTTATAGTTCAAGCCTTTTAGTCTTAAATATTAATCTTTTGTGCTTCTACACATATAAATTGAGCTTAGGAGATTTGGAATTTTTAATTTACGGATAGTTTTTATGTACAAAACACTGAAGATAATTGACAAAAATGTTTGTCGGTTTCAGCCAAGATGGCTTTGAGAAATAGGATTATAAATGATCCAAATGAAGTTTTTCAAATCCTTGATAAAAAAGACGATGTTAGTGATTTGTCTTTTGAGTCTTCAGAGTCTGATGACAACGAATTCCAAGAACTGATGCCTGATATTTTCTCAACAACAGCTCCTTTGACAATGACATTATCACTAAGTCAGTCATCATCATCAGAAATAATTTCATCTTCATCATCTGAAGAATATGTTAGTTCCGAAGATGATTTAACAGAAAATATAGCTGTCACCTTTTCTATTAATAATTTAGTAACTAATGATAATAAAGGACTCTTTACAATAGCATTTGCTGATAGCAATGATACTGTAAACAATAAAAGAAAAATCTGTAAACAATCAACTAGTAAACAACTTCATACCATTAAGACCAAGAAGCCTACTATTAGTAAAGATAATAGAGAATGGAAAAAAAATTAAAATTATTAGAACTATTACTCCATTTATGGCAATACCAGGACCAACATTTAGAAGATCTGCAATACCTAATTGCGATGGAAATATCAAACCAATCCATCTCTTTGAATTGTTCTTTGATAATGCTTTAATACAAAAACTTGTCACTGAAACAAATAACTACCATTCAAGAAGGTTACAATCTTCTCCTATAAAGCATAGAATGGTATGGGTTGATGTTACGTCAAATGATGTTACGTCAAATTTAAGGGGTAAACAGATTCTATCTGTTGACCAGCCTCGCACCCCTTCCTCATCTATTAGGCTGGCGCAGATGTATTTTTAATACATTGTTTCCAGTTTAGGATGTTGAACGCTGGATCTTCTTGACTCAATGCGTGGGTATTGCTTGTGTCTCTATTTTTATGACTGGGCAACTCATTCTATTATCTCCTAATGAGGGTACAGCTCTAAAACTCAGTTTTATGGTTCTGAGGCCGGCTGGTAGTCAGGTTTCCCGAACTCTGTGGTAGCTCTCAGAGAGGCTGATTCCATCAACAGCCGAAAAATATCAGAGTACTAACAGTGCCATGTTGCGCATGGATGGTGTCCCTGTTTGTACTTTTGGTGTGCATTGCAGAGGCCACATTTGGAGCCCTTTGTTACGGCTTAGGGTTTATTAATAGTAATGAGGCTATTGCTTAGTTGTTAAATAGTGTACTGAGTACTATCTATACTTGAGTCAAGTTTCTTATAAATTTAAAATGACTAAAGTACCTAAAACTAAAAAACACAAAAAACCATTGTCATCACCAAGTTCTCTAAGCCTATCATTTACTAATATTCGTGGTCTTCGAAGTAACTTTTCTTCTGTTGAGTCTTATCTCTTGCAAAGTTCACCAGACCTACTTGCTCTTTGTGAGACTAATTTGAGTTCAGCTGTCCCATCTTGTGATCTTAGTGTTGATGGTTATCTTCCTTTAATTCGTAAAGACTCCAATAATCACATGCTTGGCCTGGGCATCTACATTCGTAAGAACTCACCCATTTGTCGTGAAACTAGGTTTGAATCTACAGACTATTCATTTATGTGCTTTCGTTTAGCACAACTTCACTCTATCGCCTTTCTCTTTGTTCTATATCGCTCTCCTTCATCCCAAGACTGCACTATTCTTGATGTTATTTCTGATCAAATTGACCAAGCCCTCTCTCTTTATCCATCGGCCAATATCGTCGTTGTTGGTGACTTTAATGCCCATCACACCGATTGGCTTGGCTCTAGTGTCAGTGACTCTGCTGGCGTTAAGGCCCTCAACTTTTGCCTTTCTCAATCTCTAACTCAAATAGTCAACTTTCCAACTCGTTTTCCAGACAACCCTAATCATTTACCTTCTCTACTCGACTTATGTCTTGTTTTGGCTCCTAGTCAGTGCTCAATTTCTCCACATTCACCCTTAGGTACTTCTGATCACGGTTTGATCTCTCTAAAACTATTATCAAATTCTTCTACTTCATCAGAATCCCCCTATCATCGTACCACATACAACTACCTTAAAGCTGACTGGGACTCTTTCCGTGATTTTCTTCGTGATGGCCCTTGGGTAGAAATCTTTCGTCTTCCTGCTGACAAATGTGCTTCTTACATAACTTCGTGGATTCAGGCTGGCATGGAATCTTTTATTCCCTCTCGACGATTCCAGGTCAAACCTCACTCTTCTCCTTGGTTTTCCTCACATTGCGCTGCAGCAATTTCTAATCGAAACCGTTACTTCCATATCTATCAGCAAAACAATTCTCCAGAAAACAGACATCTGTTCACTATCGCCAGAAACCATTGTAAAAAGGTTTTGTCTGACGCCAAAGCTCGCTATTCCCAGGTCATTAAATCTCGTATCTCATCACAAAAATTAGGCTCTCGAGACTTCTGGAGAATCTTTAACAGTATCAATAATAAGGGCAAATCTGTTATTCCTTCTCTCTTGTATGGTTCAGACTTTGTCACCTCACCTAAAGACAAAGCTGAATTGTTTGCTAAGAACTTTTCATCAATATCATCTCTTGATTCCACTAGTTGCGTTTTACCTGACATAGCCGTCAAACAGGTTGATCCCTTGCTTGACATTCGCATCACTTCAGCTTCTGTATCTAAAGTAATTTCCTGCTTAGACTCTTCAACAGCTTGTGGTCCTGACAACATTCCTGTTGTAGTTTTGCAGAGGTGTTCTCCGGAGCTTTCATCCATACTTTCTAAACTATTTAACAAGTGCTTATCAGAGTCTTGTTTTCCATCATGCTGGAAAGCAGCATCTGTTATCCCTATTTTCAAAAATTCCGGAGAGCGATCTGATTCATCTAACTACCGTCCCATTAGTCTTCTTCCTGTCATAAGCAAGGTTTTTGAATCTTTAATCAACAAACACTTAATCTCTCATCTTGAATCAAATAACTTACTTTCTGATCATCAATATGGATTTCGGTCTTCTCGTTCTACAGCTGATGTGCTAACAGTAATAACCGATAGGTTTTACCGTGCATTAGATAGAGGCGGAGAGGTTAAGGCTATCGCACTTGACATTTCTAAAGCTTTTGATAAAGTTTGGCATGCTGGTCTTCTCCATAAGCTTTCTTCTTATGGTGTAGCTGGTAACGTCTTTAAGATTATTGAGTCCTTTCTTTCCAATCGTAGTATAAAAGTTGTCCTTGATGGACAGCACTCTTCTTCTTATTCTGTTACCTCAGGGGTTCCTCAAGGTTCAATCCTTGGCCCTATACTCTTTTTAATTTACATTAATGATCTTCCAGATATTCTCACATCTAAGGTGGCATTATTCGCTGACGACACTACCATTTACTCTTGTCATGATAAGAAGCCTACACTCTCTGATTGCTTGGAGGGGGTATCTGAGCTTGAAAAGGATCTCACTTCTGCTACAGCATGGGGCTCACAGTGGCTGGTGAACTTTAATTCAGATAAAACTCAATTTTATTCGGCCAATCGTTATCGTAATAATTTAGATCTTCCTATATTTATGAATGGTAATGTACTAGATGAGTCATCTACCATTCATCTTCTAGGATTAACTCTTACTTCTGATCTTTCTTTTAAACCGTATATCAAATCCATTGCAAAATTGTCTGTGTCATCTGCTAAGGTTGCATCTCTTTATCGAGCTCGACACTTTCTTACTCCAGATTCTATTCTCTATCTCTATAAATCTCAAATCCGTCCCTGTATGGAATACTGTTGCCACATCTGGGGCGGATCTTCTAATGATGCTCTTTCTCTTTTAGACAAGGTGCAAAAACGAATTGTAAACATAGTTGGACCTGCTCTTGCAGCCAATCTCCAACCTTTGTCACATCGTCGTAATGTTGCTTCTCTTTCTCTTTTCTACAAATACTATAATGGGCACTGCTCTAAAGAGCTAGCGTCCCTTGTGCCATCTACTAAAATTCACTCTCGTGTTATTCGCCATTCAATTAAGTCTCATCCTTTTTCTGTGACTGTTCCTAAGTGCTTCAAAAACTCTTATTCTTCTAGTTTTTTTCCTCGAACATCAGTTCTTTGGAATTCGCTTCCTTCATCTTGCTTTCCCGATTCATATAATTTGCAATCTTTTAAGTCATCAGTCAATCGTTATCTTGCTCTACAGATTTAGTCTTTTCTCTTCCAGTAACTTCCAACTCTTATAGTGGTTGCTTGCAGCCTTGTTGGAAGTGAAGATGTTAAAAAAAAAAAAAAAAAAAAAAAAAAAAAATGATATCAAAGTATTTATAGCAATTTGTTTAGCCATGGGAATAATAAAACTTTCATGCACCCATGATTACTGGAGACAAAAACTTTGGTTTTTTGCTATTCCATCTTTTAGTAAAGTAATGTTTCGTGATCGATTTAGACAAATTCACCATTATCTTCATTTTTGCAATGAGACAGCAGCAATACCAAGGGGTAATGAAGGATACGACAAACTCTTCAAGGTACGTATGTTGCTAGATGACCTTTGTCTTAAGTTAAGAAATCTTTATAAACCAAAAAGAGACATTGCATTGATGAGAGTATGATACCTTTTAAAGGAAGAATCTCTTTCCGACAATTTATTCCAAGCAAACGTACAAGATTTGGAATAAAAGCTTGGGTAATGGCAGAGCCATCTACCGGGTACTTATCAGAGTTCTTGATTTACACTGGAAAAGATATTGATGGACTAAAGCACCATCATCTTGCAGGAACTGTTGTCTGTCAACTAACCCAACATGTTTTAAAACAAGGATACCATCTGTGTTTTTTGTTCATTTTGCAATGTCCTTTTATGCCTTGATTCAGTCTCTAATTGTTGGAATATGTGGCATTCATAGTTTTATTTTTAAAATTATGTATCTATACATTCACTTTTGTTGACAAAATATAATAAATAAAATAGTTGAGAAAACTTGTATTTGCTTTACACAAGGGGTGGGTTTATTATTTTTTACTTATCTAAGTAAGGAAAGTATCCCATCAAATTAGTTACTTTTCTTTATAGGTATTTTTAATATTTTTATTGAATAACAAAATTAGACAAAAACAAAAAAAAAATTTGACGTCACCAAAGAAAAATGTTAATTATTTAATTTCTAATTATCTAAATTAGAAAAGTGACCCATAAAATGAAAGCTGAATAAATTTTGCAGCGTTTTACAAGCCTTTATTTACTTTTTAAACAATATAGCTAGCTATTTGAAAGGCTTAATTCGCAACTATTTAAAATTCGCAAAGCTTCTTTATCAATATGAAATAATGTAGACGTCATAGATTTAAATTTTTTACTTTCTTATTTTTATTTTTATATTCTAAATTTTGCCTGCTTTCCAAGGATATATACTTTGTTTAACTTATTTTGTAAGGAAACCCATGTATTTAAGTGTTTTCGTGACAAAGTATTGTGCTTTTTAAATCGCCTAAATAAATCCCGGCATGAAAGGGTTAAATTACATATTTGAGAAAAAAAAAAATCAAATATTAGCATATTTTATAATCTTTTTTAAATGTTTAGTTATGTCTTTTATTCGTTTAGTATAGACAAAACGTGTCAAACGTCGAGAAAATAAACAAATGTTTTTACATATTAAAAAACGAAACATTCCAAAACATTTTTAAATAATAACATTTCTACATTAATGATTTAAAGTTTTGTTAGTTTTGCGGTAATTAAGTAAATTGGTGCAGTTAATGTCAATAAATAAGAAAAGCAAATAAAAAGAATTTAATGACGTCAAAAATCACGTCGTGCTTATGGGTCGCGCAGCTTTTATTCATCACAAGGCCTGGTACATATATATATATATATATATATATATATATATATATATATATATATATATATATATATATATATATATATATATATATATATATATGTACAGGTTATAAATATATATATATATATATATATATATATATATATATATATATATATATATATATATATATATATATATATATATATATATATATATATATATATATATATATATATATTATGTAACCAGGATGCTGAGGTACAGGCTTTCACTTTCAATCTTGAAAGTAAAAAATTACATAAATATAAAACTCGTTCTGGCCAGAATTTCGGCCGGAATTTTTTCAACAATTCCAGCAAATCCGGTACCGGCCAGAATTCAAAATTTTTAATTCAGTACACCCCTAGTATTTATTTTATTTTTTGTACGATGGTTTTTATAAATTTCAAACAAATATTTTAGCTTTTAAAACCCCTTTTAAATTTATTTTATAAAAGTTTTAATGTAATAGTTATTTTAATGCTTAAAGAAACCAGTATTTTTATAACACTACTAAATTGGAATTGTTATATAATGTTTGTTTAAAATTTTTTGCCATTAAAAGTGTATTTTGCTATTAAAAGTGTATTCGCTATTAAAAGTATTTTTGCTAATAAAATTAATCCTAGAAAAAGTTTGAAAAGATTTATAAAAAAATATATACTTATATAAATGTACCTAGGTATAATATTCTTTGATAATTTAAATAAAATGGGTATATTATAAACATTATAATTAATTTGTTACTTTATTTGATAAAGTTTTTTTTTTTTTTAATTTTTTTTTTATTCACCTCCTCAAGGCCAAGAAGGCCACTACAGACGAAGAGGCTACTTATTTGTGGTAACAATCCTCTCTCAACTCTACAACTCCTAAACACGAACCTTGACAAACAAGGCTGCTGCGTGGAGAAACAAGTTGAGCGCGGTACTACCAGGGACATGGTGGGAAAAAGTAATAAGCAAAAATAATAATTTATGTAATTAATATATTTACATAGTTAGTTTATTATATATTTAATTATGTATTTAATAATTATATAATTTAAGTATTCTATGCGGTAGTGATGTAGTGGTAGAGCGCTCGCTTCATAAACGAGTGGTTCCGAGTTCAATCCCCACCACATCCCTGGTAGTACCGCGCTCAACTTGTTTCTCCGCGCAGCAGCCTTGCTCGTCAAGGTTTGTGTTTCGGAGTTATAGAGTTGAGAGAGGGTTATAACCACAAATAAGTAGCCTCCTCGTCTGTAGTGGCCTTCTCGGCCTTGAGGAGGTGAATTAAAATTAAAAAAAAAAAAAAATTTAATATATTTAGGTAATAATTTACAAAGCATTCCGCATAGTATAGTAATTTTTAAAAGACATAATATAAATATATTTTCAATTTTAGTATTCTAAGGTTAGATTTTTTCTTTTTCTTTAAGATTTTCTTTTTGTTAGACAATTTATCTTACAAATTGCGTGGTAAAAAGTTGTAAAAACAAAATATTTTAGGGGTGGTCAGGATTTGTAAATGTAGCATTGCTTAAGTTTTTGCTGCACAAGAGTTGGTCTTGATTATTTGAAATTGACAAAACACTTAAAGTGCTATAACTACTATTAAAGGTTGTTTGTTTATTAACAGGCAGCTTTTCTTTATCTTCATTATTTTTTACCTTTTTTATCTAGAACTATGTACATGCTAGTTTATAGTTTATATTCTATCCTTTTTCTTTTGGCGTTTCTTTCAGGCATATTAACACAAAAAATTTAAAATAAAACTTTATATTAAACAAGTAAAAAGTATCATTAAATTAAATTAGACTAAATTATATTATTTATATAAATTGAAGCTAAGATTCAAATTATTTATTTTAATTAAACAAAATTAAATCCAAATTATATTCCATGCTTACAATAAATAGAAAGGTAAATATTTACATTTAATTTTTTTATTAGCATTTTTTTTTTAATCTAATTACTTTAGTTTATATACAAAAACAATAAAATAAAATTAACAAACATATATTCCAAAAAAAATTAGGTATATTTAAGCACATTAAGTCATTATTTCAAAAACGGTACACTAGAAACTTACTAGCATCTTGAAAAATATTATTCAATGCTAATGCTCCCTAGAAGCTTAAAGATGTGATTTTCAACACTTAAAACCAAAAGAACTTTTTTAAAAACGCATGCATATGTTGAGTTGCGTATTGATTATGATGTGATTATTATACTCAATATGCAGTACGCAAAAAAAAAGTGGTGTATGGTACCTAGGATAAGATAAACAGATACCTTCGTTTAGTTCATTTTTGATTTAAAAAATTTGAATAATCATATAAAATGTATTATAAAGCAATTTGTTACATCAAAACTACAATTTTATATTTTTACCGTAGTCACACACTTTCTATTAAGATTGAAATAGATTTATAAAAATACTTTATAAAGAGGTATCATACTTAATTAAGAAAAAACAAAAAATACTCGCAACATACAAATACAATATAATATTAACTACAAAGATTAGTATAAAATATTTAATTAAAACAAATTGATTTTAAAATGTAGCAAAAAGAATAAAAAAAAAGCTAACCTTTACAAGCACTTATTAAAAAATAACCATAATCTGTGACATCAGAAAAAGCCAAGTCTACAACAGGTCTTGTGTGACCAGGACAAGTCAAAGGAATCTGTTTAACGGACATTTTATTATTGATCTAAGGTGTAAAATAAAAAGACGATATTGAATCAAAATGTAAAATAAAAAGACCTTATTGAATAATTATTTACATTACTTAATATTATTAATACCAACAATATACCAATACTAATTAATTAAAAAAGACCATTAAGAGTTTAAATGATAAGAAAAAAAAGATGCAGCACTAATTTCATTTTAATAATTATTTAATTTTTAAAAATGCTTTCAGAAAATTATCTGCAAAAAAAAAAATAATAATAATAATAATCAATTTAATAACTTTTAAAATAATGCAAATATTTTAAATTTTTTTTTGCATTTATAAACACAATTTAAATTTTTTTTTTACTTTACTGATATATAAAATTTATGATAACAACATTTACCCATGATATATAAAAATTGTGATAATGGCAATAGTAATAATAACAACAGTTGACAATAATAAAATAACAAGAGAAAAAAGAGAAAAAGAACTTAAAAAAGAAGAGTTCAGTACAATAGCAGTATTAAAAATGAGGAAGAGGTAAGTCTTTCTTTTATTCATCATAACTATTTAAGAAGAAATAGAGAAATAAATGTATGAATAAAAAACTCCATTAAAGAGAATAACTAAAAAAAAAACTGCATTATAAATAGTTCATTGATTATTTTCCATTTTTATTTGTCATTTTGTGAAGTATTTTTTTTTTTTGTTTCAACAGGAAGTGCGTTCCCAGAGTGAATTGATTGATACTTGATTGACTTAATAGTGTACTACTGTGTTTGTTTTAAAATTAAAGAGAGACTATAACAAGATACAGATCTTAGATTATGGGTATAAATATCACTTGTTAATTGAAAAAAACTATGCAGCTGAGTATGATGTTATTTATACTGAGTATAGCTATTTTAAATTCGCAAATATTATTCATAGCCAAATTCAATAGATTATGAGAAAAGATACAGATCTTAGATCTAAGATCTATATCTTTTCTTAGTCTCTCTTTGCTTTTAAAACTAACACATAAGTACTTAAATCCATAATTACGGATAATATCAAATACAAGTGCACTATTTTAAAATAGTGTACTTGTATTTGATATTATTTGACAAGTAGTATTTAATAGTATTTGACAAGTTGATGAGTTTATCAAACTTTAAATTTTTAGAAAGACTATATATAAGGTGACCTTATCCTCTTATTTTTGTAGGAGAATGACCTGAAAATCTAAATTTTTATTAGGTTTTACACTGTGCTCTCCTATGTAAAAAGGAAGACATCAGTCAACTTACTATATGGGTATGTCTATATAGTGAAGTATGTCAAAACTAAAACTGTTACGTTGAAAATGAATTCTTAAAGATTTATTTTGAAAACTTATAAAATTTTTTTAATGAATGACAAACTTTGTCCCCTTATCTGACAATCATAGCACAGATGAGAATTAAAAAATAGCATGCCAAATATTCACAAGGGTTTCATAATTGACAAAATGTCAATAACAATATATCAATATTTAAATTGCCATTATTATAATGGCATTTTAAATATTGATATATTGTTATATGACAAAATAATGATTATTCGTATATTATTTAATATTCATTTAGTTAAAGTTATAACTAATAAATATGAAAGTCAACACAATAAATTATGCACATAACTTAATTATGTTTAATTAGAAGAAATATTATTTACCATCATACTAGCTTCTATAATTAATATTTTATGAAAAATTAATTATTAACAATTAAAATTGCATTAACGATAGAAGAAGAGCTAAAGGATTAATAATGACTAATTGTTGTGACAAATAGTATTGTCAATTCAGTAAAGTAAAAAATACCACTGATGAAACATTCGATATATAAACACTAAACAAAAAATGAACAGTGAACAGTGAACAATAAGTTATTTGATTTCTAAATCGATAAATAAATAAACTCCTGATTTGAAGATAGATTAATTACGCTACAAAATAAGAAATAAAACAAAGAATGTTGTCGTCACTTTTAACTTGAATTATTAAGACGATAATCTCTAAATATTAGTTTGCGGTCGTTTAGTTCGCGTGAATTTCTAGCACTAATATCTAAACTTCTAAAATCACTTCGATACTTTAGTGGGAGATAATTGTCTGATACACGATAATTGTCTGACGCATGAATAATACACGACGAAACTAAAAAAAAAAAAATCTTTTTTGGTAGAATTTGTGTAATGACTGATAGACCGACGTGTGTTGCAGCAAACGGTTTCAAAAAAAAAGACATCTTTAGCAGCAAAATTTCGAAAAAAATATTTTGATGAGCTAAACAAACTGATTTAATACCAAAAAATTCCAGAATTTTACTGTCCTAATAACTGGATAAACGAGGTCAAAGTTTTATTTTATATTGAAACCACCTTTTATTTTTAACCAGGAGGATTTCTAATAACAAATCTAAAATTATTTCCTTCTTTCTCTTAGCAACGCCCAAATAATAATCATTTTTGATTTTAAATTTAGTTTATGTATTTTTCAGTATATTTGCCAAAGTATCTTCTTGATAATTCAAATTTCCACGCTTTATGATATGGTTGCATACGTTCTAGACTTTTTTATTTTTGCAAGTTAAGCAAACACAAATGCATTAGTATTTCTAACTACAATATTTTGATAGTGCAGCGATGCATATGTAATATCAACCTTGTATCAGCTTCTTCGTGGTCACTGGCAAGCTCATAGACTTCAGTTGCTATAATATAGTTGTCAACTTACTGAATTTTATTGAATAAGTTTTTGCGTGTGACGAAGAGAGATCCATGGCCGAGAATTGTATATGCATGATGTAGTGGTTAGAACAGTACTGTATTAAGTCGGAGGCTGATAGGGCTTCAGCGCTAGTCCTTTCGAAAAAATAGGTTCTCAGCCCTGTGACCTTATTTTTTTATAGAGAAATAGATTACTTTTCTTTTCGTACGTTTCTCAGTTTTCAGTTGTTTGGGAAATTTTGCTCACTCTCTTTGGAGCCAAATTACAGCAGTTGAAACAAAAAGAAAGGACTTGTGCACCGATTTATGCAAAGGTTAAGCCAGGAGAAATTGCAAGAGGAATCATTAATGGGACTATGATCCCAGCAGGCACAGTGACGTTGAAACAACGTCATAAACCGACCATATGCCACGTTTCCAATTTGGTTGAATTGGAAATAAAATCCGACGTTGAAAACTACGACGTTGAAACAACGTCGATGATTACGTTTTTTCAATGTCGTTCTAACATCATATCGACTACATATCAACCATATTTCAACTTTAAATAGGTGATATTCGGTTGATACGACGTCAGAACAACGTCGAAACAACGTAAAGTCAACGTTGATTTTTGTTTTTCATTTTGGTTAAAATCCAATTAACTGAAAAATCTCAACTTTAATTGCAATAAAATAACACAATAAAAAAGCAATAATTTGCGCAGAGGATATTATATTTCACGTAAATTAATCAGATACAACTAAATTGCTTCAAGGGACTTTATATAAAATGCAAATAAAATAAATTGTTTGAAAAAAAAAGTTTTATTTATCAATAGTTTCAGAACAATAAGGAAAAAGTATGAATGTTGTTTTGTACCGACCACCACCATTCGATCTGTCGAGTGCATATTTGAATAAAGTCATTATTCCTTTTCCTATTTCGGTAACTGTAGCAGTCGCTTTAATTGACATGATGCTCTCTATAAAAAAAGGTATTGCCTTAGTTAACCTGCATTATACATTTTTATTATCATTATAGTTATATTAAAAATTGATACATTATATATACATATATATATATATATATATATATATATATATATATATATATATATATATATATATATATATATATATATATATATATATATATATATATATATATATATATATATATATATATATATATATATATATATATATATATATATATATATATATATATATATTGTATATATACATATATATGTATGTTTATTTATGTACATATATATATGTATATATAGAGCAAAAAAAAGGTTTAGTATGCGTTACAAAACAACCTTTGTGCATTAAGTTGTTTTTTAGCTTGATGCAAAAAAAAAAAAACAAAAAAAAAACATTTCAAAAAAAAAATATTCTTATCTGACATGAAAAAAAAAAGATTTATTTTATGTCTGATTAGAATTCGTCAAACTTTTAGAGATATAAGCTAAACATATTTTTAAAACAAACTATAATAACAAGATTCAAGAGGTTTTTTATTTAAAACTACTTTTAACTAACCTTTGATTCACATTTTTTGTATTTGTCTTACCTCTGATTTTAGAAAGTTTGTTAACCTAAAGGGTTAAGAAAATAATTATACCACATTCTTTTTATAATACATATATAAAAAGTTACAAGTAGATTAACTTAAAAAAATACATAACCGAAAAAAAATATATAAAAAAGTGCAAAATAATAGTTTAAAAATACAAAAAGTAATGGTTTAATAAAAATTACCACTTTAGAAATCACTTGTTTAAACTGTTATCATAATTCCTAAAGATTTAAGAAAATAATTACATTACATTATTTTTATAGTACATTTATAAAAAGTTACAAGTAGATTAACTTAAGCAAATACATAATCCCAAAAAAGCAATAAAAAAATTGCAAAAAGTCATGATTTGAAATAACCTAACTTTAGACCTCATCCAAAAATTATTAAAACTGTCATCATAATCACTAAATGACTGCTGCCAATTCATCCATAAAATATCAGGACTATTAGTCGTGATATTATTTTAATTACTGGAAAGAGCTTTACTAACATTTCTTTCTTTTCTACCAGTGCATTTAAAACTTTCTTCTGAAATTCTAATAATAAAGATATAACAGTAAGACAAAAGAACCAAACATTAGTTAATTTTTAAAAGCATTGAAACACAAGAACCAAATACACTATTTCAAAATATCTATTTATTAAATAAACAAAATTATTGGATTTTGAAAAAATATATTTCTTCTAATGGCTTAAAGATAATTACTTGCTTTTTTTACTAATTAATAAAATGAATGCACACCAAAATAAATATCAAATACTTCACATACCTCAGTAATGGGAGACTTGCCATTCGATAAGGAATCTTTTTTAGTAGCTTTTCTTATAAGGGAAACAAATGGAGGTGTCTCTGGTAAAACAATCTTTTTTTTTTTTCTGTGGAAAAACACATAGCTTTGCACTATATTAAAATACTCTCTTTCCTCAGGAAAATTTTGCCATTGCTGATCCTAATATTTTTAAGATCAAAAAATCAACCATGTAAAAAAATAATCAATACTAGAATGCTAGAAATAAAATAGCTTTTGCTAAATGCTATAATAAAATAAATGTCATACCAATGAAATAAAATGTCATAACAAAGAAAAAAAATACAACAATAAAAAAATAACTTTAAAACATTAATAGAATAAATAAAATATATTATTTAACAACCAATAAAATGTGTAAAAGCATAGAAAAAAAACATTCACAATCTTTTCTTTCTAAAACAACTTGCAGACAGACAATCAATACCTTGAACTATAGCATGCGGAGTATGCATAAAAGTTGTTTTGCATTTCTTTTTTTGCGTTATAGGAGTAGGTACTTGGTTATTTTTGGTTAGATTATATTTTCTCTTGCATAAGAACAGTAGTGGTTCCTATAATAAATAATATCAAAATAAAACTAATAAAACTTGAATTAAATTTTTAACTTAAGTTTAAATCTTTTAAAATAGTTAACACTTTCTGATTCTGATTCTATCTGAGTATCACTAGTAGAGGCAAATTCAAAATTATCACATAACTCATGATAAGAATAATCATTCAGTTTAAAACTGTTTTAAATATATTATATAATAAAGAATATATCTTAAACACTAACAACAACATATACAATAATAGAGCATTTTTAAGAAACAAGGAAAAAAAGTAATGACTTAATATTTATAAAAAAATAATTACATTATCTCCACAACATTTAATATTGAGCAGCTTAAATATGTATTAGTTAGACTGCGGTTCATGCATTTCATTGAAATAATTTATTACACTAAATGATGATGGCCAACAAAAAAACTATCAATCGTATTTTCTCTCTATTTCTCTTTATTTTCTATCCAAACAGCTCGGATGTACATTTTGCTTTCTCAACTATACTTTTTAAACTGGAAAAATTTATTTTTTAAAACAACACTTTTTATACTCATACGCAAAATATTTGTTAGTGTGAAATAACTTACAGAAAAATACAACTTTAACTTATACATTATATAACTGCCTAGTGAAAGTTATATTGAAATTCAAGTGTCAAACCCTTTGAATCACATGGATTGTTAAAAAGCGGTAAATCTGCAGTTAAGCAGCCTAAAATAGTTTTATTTTTTCGCTTGTTGTGATCTCGCATAGAGACATGCTTAAAGTGGTGACTTTTTAATATAAAAAGAGAATATTTTTGGCTTCACTACATTCTTTAACTATCTTATAGCCTGCTGCTACAAGGGAGTGCTGCTACATCGACTATCACATAGCCTGCTGCTAAAAGGAAGTGCTGCTACATCAACTGAGGGTTTGGGATGGGGAAGCAATCATTTTATTCATCATTCTTCGTTTTTTCTTTTTCTAAAAAAACGGTATAGCTTAAGGTAAGCAGAAAAAGTGAGCAAATGCTTATCAAAACACGCTTTAGTAAGTATGTGTATATATATATATATATATATATATATATATATATATATATATATATATATATATATATATATATATATATATATATATATATAGAGAGAGAGAGAGAGAGAGAGAGAGAGAGAGAGAGAGAGAGAGAGAGAGAGAGAGAGAGGGAGAGGGAGAGAGAGAGAGTGAAAATATATATTTTATATTTATATGATATAAAATTAGTATAGTTAAATATACCAACATACATAGTAAAACCAATTAATCGAACTCTAAAAAAAAACTTACTTAAAAACTGTAAAAAAATTCAAGCAAAATCTACTTGTAATCCACACCCATAAAATATTACCGTCATAAAAAAATATCTCTTTAATATTTATCTAACTAACTGCATCACAAGTCAAGCCATATGATATTGTTAATATAAGCCATATGATATTGTTAAAACCTTATAAAAAGGCAACAAAGGCCTTATAAATATCTAGTAAAGTCACGCATGCGTATTTGAGTTCTCAAAATGCAATACGAACGGTCGAACTCGTAATATAGACGTTGAATCAACGTCGATTTTATTTTGATAGTTTTAAACAAATTTTCAACCTTGATACAATGTTGATTTTTGGTTATACGACGTCGCGACTTAAAATCAACCGTAAATCAACGTTGAAATAACGTCGTGTGGCCCACTGGGGATGAGTTAAAAGATCTAGAGTTATCGCAAAATGATAAGTTTAAAGTTAAATTTTTTTTACCTAACGTTGATTAATTGATAGTTGCTCTTAAACAAAGGGCTAATGCATTTGACACAATCAGCAAAAGGTTTGGTTTTCTTAAAAATCTGCAATCTTTATCCAATAATGGTATAAGAGATCATTTTTAATTTGCATATGAAACATATTTTAAAGATGTTGAAGCTAACTGTCATGGTGAATTTTTTTATTTCTTTGTTTTTCAAATTGTTAATGCTCATTTAAACTGATTGTATTAAACTGCAAATGTACACCTTGCTAGTTAAGAATAATTTGACATACTTTTGCGAATGTCTACACTGTGTTGAGAATTTATTTGTCTCTTATGATTACAAGCTGTAACGTAGAAAGAACTTTTTTTGTCCTAAAAAGAGTCAATACCCAGCAGGCACAATGACGTTTAAATAACGTTGAAAAAACGTCGCAAACCGACCGTTTGCCACGTTGAAACAACGTTGAAATTTGGTGGAATTGGAAATTAAATCCGACGTTGAAAACTACGACGTTGAAATAACGTCGATGATTACGTTGTTTCGACGTTTTTCTAACGTCTTATCGACTACATATCAACCATATTTCAACTTTGAATAGGTTATATATTCGGTTGATACGTAGTCAATAAGACGTAAGAACAACGTTGAAACAACGTAAATTCAATTTTGATTTTTGTTTTTTATTTTGGTTAAACTCAATTAACTAAAAAATCTCAACTTTAATTGCAATAAAATAATACAATAAAAAGGCAATAATTTGAGCAAAGAATATTATATTTCAAGTAAATTAATCAGATACAACTAAATTGCTTCAAGGGACTTTATACACAATGCAAATACTCA
>NC_061157.1:23853259-23888919 GCF_022113875.1 Hydra vulgaris | reverse complement strand
TTAGTAATATATACATATAGTTTATATATATATAAATATATATATATATATATATATATATATATATATATATATATATATATATATATATATATATATATATATATATTTTGTTGAAAAAAGAAAGCTTGTCTTTTATGCTACTTTTTGTTGAGATTAGCGCATAACTTGATGAAAGAAAATACTATATTATATAAATAAAATTATATGGCATAAATAATGAACAATGAAATCATAACTCATGCATCAAAATATTGTTAATAAAGTCTTATAAAATATAGACATAAATTTTTAGTACCTCCATAAGTTTATGTTTCTTTCAAGAAAATAATAGACAATTGGTTTCTTTTGTTTTTATAACAATAACTTAAAAGTAACATAAGTTACTTTTAACTTATTTTTTATAAAAACAGTTAAATCTTTGAATACTAAGTCGATACAAATAGGTATTATGGCTTCAGTAATGTATCAAAACAAAATATTTTTTGTTGTTAGCACAGCACAGAATGACATATATTGCATAAGTTATTTCAGCTGCTTTTAAAAATAACATATTGTTCATAAATATACCAACACAAATGTATTAAATTGTAATTAGGTTCACAAATCATGTCAAACAAACGCTACAAGATATCTTTGTAATAACATTGACATATCTCCAGCAAAACGATCAGAGACGCTTCGGTTACTTATAATATTTTGCCATTATTAATTATTTGTTTGCATAAATTAAATACCGATAAAGATAAAGTTCTTAGGATTGAACTAACAACCAATCAGATTTGATTAAAATTATCGGCTTTTTTTTTTACGAGTCTGTTTGTTCTATGCCTTAGTTGCATTGAGTAGAGTAAAATGTTTTTTAAAAAAAATGTTTTATTTCACAATAGTTGCAGAACAATTAGGAAAAAATGTTATACATCTTGTGAATCGTCTTTTACGCGCCCACCACCACCATTCGATCTGTCGAGTGCGTATTTTAATAAAGTCATTATTCCTTTTCTTATTTCGGCAACTGTAGTAGTCGCTTGAATTGACATGTTGCTTTCTATAAAAAAAGGTATTGTCTGAGTAATTTGCATAAAACACATAAAAAAAAAAAAAAAAACAGCATCAAAGCAACGAATTCTGATTTTAAAAATATATAGTTTTATCATGGCCTACTTTATAGAAGGCCTCGACACCGTGCGGGAATTTTTTCGATTTAAAAATAAAATGGCGGTTTATTAAAAGAGAAAAATGCTGTACAGCTTTGCTAACACTAATTATTTAATAACTAATTATTCTATTTGAAAAAATTTTGAATGCATTTTTATAAAATGAGTTTCTTGACGTTAATTTAACAACTATTTTATAAGCTTAAATAGTTTGTAAAGTTGAATAGAAACATTTAAAATCAAATTTTTGAATATACAAGAAATAATAAATAATCAGAAAAATACACCAATAACAAATCTAATTTTTTTTGTACTAAATCTTCCCAAAAAAAAATTACATAAGCTTGATTTCTTTTAGTTTTGCTTCTTTATTACTTTTGGGAGTGTGAAGTAATGCAAAGTTCTTTAAAAAAATGTTTGCTAGTGTTTGGCATTGTTTCTTTGCAATAGAAAAACTATACAACTCTGCAATAAAAGCAAACTGTCATATCAGAAATGTTCTGCAAACTTTTTTATCTAATAAAGAAAAAAATATGTAACAAAATAAAGACCACTGAGATAGAATATCAGATGGAATAGTTAATCCTCCCCTATTTAAAGTATTCAAATAAGTTCCATATTTTTCATAATATGTAGTTGTATCTTCACCAATTTCTTCAGTAGAACACTTTTGAACATAACCAGCAATATAGACAATAGCATAAAAAATTTCTATATTTATACTATCTTCTAGATCTGGTAAATTGTAAATTATATCAATTTCCATTTCATCTAAATCTTTAAGACATAAAAGACAGTCATGGCCATCATTTCCTTCTACTTCTATATTCAGCTGTAGCACCAGCTTAGCATGTTGAATGCGTACTTTTTCGATAACTGAGTTAGCAGTTATAAAGTAAGTACCACCAGAACCTTGCCGTATTTTTCCGAAACATTTCTCAAGTGGATCACTAGAAAACCAACCTAAAATAACATACTCATTTCCACTTGATAAAAGATGACAAGACAAATCAATTAGTCCACGACAAGTGTGTGAAAGTGCATTGCTTGTATCTCTCGTAAGCTGGCGAATTCGTTTACCAGATGTTGGTTTCATATATTCTGCCATTGTTGCAATAGCAAGTAACTTAAGTTAATGTCATCTGAAGATCTGATTACATTACGTGACTCATCCCTAAATCTAGCATTGGCACCTGGGCATTTAACATTCACTATTTTCCAAAATTCTATAATCAACTCCAAAAAAATAATAGTACCCTTGACACTTTCTTAGTCTATTTTAGGATGAGTTTTTAGAGCTGCAACTGTCTCTTCACTAAATACTTGTAAACAAGTGCTTACTTTTTGACGTTCTATTGGTTTAGGATTTATTGATGTTTCAGTCAATCTGGATAACTTTATTAATTGGTTTTTTTCAAGTGTATATAAGTTAACTAAATCTCTCCAATTTGCAATGAAAGTTATCTCATTTTGAGTAAACTGTAACTGACCTAGTTTTTCTGTCATCCAATTGTTTCATATGCACTTTAAAAGATGGACATAGTCATATAAAATATAAGAGCCATTTTGACATAACCAAGGTTTTCCGTCTACGGTTTTGAATTTAGAAAAAAAGCTTTGATTAACTTTATTTCTATCTGTAATAATTGCAATAACTTTACCATTACTCATAGAACTTTCTATGGCGTCTACAATTAATTTGCACTGTTCTTGTTGGAAATCTGATCTCAGATTACTAACTGATAAAACTCTTGCTAGAAATTCAGGACCACCATAAAGGCTTTTTACCATGAATGAAAGTACAGTAGTAGCTAATTTCTCTGGATTATTAACAGCTTTTCCAAAAATACTTCCACTTTGATATAATAATGCTGCTTTTACATAAACTTCATCTATCAATAAAACACAATTTCTTTTTTTTTTCATCAAGGTTAGATAACACAGAACTTAAAAAAGTTAAATCATCTTGAGAGTTTATTTTTGAAGTTATGCGTGTCAAAGTTTGAATACTTGGCAACTGATAATCATAACATAATCGATGGTAAGTAGAACGACTTGTTGCAAAATATTCAAAAGCTCTGGTTATTATATCTGGAGAATACACAGCACAGCCAAGAGTATGATCTCCCATTACATTTAAATGCTCAAACATTACTTGAGTTTCATGATCCTTATTTTCAACTTTCAGATATCTAAGGGCTTCATTTAAAGATGACTTTGTACAAAGGGAAGTGATTCTGTTATTTGCCAGAGATTTAATAGTACATTTTGAACCAAAATAAAATGCTTCGAACGACAAACTTTGATTAATTATTAGCAAAAATAGTGGAACACCACAACTAAATATTTTAGATTGGATGAGAATTGAATTATTTTGCTTGTATGAAATCAAATCATTATAAGTTGATAAGTGTTTTTCGATTTCTTCAAAATTTAAATTATCAATTATTTTTATATTCTTCTAATTCATCTTTTCTGATACCTCTTTTTGAAGAAGAAGATAAAGTCTTTCTCGTTTTAGGTGGTGGAGAGGATAGACAACTTTTAGATATATTTGGAAACACTGATGGAGGATGAATCGGTCTCAATTTACCATGACATAATTTAAACTCTGCATCATCTGGCCAATGCAATTTACAAACAACAATGTATTTTGTTACGGTCCCATTTAAACAAGGGATGCTCATAAACCATTTAGTTTTTTCACATACTTCACGAGGGAATTTATACACAGATACAAGCTGAAGACTTATAATTTGAGGAACAGTTTGGAACATTTTAAAGGCATTCTAAATAATTTAAATTAAATTTACTTTAAATAGCTGTAAATTTTTCTGAAAAAACGTAACTAATATTTTACTCCTTTTCCAACCAAAAAATGCGTTTGTAACAGTTTTAAATCGGCCTTCAGTCAAAAAAATTCCCGCATGGTGTCGAGGCCTTCTATAAAGTAGGCCATGAGTTTTACACTTGACTTACCAGTACCAACCTTACAAATGTTTGTTCCTTTAAACTTTTCTTTATTCTTTATTCTTTTCATTTTCTTTATTCAACCATATTAAATTTTGATTATAAACCATTGGTCAACAACCTATATTAAACATTGTTATTATTATAATAGTTATATTAAAAATTGATATATATATATATATATATATATATATATATATATATATATATATATTTATATATATGTATATATATATATATATATATATATATATATATATATATATATATATATATATATATATATTTATATATATGTATATATATATATATATATATATATATATATTTATATATATATATATATATTTTTTATTTATTTATTTATTTTGATTTATACTTTATTTTGTTTATTATATAGACTGTGAAGAATATTAGAATACTGTATTCTTTTTGTTATATAGATTGTAGATTGTAAAGGGCTTCATGATAAGATCCTGTGATCTTCTAGAAGTCCTGCCGGTAATATATTCAATGTAAATTTACTTTGTACATATTCTGGCAAATAAAAAAAATAAAAAATAAAAAATATATATATTTATATTTATATACACATATGTATATAAATGTATGTATATATACATACATATACATGTATGTTTATTTATGTGCATATATATGTATGTATATATATAGAGTGAAAAAAAGGTTAAGTATGCGTTACAAAACAGCTTTTGTACTTTAAAGTTGTTCTTTAACTCAAGGAAATACAAAAAAAAATCAAAAAAAAATCAAAAAAAAATTCTAATTAGACATAAAAAAAAAAAAAGATTTATTTTATGTCTGATTAGAATTCGTCAAACTTTTAGAAATACTAAGCTAAACATATTTTTATCACAAGTTATAATAACTAGATTCAAAAGATTTTTTATTCAAAACCTTTTACTAACCTTTGCATCACATTTTTTGTAATTGTCTTATCTCTTATTTTAGAAAATTTGTTAACCTAAATGTTTAAGAAAATAATTACATCACAATATTTTTATAGTACATTTACAAAAAGTTACAAATAGATTAACTTAAGCAAATACATAATCGATAAAAAAACATTTAAAAAGTGAAAAATGTAATGGTTTAAAAATGCAAAAAGTAATGGTTTAAAAAAACCTACCATTTCAGACATTACCCGTTTAAACTGTTATCATAATCTCTAAAGGGTTAAGAAAACAATTACATTACATTATTTTTGTAGTACATTTATAATAAGTTACAAGTAGATTAACTTAAGCAAATACATAATCCCAAAAAAACAATAAAAAAGCTGCAAAAAGTCATGGTTTGAAATAACTTACCTTCAGATTTCACTCGAAAATCATTTAAACTGTTATCATAATCACTAAATGACTGCTGCAAATTTATCCATCAAATTTCAGGAATAATTGTCATGATATTATTTTAACTACTGGAAAGAGCTTTACTAACACCTTTTTCATTTCTAACACTGCATATATAACTTTCTTCTGAATTTCTATTCTATATTCTAAAATAATAAAGATATTACAAGAACACAAAAGAACCAAACATTAATTAATTTCTAAAAGCATCGAAACACAAAAACAAAACATACTGTATCAAAATATCTATTTATTAAACAAACAAAATTATTGGATATTCAAAAAATATATTTCTTCTAATGTCTTAAAAAAATTACTTGCTTTTTTTACTAATTAATAAAATGAATGCATACCAAAATAAATGCCAAATAATTCACATACCTTACTCAGTAATGGGAGACTTTCCATTCGATGAGGAATCTTTTTTAGTAACTTTTCTTATAAGGGAAATTAATGCAGGTGTCTCTGGCAAAACAACTTTTTTCTTTTCTGCGGAAAAACACATGCGCCATCTTGGCTTTGCACTATATTGAAATCATCTCTTTCCTCAGGAAAATCTTGCTATTGCTGATCTAAATATCTTTAAGATAAAAAAGTAAATCAATCAATGTAAAAAAAATAATCAACACTAGAATACTAGAAATAAAATAGCTTTCACTAAATGCTAATATGAAAATAAATGTCATAACAATGAAATAAAATGTCATAACAAACAAATAAAAGTCAACAATAAAAAAATAATTTTAAAACACATATAAAATAAATAAAATATATTAATTAACAACAAATAAAATGTGTAAACTACTGAAGCATTGAAAAAAACATTTAGAATCTTTTCTTCCTAAGACAACTTGCAGACAGACAATTAATACCTTGAGCTACAGTATGCGGAGTATGCATAAAAGTTGTTTTCTTTTTCTTTTTTTGCGTTAAAGGAGTAGGTACTTGCTTACTATTCTGTTAGTTATTTTTGGTTGGATTATGTTTTCTCTTGCATAAGAATGGTAGTGGTTCCTATAATGAATAATATCAAAATAAAACTAGTAATACTTGAATAAATTTTTAACTTAAGTTTAAATCTTTTAAAATAGTTTTATCTGAGTATCACTAGTAGTGGCAAATTCAAAATTATCACATAACTCATGATCTAAGAATAATCAATCAATTTAAAACTATGTTTTAAATATATTATATAATAAAAAATATATCTTAAGCACTAAAAACAACATATACAGAAATAGAAGAAAGGAAAAAAAGTAATGACTTGATGTTTATAAACAAAATTATATTATCTCCACAACATTTAATTTTGAGCAGCTTAAATCTTTATTAGTTAGACTGCGGTTCATGCATTTCATTGAAACAATTTATTACATTCAATGATGATGGCTAACACAAAAAATTATCAATCGTATTTTCTCTCTCTATTTCTCTCTATTTTCTATCCAAACAGCTTGAATGTACATTTTGCTTGCCCTACTATACTTTATAAACTGGAAAAGTTTATTTTTAAAAACAACACTTTTTATTCTAATACATAAAATATTTGTTAGTGTGAATTAACTAACAGAAAATTATAACTTTAACTTATACATTATATAGCTGCCTGGTGAAAATTATATTGAAATTAAAATGTTAAAATGTTTTACCTGTGGGCCTGGGAAAATACGTCTTTTAAACGTCTTATACATGTTTTGGACGTTTTATGAACGTCTTTCGAACGTTTTGGACGTCTTGTGAACGTTCAAAAGACGTCTTTTTTAGGTCCGGTGCCCACTGGACATGATGCACACGCACTGGATATTTTTAAAAGAACCAGATAATCAATACATTTTCCCGAGTCACTATCAAATAACAGTGACAACACCATTTAGTGAGAAATGACTCCCTTCTGCCAAGTTTCATCACAGGAAACAACAATATCAGCTACTGCATTAATTTAAAAATCATTTTCTTGTATACTGATGTTAAAATATCGAAATTCATTTGCGGCATGCGGCATTTTTAATTTTCACATCAGCTACTCTTTGATATATGATACTTATTTTACCTTGAGTATCATTAAATGGTTTTATGTTTGTTGGAGGAGGTAAGTTCATTAGACGCAAAACTTTTCTAAACCAGAATGAATTTTTCTTATCTCTCTCTCATGGCAACGACATATCTAAAATTTATTTCAAATGGTTACATTCCAGGACCTTGCTTTTCAATCTCTTTGCCGAATTTAAAAGACTGCTTCCAATTGCACGAAGATGTTGTACAAGAAATAGTTAAAAACACAGCCAATCCTTTTTTTTTTTTCTTTGATAAACCAGTTGAGATTTCAATTGAATTATTATAACATTGTGTCCAAACAAAGTAACATCTTATTTTTAGTCAAACCATTTGTATTGCAGACCGTTGATGCTGAGGAAAACTGATTTCCTCTAAAGTATATAGTTTTAAATATTCTGTTACCACCTGCTTTTTTTCTTTAATTTAAATCATATTCATTTTTTTTATAATAAAAAAAGCGTGAGACAAATAAAGTAAAACACAAGACTTATAGTTTTCTATTAGTAATATATGTAAACATATATTACTTATATTTACATATATTATGTATTTAGTTATGGCAAACCAGTGTAAAAAAAAAAAAAACCACATCAAGAATATATGGGAAACACTCTAAAACATCTATTTTTTAATATAAACGATCCGTTGCTAAGGCTGCTGCTTAAGAAAAATTTTAATTTCATTATAAAACTATTTTAGAGCATTTATAAAATCATTTGCTATAATTGGAATATTATAGCAAATGATTTTAAATATTTAGAATGTAGAATGCTTGGGTTTCAAGATTTTTGAGAAAAAAACATATTCCTCTTAGAGCTGACATTAATAAATCAAACTTAAAATTTAAATTGTTATATAAATTGCCTGTAAGACAAAGCATCCATCAGATTTATTGGCTTAGATATTAAAGTTTTCAGGGGATATGGTCAGTGAGTGAATATCGCTCACTGAATATAAATGTAAAATCCCAAGAAAAGTTATAAAGATAAATTAAAAGGGGGTGGGGTTACAGATTAGAAGGCAATTTCTATCGAGGAGTAAATTTGCTGACCAGATAATAAAGGTTTTAGAAAGAGCTATTTCCATTTAAATAAAAAGCAAAGTATTTATCAATAATATGCAACTTGGTTTTAAATCACGAAAGAAAGCAACAAATGCAAAGTATTTATCAATAATATGTAACTTGGTTTTAAATCACGAAAAAAAGCAACAAATGCAATATTTATCATAAGACAAATTTAATAAAGTTTTTGAAACCAAAAACAATATAAATGGTATTTGCAGGCCTAAAGAAAGCTTTTGACAGAATACCAAGAGATGTTAGTGACAGGGCCGTGAGATCGGCCCTGAGTGAAGTTGCTTTTGAGATATTTAGGTGTTAAAAAACGGCTAATAACACATAATATGACTTTGTTAAAAAAATGTCGTCGCAGCAACAAAAAAAAAATATGGAGGAGATAAGATAGATTGTTTATTTGAATTATTTATAATATTATTTAAAAGAAATTTAAGCAGCCGAAATGTCTGATATGAAAGGGTATTTTTACTCATGATTATCGTGAATTTATTAGATATAAATAATTTCAATTTACTTATGGCTACAAATCATAAATTAACTTTGCCTACGGTTTCCTAAGCACTGGACCGTCCCGAACCGGGGGTGTAGGAGTGTCCCAACCCCCAAAGTTGTTATATAAGCATTTGATTTTGGCACATTTAGTATTTGAGTTTGGATGTTTTGAACTATAGTTGGCAAATTTCAAATAATTCAAGCGATTGATATATTTTTTTTATAGGAAGCAATAGATTATGTTACAGGTTTTTACAAATAATAAAAAAAAACTTATTTCATATCTACTATATCGTATATAGATAAGCAATTTCTTTTTAGTTTTACTTATTTTTATAGCATGTGGCTTTTTTCAAAAAGAGAAGAAAAAACAAAGAATAATGTAAGAAAAGATTACTGCCCCATCCTTAACACTTCGTAGATTTTTTTTTCTTTTTTGTACAAATGCTTCTATATACAGATTGATTTTTTTAATTTAATACGGTCTTTTATCTCTTGTATAAATCTATACTTTATTACAGGGTTTATATACATTCATTAGAAAATTCCTTCGTTCGGATTAATGTCCAACGGAAATACAGTGTTGCAATCATTAATGATCTTCTAATTAGAATTAAACAAATCGTTAATAATTATAAAAAAAGGGAATCGTTGAAATAATGAAATCGTTAATAATTTTCCAAAACTTTTGTAAAGCTGAACTGTTTAATTTATTGAAATGTCTATTGAACTTGCTTCACTAAATCAAATATATTATATAATTTAGCATCTAAAGTGGAGAAATCAAGAATAATCAAAGATTCAGGTTTTATGCAGTTCGGACCACATAGAATCAAGTTTGTTTGAGGTACAAAATATGGTACTAAAACCTAACTGCTTACCGAAAAATATGGAGGTGGTAATGTAATGATTTTAGGATATTTTAGTCGAAACTGTATTAATCTGCTCCGTATATATAGATATACTAAAATTATTGATCAATATATATACAAAGATATATATAAGAAAATTGTTTCACCTCATGCAATAAATAAAATGCTTCGTGGATAGATATACCATCAAGAAATAAATCCCAAACACATAGACAAAGGCAAATCTTCAAAAAGAGTAAAGTATGTGTTTTGAAGTTGATATCCCAATGAACTGGCTTAGCTGAGACGATATGCTATTGATTATTTAAGGAAACATATTGATGGTCAAATATAAGACATCAAGCTTACAAATTATGCTAATTTATTCAGAAAAGTTAAAGAAATATTGCACTTAATTCTCATTAATGTTTGCATTAATTTAGTTGACTTTATGCCTCGTAGATAGGAAGCCGATCTTGATTGTAAAGATTGTCCTACATAATAGAATTTCGATATAATGATTTTACATTTCTTACAAATTTTGATCAAATATTATAAAAAAAAAACTTTTCTTTATCGTTAAAAAAAAATCTACTCATTAAAAATAGTTATTTTTTAATCAATTAAAATACGTTGATTAAATTGATATTGATATATTCGACGAATATTAATACATTCGTTCAAAAATATATTCGACGACTATTGATATATTCGTTCAAAACATGAAAACATTTTAATTGGTATATAGTATGTTTGCTTTAGTAAAGTATGTGCTAAAAAATAGGTAAAGTTGAATTTAAATAGTGACTTTAAATAGCATGTAATTGCTATTTAGAAAAAGAAAAAAATATACATATTTAGTTAAAAACAACTTTTTATTTTTTCTGCATTGATTAAATTTTTTTAATCAAATTAAAAAACCAGATTTCGGAAATTTAGTGTTCAGCCATCATTAAAACAATATGAAAAAAATTTTCTATGATTGAAAGTAGCCATTTTTATACCTTGACTAATAAATAACTAGAAACTTACAACCAGGACCGTCGCGAAGGGGGGTGTAGAGGGTGTCCCCCCCAAAAAAAAAAAATTGTCATATAAGCACTCGAGTTGACACATTGAGCAAGTTTTGAACTATAGTTGGCAAATTGAAAATATTGACGACATTTTTTTTTTGGTGTTTCTAGTTGGTAAAAAAATACATACACCCCTCCCCCCCATGGAAAACCTCTTCGGGACGGCCCTGCTTACAACTGAAAAACTTGGACAGAGGCATTGGTAAAATGCGGGTGTGTTAGTTGAATTTTGATCAACTTTTTAAGCCTATACATTTTTGTTCAATTTTTAATTTGTTAAAAACATAAGCAAAAAGTTTAATTAAAAATTAACTTTATTTACAATTGGTTGCTTTTGACAAATTAATAAAAAGTCTGTTTTACTGGTTTATACCGTTTATTCATTTCACAAAAATCTAATGCAAAACCGACCTTTTTTATAACATATAAGAGGATACAAATAAAACGAGTTTGAATATAACAAGTTGAAAATAATGAGTTGAAAATACAGAACCGTCGATATAGGGGGGCCGAAAGCACGTCCCCTTCCCCACTTTTTTTTCTTAAATCGAAGATTGTGCTCCTCCACTTTGAAACTCGTGTCCTCGGCTCTGAAATAACTACGAAAATAACGAATTGAAAATAACTACGAATAAAACAAACTTGAAAATAACTTTCTTTGGGGGTGGGGGGGGGGGGGTTTCTTTCCTCTCTTCCCTATACACAGGCCTTTCATTAGGTTTGGTTGCATAAATTTATGGAGATGAATCAGCATGCAGTATATTGTATGCTCAGGTTCTTTGTGCTTTTAAAAAAACTTTAACCTAACCTTATGTCTTTTGTAATTGAAACAGAAAACAATGTATTTAGATAACGTTAATTGTTTACTGCCTATTTTGCAGTGTTTGATTTTTCAGCCTAACTTTTAATAAAATAGATTTAAAGCATAAATCAACAGTATTATAGACAATTAAAAAATAGCAGTAACAATAAAATAACGATTCATTGGTAGAATTATTACTTCTATATAGACCATTTCCTTGAAAACTGGTTATTTTTCAACGCATGCGTGCTGTTATTAATTTTCGTCAATAATGGCTTATGAGAGAAAAATAACTTTGGAATAAAATTTAAATATGACTTTCCAATTAATTACATTATAGTTAAAAAGCATTGACAATCAAAAGGAGTTGTCGGCTACTGAATAAATTAACACTTGATTTTAAACAAATCCTAAATATATAATATAAACTCAAATAACAGAAATTTATATAAAATATTTATTCGAATGTTATAAGTTACACGAAACAATTTAGTGTAAGAAAAAAAAAAATAAAAAAAAAAAAATAAATAAAAAAAAGGAGAAAAAAAATCTGACTGCTATAAATTATTATTTATAAACTTTGAAAAAAAAAAAATTATGGTTCTTTGATGTATAGTACCTGATATTTCGAATATGATATATGTTTTTTAAATTTCTGTTATTAAATGCCAATTTAGACTATTTTAGTCATTGTCAAATAAGTAGCTTGGTATATATTAAACTTTGATGTTCAGCAAGTAAGTTCAAAGGTTCGTTTAAGTTGTTGTGTATAAATGCTACCTTAATACTTTAAATACAGCAATGCATTTTTGAAATTTAACTTTGCATATAAAATCTGTTATCAATTGATTTTTATATGAAAACATTAATAACTGGTTCTGTTTCTTAATGAAAATAGTACTTCAAAGCATCAAAGGTTTTTAAGCTATTAAAATTTAAAAGGTTTAAAGCTATTAAAATTTCAATTTTAATTTACAAATTTTGGTAATAGTAAAAGCTATATTTTGTTCTTGTAAATAAAATAGATTATTTAAATAGAAAATTATATAGGAATATTTAAAAGGGGTAATAGTGAAACATTTTTTAGATTAATCTTGATTCATATTCCAAATTTTGAATTCTTTGATAGATTCTAGGTAAAATGAATTACATAATAATTAAAATATTTTTTAAAATTATCATTGTCAATTATAAAAGTTTTTTCCCTAATTACAAAAAAAAATTTTTAAAATAAAGTTTTGCAGTGGTATGACAAATGACTTACATCGAGATAAAGTTGATGATTTTATAAGCATATTTGCCAATTTATTTAATTTAGGTGAAGGAAAGCATGCAAAAATTAAATTATATATTTTTTTGTAAATAAAGTCTGATTAGTTCTCCTTGAAGCTGTTATTAATTGTAGTTTTTAGTAAACTATTTGTTATAAATTAGGTCTATACTATCGAAGCTAAAAAATTTTTTCTAATCAGATTCAACTGTAATGGCTTTAAGCCGTGGAGGATTTGAAACTCAATTTAGTGGAATAAATTCGTAAGTATTCTTATGTTTTTTGTAAAAAATTTTATATAGTTTATATATACAATATGAAAAATTTCAATTGTAACTAAAATAGACTAAAATTAATTTAGTTATTCAAATATTGGGAGAAAGCCTCCAGATCTATCTCCACGTAAGACAAGTTTTATTAACTTTTGTTATTATTTAAAAGTTATATACTGTTAATAATAATAGATATTTTTATGTTTTATATATAGATATCGATTATATATAGATAGTTATAATTATAATCATAATATTGCACTAATATTGTTTGCTACTCAGGATAATATTTAATTTATATTTATTGTTGCATAGTTATAATATAATGCTTTTAAAAGTTCTTTTAAGTTTAAAATTTTTGTTTACGTACATATTATGATTCATCTGAAATAAATTTAATATATTTAGCTTATTTTAAGAAAAATTAATGTTTCCAAAAACTGACTGTAAGTCAATATACATAGGCTAAAAAATCTATAGTATTTGGGTTGAGCTGGGTCTTCATGCACTAGCTACTACTTCAGCAAACAATAGATGCACCACCAACAAAAAAAAGTTAAAATTTAATCAAATATTTTCTGATACTTGAGCAAGTAGAGAAATCACTGCTAAGCTTGCATTATTGCCATTACCACTGATGAAATTTTTTTTATGGTTATGTTGTTCTAGTGTTTTATACATGCAGATTTTATAGCTACATGATTCAAAAGTTTACCAAAACTGTCAATATTGTGAGTAAAATTGTTGAAGATTACAGCAAAAAAATTAGTAATTTTTTGATTACTAAAATAGCCAGCAAAAAAAAACAACCCTGAATTTAGTGTAGGAGAAAGATTTCCTTTATCTTTTGATGAATGGTTATCACTACATAACTATTGTTACATAAATATTATTTTACATAAAATTGTCAGTTCTGGAGTTTAAAACCTAATTTGTATAACAGGATCACTGCCTGCATATAAGTTTATTGAGCTATTTAAAGCAAAAGCTTGCTGAGCGTGACTGTCAGAAAAAACATGAAAAAAGTTTAAAGATTATTACGTCTAAATCAACAGTTATGTTTTGTGCTCTGCAACTGTTTGTTTCTGAATTGTTATATCAAAAGCAGGATATAGAATAATAGATTCACAATTTTATGAAGACAGACAATCAGTGACTCTTGCAAAAATGAGAATCTTTCTGACAACCAAAAACTGGTTGATCTATAATTTTCTGTATCACAATATATTAAAATCTTTTTTGCATCAATTTCTTGCAATGACTAGGAAAGCATTTTTTAAATTCCTAGTATTACAAGACAGCAAGAAATGTGGTAGATTGTAGTGACTTACATTTTACCAGTAGCAGAGTAATTGTGAGAATTCTTATCCTGATCTCACCTGAATAATATATGAAATAAATAAAAATGAAATAAGATAAATTTTTTTTTAATGTAAAAAAATATAATTAAAAAAAAATTAAATATATATATGTTTCTTGAAATTAGTTTTAATTTAACTTTTTTTTATTTATAATTTAGCGGGAAACAGTTATACATCAAATTTTATGAGCAGCAATAATAAAGTTGGTTTTTTTAAAAAAGATGAAAATGAAGGTGATGGTGATTCTTTTTATGGAAAAAATTTTTTGCAAAGAAATAATAGTTCCAGTGATTCAGTAAGTTTTTTTTTTCTTTTATAAAATGTATGTTATAAGTATTTAAAAATATTTAATAATGCCTTATAACTTCACACACACACACACACACACACACACACACACACACACACACACACACACACACACACACACACACACACACACACACACACACACACACACACACACACACACACACACACACACACGCACACACACACACACGCACACACAAACACTCACACACACACACAAACACACACACACACATACACACACATACACACACAGATTTTCTAACCGATAGCATTATAATTTTTTTATCCTGCATTATGATAATAATTAAATAATAAATTAACTAAACTTTATGCATTACTTTGAATTTTTTTTGAGAAATTATTCATTTTGACTTTGTTTACAGGCATTATTGTTTATTATTAAGATGATGTTTATAAGCTTTAATTTAACAGCTGAATGTACTTATACTTTTATTACCAGAATGACAAACTTGGCCGCTGCGCTATTTATATTTTTATTACCTTAACAAACAAGGCCGCTGCGCTGAGAAACAAGTTGAAAGCGGTGTTACCAGAGACATGGTAGGGATCGAACATTGCAAAATAAAATTATTTTAAAAACAACTTAATTATCTAAAAATAGTTTAGATATCTAAGCAACATATGATTGTTGTTTAGATATCTAAGTAAACTGCTTAATTAAATTTATTCTTGTCTTGATAAGAAGCTAAAACTCTCTGATTGCTTGGAGGGGGCATTTGAGCTTGAAAAGGATCTCACTTCTGCCACAGCATGGAGCTCACAGTGGCGGGTTAACTTTAATTAAGATAAAACCCAATTTTTTTCAGCCAATTGTTATCGCAATAATTTAGATCTTCCTATATTTATGAACGGTAATGTACTTGATGTATGATCTACCCTTCATATTCTAGGATTAATTCTTACTTCTGATCTTTCATGGAAACCATATATCAAATCCATTGCAAAATTAGCATCCGCTAAGGTTGCTAAACTTTATCATGCTTTCTTACTCTGGATTCTATTCTTTATCTCTTTAAATCTTAAATCCATCTTTGTATGGAATACTCTTCCCAGATCTGGAGCGGATCTTCCAATGATGTCCTTTCTCTTATAGACAAGGTGGAAAAACTGATTATATAGGTGACCTGCTCTTGCAGCCAACCTCCAACCATTATCACATTGCCGTAATGTTGCTTCTCTTTCTCTTTTCTACAAATACTATAATGGGCACTGCTCTAAAGAGCTAGTGTCTCTTGTGTCATTTACTAAAATTCATTCTTGTGTTACATGTCATTCAATTAAGTCTCATTCTTTTATTACTATTATTTCTAAGTGCTCCAATCTAAGCAATCTGACGTCATACTGAAAAAGCCTGCTGCTGGGGGCTTCAGTACATACATAGACTGACAAATAGCCTGACTTGCAGTGGAGTGCTGCTACATCGACTGAGGGTTTGGGATGGGGAAGCAATCGTTTCTTTCATTACTCTTAATTTTTTTCTGAAAATGTTGTATGCTATAAAGATAAGCAAAACTAGTGAGCAAATGCTTATCTAAATTCGCTATAGAAGATTTATATATATATATATATATATATATATATATATATATATATATATATATATATATCTTTAGTGTTGATATCGTGTATAAGAGTATATATTACATTAGGGTCATTCCATGTCAAAATATCCAAAAAAATCAAAAAATGTCACCCCATGTTTGAGATTTTGCTAATTTTTTTTATATGTTATAGGGTTTATGAAAATTAGGAAATTTGAAATTTGGAACCTCCAACCCCTTACAGTTCTTGAGATATTCAGGTTTCAATTTTCTTATTTATGCTGACTCAGCATTTTTTGCAAAATGCATTTTTTTCATTAAATATCAATAATTAATGGACGTAATAAGGCATCATTCTGAAATTTGGTTCATAGACAATCTTCCATATAGCGGATACAAATATTGAATTAAAAAAATTTTTAGACCACGTTAAGTACATATAAATTGAATAATAATGGCATATATTTTGGGGTATTTTGAAAGTCAAAATTGTGATGTCACCTTGATAGTTTTTTTTTAGGCATTACTATAACTTACAATATAGGTATTAAACATCGCTATTAATTAAAAATATATTATTGCATTTTTTGACTTTTCTAAATTCAGCCTTTTAAGTAAAGCCTTTTACTAAATTCTTTACTAAATTCAGCCTTATAAGTAATTTATTGCTAATTTAATAATGAAAAAATTAGCATTATCTTAATTTCTGGTTGTAAAAAGTAATTTTAAAAGTCATTTTGAAGGCAATAATAAATGTATATAAATATAAATTCTAAATTTTTTGTACCTGGCATAGGCTCCCCCCCTGCCTTCCCAAAAAAAAACTAAAATTTTTCTAATTTTGTAAAAAGTTAATTTTAAAGTCATTTTGAGGGCAATGATAAATTTTTACATGTTTATAAATATTTAGTAGCTGGGGTAGGCTTCCCCCTCATCCGGCCTACCAGGAAAAATGTACATATAGATTTTTTGCTAATTTTGTTATACCAATAAAATAAGGATTGCTTTGTTAAAATTTTTCTATCAAGCTTTCGAATGCCAGCTAGGTTGGAGGTCGCAATTAGGCATATTACCAAATCCTTCCAAATTTTTTTTTAATGAAAATATATAAAGACAAGTTACCAAGAGATTTTTATTTGTGTGGCCAAATTGTGCTAATTACACATACAATTATATTTTAACTATATTTAAAAAAATAATGTACAAGTATATAAATAATGACGCAATAGAAACTTTTTCTAGAAATCTTGATTATTTTGTTCAATAATTTTTGCCAACTCAATTTCTGAAATTTTGTACACACGACCATTTGTTGTAGATGGCGGATCAATGGTACATAAAATATGATTTGACGGGACCCAACACATATCTTCTCGTGCAGGCCAAGAAAAACTATAATTCCAATCCACCAAAAGCTGTCATACATGCAAGCTAGATAGTCCATATGATTATAAATAACTTGCTGCACAACCAGCTCATTTGGTATCTGCACAAGGTTAAATGTCTGAACATCATTTTGTTGACTTATCCTTTTAAAAGAAGTTGTATATTTATCAATTGGTATAAAATGGTGAAAGGATCTTGTTCCTGGCAAGGTTCTTCCCATAGTAAACCTTGGTTGCAATGATGACCGTACTTCATTTATTTCTATTTTATAAACTAAAATAAATTGAATGTTTTTTATATTGGTTACACAAAATTTAAACTTCTTATCTACCTCCAAAATCCGTCCAGTCACTGTTCTTTTTAAACTTGCTTGTGCAGTTAATCATTTTACTGTGCCGCCAATGCCATCACAAGCAGACTTACCATGGCTTGTAGCAAAAAATACCCATTCAGCATCAATATCAAAGTTTTTAAAGTTTTTATATTGTGCTGCACATCCATCAGTGAAGTATTTAACATTACTAATTTGTAGAATGTTTGCCTTAATGTAATTGGTAATGAGCTGTTGTATTTTATATACAAAGTATACATCGTGCTCAGCGTCATCAGAAGGGATGCAAAATGACTTAAATAGCAATTTATCATTTGATTTATAGTAAATAATAATAGGGTGAAGTATACATTTTGGTTTATTCCAGTGGTAACTTTGCACCTCATCCTGAACAATAAATTGGAAGTTCTCAGCAAAGTCACCCAATACTATACACTCATTTTGATTTAATAACTCTTTACAGTTTTTGAGGTACTTGTCTTGACTTTTAGCTATAAGTGAATGAGATGTTAATTTATCTATTTTATTGCATATAAGGTCGATAACATCTTCAATATTGATTTTTTGATTGATCAGCGTAGTTCTATCTGTATGCTGCTATTGGTTAATTGTTATTTCTTTATCGCTGTTGTCAAACTTTGCTGTTAAGAATTCTTTTAAAGCAGCAATACAGGGCATAACGGACATCGATGTAACATGCACTTTACATTATCCCTATTGCAAACAATCATTTCCATCAAATCTCTATAGTCTTTGTCAATTTAAGAGCATCAGTTAACAACTTAACATTCTGAGGATAGGTACAGACACAAACACAGTGGGTGCCAGAGGAGTTTGTGGTTATACACTATCTTGGGCGAAGGCTGCAAAACTTAGAAAATCCGACGTTTAAGTTAGAATGTTCAGATTTAAATGCTACATATAGTTCCTTTAAATTAATCAATATTAGTCTTTTTTGCATGTGTTGTCTGTAGCCTATACTGACAAAATCTTTTTTTCCAGGCAGCATTCGTGTGTACTCGTCACTTTGATAAAAGCTATGAACAAGATCAATGGTTGCGTGGGAAAGCGACTTTCCTTTTTTTGATGATGGTTTATGCAAAATTCCATGTTTTTTTTTAGCTTTTCTAGCTTCTCGTATTAGGTAATTAGATACATTAAAAAATTCTGCAGACTTTGCGAGTGACCATGATTCTGGAGTTAGTGTTAATATCTGAATTTTTGCGGAGTATGATGTCACATTTTTTATTTTATCTTTTAATTCATTTAAAAGTAAGTATAGATCGTCAATTTGGTTATCAATTGAAGAATGTAATGGTGTACGAGATAGTGTCAATGTAATCATAGGATCAATATCATAAGCTTTATTTATTTTTTTTGCTGTTGCTTCAGTTATTTGATCAAATTTTCTTTTGGCAGCTGGTAATCTTTGGTGTTTTGGAATTGATTTAAGCTTAATAGGTGACACACCTATAGATTCAAGACTTTCATTGAGAGATGCATGTTGTTCTTGTTCAGGCTCAATCCTACTATAGCATTGATCAATTGATTTTAATTCTTTATTTATACAATGTACCCTTTTGTAACAACTACTGCATACTTTCCACCTAGGTACAGCAGCAATGTCTTGTGTTTTTAGAGTTATTGCCATTAATAGCGATATCTTCACATTTCCTATGAAAAAAAGGAAATAATCATTTCTAAAAATTAATATTAACTCACCATCATTCTAAAGAACAAATGAGTATAATTGTTACTTTATAAATATACCTAATATTTTTTAAATTTATTTAATTACTATTTCAATCAAAATACTAAACTATTTCATCAAAATAATATAAAAATTACCTTTCACGTTTTTCTTTCGATTTCCATGTTTTTTAAATAGATTACAGCATTTCTGAAATTTTCTTTCAAATGCAACTCCAAAGTATTCTCTATGATAATAGCAAACTGTTGTAAACAATTTTCCACAATCAAAACCAGCTCTCCATAATAACTCTTGTTTTTCACCACTTGAAAATGCTGATAGATCTAAAAGACCTTATCTTCTTGTTAAACCTTGCTTGTGGCAGTCAACATTACATTCTAATCCAATAGAACATATATATATATATATATATATATATATATATATATATATATATATATATATATATATATATATATCCTTATAGTGTAGTCGAGAGTCTTTTAATGTAAAAAATGTCTCTTTCGACTACAATTTTAATTACCTCGTCTCTAAAGCTGTATTTGATTGTCGTCAAAATGCCAAAGCAATTAAATTAATGCGGAAGTACATTAAATTTTATTCTTTTTTAAAATTTTTTTAAAAAACCGCAATAATAACGACTAGAAAGTTTTTTTAAATTAGTGGTGTTTTTGTTTTTATTTTATTAAAAAACATGCGTAAATGTTGCTACATCGACTATCTTATGGCCTGCTGCTACAAGGGAGTGTTTCTACATCGACTATCTCATAGCCTGACTCGCAATGGAGTGCTGCTACATCGACTGACAAATAACCTGACTCGCAAGGGAGTGCTGCTACATCGACTGACAAATAGCCTGACTCGCAAGTGAGTGCTGCTACATCGACTGAGGGTTTGGTTTAGGCAGGCAGTCTATCATTTAAAAAAAAAAAAAATTAAGTTTTTAAACTTTTTCTGGTCTGGTTTATTAACGTGCTCTTTAAAACTACAGTTTATGGGAAACTCTTTCTGACTACCATGCAAAAGTATATATATACTCTTGCATGTCTCTTGCATGGCATCAAAAAAAGTTTCTCATAAACTGTAGTTTTAAAGAGCGCGTTAATAAACCAGACCAGAAAAAATTTTAAAAATTAATTTTTTTTTAATTGATAGACTGCCTGGCCAAACCAAACCCTCAGTCGATGTAGCAGCACTCTCTTGCGAGTCAGGCTATTTGTCAGTCGTTGTAGCAGCACTCCCTTGCGAGTCAGGCTATTTGTCAGTCAATGTAGTAGCATTCCCTTGCGAGTCAGGCTATTTGTCAGTCGATGTAGCGGCACTCCGTTGTGAGTCAGGCTATTTGTCAGTCGATGTAGCAGCACTCCGTTGCGAGTCAGGCTATTTGTCAGTCGATGTAGCAGCACTCCGTTGCGAGTCAGGCTATAAGATAGTCGATGTAGCAACATTTACGCATGTTTTAAAAATGTTTTTTATTAAATCAATAACAAAAACACCACTAATTAAAAAAAACTTTCTAGTGGTTATAATTGCGGTTTTTTAAAAATTTTTTAAAAAACAATTAAGTTTAATGTACTTCCGCATAAATTAATTGCTTTGACATTTCGATGACAATCAAAAACAGCTTAAGAGACGAGGTAATTAAAATTGTAGTCGTAAGAGACTTTTTTTACATTAAAACGTTCTTTCGACTACACTATATGGGTATATATATATATATATATATATATATATATATATATATATATATATATATATATATATATATATATATATATATATATATATATATATATATATGATTAAAAGGTAATTAAATTTTATTTTATTTACCAATCATTTAGTATAATTCATAACATTCATTAATTAGTTAAGTAAATATAAAATTCCTGCAAGTAACAGGAAACTAATATTTACAACATGAAATTCTTGTTAAACTAATCCAATAGAACACCTTTCCATCATTTAAACTTTTTAATCTATTCAAAAAATCTGATTTTGAAATATTTTACTAAATAAATTTATTTAGAAATACCATGAACATTATTTGGTTTATGAAAAACTATTATTGTGTCATATTATATTAAGTCATATAATATGACACATCCTAACAAATAATTTGTTAGGATGTGTCATATTATATGACTTCCTTATATCTATGATTAAAAGGTAATTAAATTTTATTTTATTTACCAATCATATAGTATCATTCATAAAATTCTTTAATTAGTTAAGCAAATATAAAATTCCTGCAAAGTAACAGGAAACTAATATTAACAGAATGAAGTCTAAACAGAAGCAATAAAATAAAAATGGGGGAGGGGGAAGCTTCCCTCAGGTACCAAATATTTATAAATACATATAGATTTATCATTGCCCTCAAAATGACTTAAAGAAAAACTTTTTACAAAATTAGAAAAATATTTTATTTTTTGGGGGTGGGCTGGGGGGGGAGCCTACCCCTGGTACAAAAAATTTAAAATTTATATTTATATACATTTATTATTTTCAAAATGACTTTAAAAATTACTTTTTACAACCAGAAATTAAGATATAGCTAATTTTTTCATTAATAAGTTAGCAATAAACTTTATGCTGACTCAGTATTTATATAAGCTTTACTTTAAAGGCTGAATTTAGAAAAGTCAAAAAATGCAATAACATATTTTTAATTAATAGTAATGTTTGATACCTATATTGTAAGTTATAGTAATGCCTAAAAAAAATTATCAAGGTGATATCACAATTGTGACCTTCAAAATACCCCAAAATAAATGCCATTATTATTCAATTTACATGTATTTACATGGTACATGTACATACATGGTACATGTACACATACATGGTACATGTACACATACATGGTACATGTACATACATGGTCTAAAAAATTTTTTAATTTAATATTTGTATCCGCCATATGGAAGATTGTCTATGTACCAAATTTCAGAATGATACCTTATTTCGTCCATTAATTATTGATATTTAATGACAAAAATGCATTTCGCAAAAAATGCTGAGTCAGCATAAATAAGAAAATTGAAACCTGAATATCTCAAGAACCGTAAGGGGTTGGAGGTTCCAAATTTCAAATTTTCTTAATTTTCATAAACCCTATAACATATAAAAAAATTAGCAAAATTTACGGTTTATGGTTTACTTCACAAATGATTGAAATTAAAACAAAAATGAAAATAAACTTTTTAACTTTTGATGGAATATGCTTATATGATTAAAATAATTTTGTTTATAGTTATCGAATCAAATGTCTGGTATGAATTTATATGGTAATTCTATGTCACTGTCTTCTTCAGGTAATATTTTGTATTTTTACTAAAACATAATTTATTTTTTAAGTTGAAAATATTTTGGAGGTTTCATACAAAATGGTGTTGTTTGTAATGTGTCTATAATAAATTGGAGTATTTTACCATGACATTACTATTCAAAAAACTACCTATGGTATTCCATCTTTAGATAAGTAGGTGGTTTTAAACATTAGTGAGACAAAAAGTTGAAGTGAGATTCGTTCACCAAGACAAAAACATTTCACTTGTTAGAAGAAGACAATTCACTTGTCCCACATATAAAAACAACATATGTAGATATTTACTTGATCCACATGAATAAACTGCATACCAATACTACATAAAAATCTAAAAAACATATTTTTATAAACAAATCTTTATCTTCAAAAATAAAAAAGCCATAATATGCTGATATATAGTTGAGATAATGTACATTGGGTATCTCATAGATAATAATATACAGCAGATGTACATTGGGTATCTCATAGATAATAATATACAGATGTACATTGGGTATCTCATAGATAATAATATACAGCAGATGTACATTGGGTATCTCATAGATAATAATATACAGCAGATGTGCATTGGGTATCTCATAGGTAATAATATGCAAAAAGTAACTAAAGCCAACTTTTTTGAGATTTTTGATAATTTTTTTGCATGTTTATTTAGCATTCAAAACAAAAGAACAAACAGAAAGATCCAATTCACCTAATTGGGTGTCAGGATGGGGACAAACAGGTATTTTTTTTTTTAAATCTCATAGAAATTATTTGTATTAATTTTATTGTTTTGTTTGATTGCTTAGTAATACTAATAGCTTTGGTTGTTATTTGTTCGGATTGGTTTTATATTCATAAGTAGTTTCTATGGTTATTGATATAGGATATTAAACCTTTAAACTAAGAACGATTTCGAAATCTGTAAATATCTTAGTTTTCTGATTAAACATTTTTTACATAGATCCTAATGCAGATTTGTGGAATAGATCAACTCTAGGAAGTTCTTCAAATTTAAATAAGGGTAAAACTTTTTGTAGCTAAGTTTTACAAAAATTTTAACTTTTTTTCTTTATAGAGTGAGAGACAATGCTGAAATTTTAATTTTTTTAATGTTGAGTTGTGTTAATTATTTTGTAATTGTATTTTATTTTATATTTTTTCTGTAGTTTCTGGAAATAATGGGTTTTCACAAGGATTTAGCAGCTCTGGTTTTTCAAATCTTCCAACATCTTCACGGTCTAACTCTACTAGCAGTAATTCATTATTACAACTTCAAGTAAGTTTTCAAAATAATTGATAATGGTTTATGTCTTTTACGATTACTATTTATTTTAATGTATATATAATAGTATTTTTAAAGATATATATGTAAATATATATCTTTAAAGGGACTACCAAGTCCCAAGACATGTTGTGTTCATATTAAAGAGAATGTTAAAAAAAAAGGTCTGAGCAAATTTTTTTTGATTAAAACTAATTAATAAATGTATACCAAGAAAAACAAATCTTGTTGTTTTAGTCGAAGCTCGTCTTCTCCGTTTTCTCTGGTATTTTGAGTATGTAAAATAAACGCGATTTTCCAGGTGCATTATACAGACTTGATAATTTATTCAAGCGCATTTAATTCGTAGGAGTTTTAGTGTATGACGTCATTGGAAACATTCTAGAAATTCTTTAAAAACTTTACTATTAAATTTTACTAAAATAGCTAACTATAGTTACTTCACATTAAAAAATATTTTTTTTATAATCCAATAAAATAACACGCTGTGTCTCATCGGTTACGCCCCAAACGGGGAAGGGGGGCAATAACTTTAGGTGTTCTTTTTTTAAAATTTAAGATTAGTTTTAAGAATAATTTTACCAAATTTAATTTTTTTTTTTCGTTATGCCTAACATTTAAAGTTTTTTTAAATAATGAGACCCTTATGACATTTTTTATAGGGAGGGAATCTCCGACCTACTTTCCATTGCACTGGTAGCTATAATTTAGATTTTATCAATGTTTAATGTTTTTATATGATATATAATACTTATAAAGATACTGATTAAAAGTTGTTTTGTATTGTTTTGTAAATTTTTATTAGAAACTTTTATTTCGAAACTTTTCTTATGGTATTATCTATGGCCGTCACCACCGGTGTTGACGGCCCCCCAACTTTTTTTTAGGATAACTATATTTTTCTTGAAATGTAAGATTTTTTTTTAAATCGGGGAGTGAGCCTCTTTGAAACTTTCCCCACTTTGAAGGCCGTGTTGACGGTCATGTTATCACTTTAACTGAAGTTTAACTTATTTAGCCGCGTGTCTGAATATATTTAATTAAATTTGTTTTGTAAAACTTGTAGGATATTTTTGATTTTAAAAATTGGAATGAATATTTTTGAAGATTGCAAGAAAGTGTTATTATTGAGTTGATGATTCGACAAATAGAATAAATACAAGTCAATCTTTTATTTGTTATTCACGATGTTGTTTTTTAATTTGAATGCAAATTCAACATAAATTCAAAAATACTCAATGTAATGCATTTTTTAAACGTGCACTGTGACCGCATTCACTATGTGGACCATCTGTCTTGAATTTTTACCAAGTTATATTTATTATTACATTGAATAAAAAACAGCTGTGTGTAATTTACGTTAAATGTAAATTTTATAAATAGTTACAAAAATATTTATTTTATTAATTGTTCGTTGTTTTTTTACAAATCTAACAAACAATTAATTAAACCAAGCACTAAGAAAAGATATAAAAATGAAGAATATACTAATAAAATATATAATTTGTAATTAACTTTCAAAATTTTGACAATTTAAAAAATATATATTATAAAACATTTATTTTTGTAAACAAATGATAATAGTTTAAAAGTTTTACGGCTTTACAGATGTGGCTCCGAGAATGAGCCATAATATTAAAGTAATAGTTCATTTGATAATATATTCTTAAAAAAATTTATGCTAAATATCTCAAAACGCAACAAATCGTAAATAATAAAATTCCTAAAACATTTCAACAGAAAACTCTTGAACTTTATTAAGCTTAGTCAGCGTATTTTTTGAACCAATAGAATTAGTTTGTTCGAAAATTTGGCGGGTTTTTAGTGTTCGCGAATATTCTTTTTATTCTTCCGCAAGATGTTTTAAGTTAATTATGTTTCCATGCATGTCTGTAAAATAAAAATTAATATATATTTATTTTTTAATTTTTAAGTTCCCGCCATAATATATATTGGATGTTATAATGCAAACATAAATAATGAAATAAGATCACCTCAATACCAAAAAATACATTTTAGAAAACCAGAGAAAAAATGCGTTAATATATATTTTTTTAATATTTACAAAGTAAATTAATGAAAGCGCATTATTATTTACGTTAAAAATTATTTAATCTAATATTTTGAAAGAAAAACTTATAAGAAAAGAAATCAAAATACACGTAGTCTAGACGATAATTTATAAAAAGTTGCGCAAATAAAATACTATTCTGTTTTTTATTTTATTTTTGTTTTTAATTTTAATTTGTATTTAATTTTATTTTGTTTTACAAACACATTTTAGAACTTTAAAATACAATAAAAATGAATATGATTTGGAAATTGTATGTAAAAAAAAACAATCGATGTTTTAAACAAACAAAAAAAAAATCTATGACGTCATGCACTAAAACTTCTATGAATTAAGCGCGCTTGAATAAATTATCAAGTCTGTATAATGCGCCTGGAAAATCGCGTTTATTTTACATACTCAAAATACCAGAGAAAACAGAGAAGACGAGCTTCGACTAAAACAACAAGATTTGTTTTTCTTGGTATACATTTATTAATTAGTTTTAATCAAAAAAAATTTGCTCAGACCTTTTTTTTTAACATTCTCTTTAATATGAACACAACATGTCTTGGGACTTGGTAGTCCCTTTAAAAACATAACGCTAATTTAGTTTCTTTATATAAAAAAGCTGCATTTTTTCAATTTAGAGAAATAACTATGTAACTGTTTAGAGACAACGTTCTACAAGTTTTATTCATCACAAAATTCATTATTTGTACACGAAAATTAATAAATTAATCACATGTATTAAAATAATCACATGTATTAAAATTTCCTTCTAGACAAAACAAGTGCAACTTCACAAAATGTTGACCAAGCTGTATTTTGCTATCAATATTTCGTGGCGAATCCTTTGTTGTTGATCACAGCCTTACATCTTCGAAGCATAGATTCCATCAGGTGATCAATAAAACTTTGTGCAAATGTTGCCCAGGCCTTTTGGATTTGTTCAAACGGTTGATCCTTATTACGAACACCTTCATGATTAATTCTGCGGTTGACAATCTCCCACAGGTTTTCGATAGGGTTGAGATCCAGAGACTGAGGCGGCCAATTCATCACCGATAGGTGGTTGTCTTAAAACCACTGCTTGACTACTTTTGCAGTGTGTTTCAGATCCTTGTCTTGCTGAAAAACCCATTTTATTGGCATATTCCATTCAGCATGAGGTAACGTAACATCTTTCAGGATATTTTTATACCTGAAACGGTCCATTATTTCATCGATTCGATGTATTGGACCTAAAATGTTATCAGAAAAACACCCCCAGACCATTACATTGCCTCCACCATGTTTCACGGTCTTATGGCAGTAATGTAAATCGAGGCGTTTTTCGGCCGGTTGACATACACGGCAAATGCCATCCCTTCCAATGATATTGAACTTTGATTCATCACTGAACAGGACAGTTCGCCATTTCTGCACATTCCAGTCAATATGAGATGAGCAAACAGGAGTCTTTTCTTCTGGTTCTTTAGTGAAATCAGTGGTTTCTTTGCATGGTGTCGTGAAAACAATCCGGCTTCAGCAGCATGTCATCTGATTGTTCGATCTGATACAGGCAGCTCTAATTGCTTTTGTATCTTGACTGATGATATCCAGGGATCCTTCTTGACGGATCTGACAATCATAGAATCCTCTCTAGAAGTGGTGGAACACGGTCTTTCGCCTTTGTTATCTGCTGCCAACTTCCCCGTAGAACGATATTTGGAACATAGTCTTGATACGGTCCATTTTTTCACACGATATTTATCACAAATACTTTTTTGTGACATTCCACATACGTAATCACCAATAATTTTCTTTCTTAGTTCCAATCCAAGACTGTTGGGAACCATTTTTGCACTTGAAGTCATAAAAATAATAAAAATAAATAATCATGCTTCTCAAGGCTTACCGTGTTACATTTACCTTGTGATGATACAATAATGCTCTGTGGAACACAACGTCTTGGTTGGATGTGGACTGTATTGATGTAATGAAACACTTGTTGTATTTCACTTCTTGTATTGATGTTCTTCGATAAAACACTTTGATAAAACTCACTTAGATAAACTGTTTTGATAATACTGACTGATTGACTTCCATATATTGACTAAATTACATGTCAGTTTACATGTCTCTTATATAGTAAAATGAATCTGTGTGAACCTGTTTTGGAAGATTCTAGATGCTTCTTTTTAATACTTCTGGGAGCTTTTGGATGCGTCTGGATGCTTCTGAATGTTTCTGGGTACTTCTGGATGCTTCCTGATGCTTCTTCTGGAAACTTCTGGAAGCTTCTGCATGCTTCTGGAAACTTCTTGAAACTTCTGGATACTTTTTTTAATTATTAAAAAACTTCCGTGACGTTGACACGGACCAGACTTAAGAAAATGAAACAAACCAAAAAAGTTGCACTTGTTTTGTCCGCTGCAAAATGGCACTTGTCAACGAAATTCTGCTATACTACCACAGCAAACACCTGAACTGTTTGCTGTGGTAGTATAGTTCGTTTCATTTTTAAGACATGTAAAATTAGGAACACTTTTTAGCATTGTTCGATGTTGGTTGCAAATGTTTTGTCCAATACTGTATATATATATATATATATTATATATATATATATATATATATATATATATATATATATATATATATATATATATATATATATATATATATTTAAACAATTTTAAATGTATTCTACAAAAAGAGTGCTCAATATTCTTAAAAGAACAGAGCAATTACAAATTATATATACGAATATATATACAAATTATATATTACGAATTTATATATATATATATATATATACATATATATATATATATATACATACATATATATATATATATATATATGTATATATATATATATATATGTATGTATATATATATATATATATATATATAATATATGTATATATGTATATATGTATATATGTATATGTATATGTATATATATATATATTAGAGATGTACCGATTAATCGGCATCGGCATCGGCTTAATCGGCCACTTTTTGCACAATCGGTATCGGTATCGGCATCGGTCTTTTCTTATCAAATTATCGATTTTCCAACCGATGGCATTTTTATATTTTTATCCCTAAAATTGTATTTATTTTTTGAAAGTTTTCTTTTCATAGTTAAAAAAAAGTAAAAAATGTATATTTATTTGATTGAGCTTTTCTAATATCTTTTAAAATAAAGGTTTGAATCTGATTTGGGTCCAAGTATTTGCTTACCAGTTCTGATTCCATGAAAAATTTTACACAATTTAGAGTTGTATGGTTTTATATTTTCAAATTATAATAGCTAGTTAATCTATCGGTATCGGCATCGGTATCGGCCTTTTGCTATCCATCGGCATCGGTATCGGCATCGGCCAAAAATGTGCAATCGGTACATCACTAATATATATATATATATATATATATATATATATATATATATATATATATATATATATATATATATATATATATATATATATATATATATATATATTGCTTACTCTTTTTGTTTATTTTATTCCATACTTGCTCAACCCCAAACTTTTAGTTGATTACTATATGTTGATACTATATATATTATAGATGGATATACTCTTTATATTAAAAGCCGAAAACTTTTTGTATTTCTTATATTTCGTTTTTCGTTTTTAAGTGTAAAAATTAGTTAAGAATTTATTTCAGATCCTCCTCGATGCTCGAATCCTTGGCAACTTCCATAGCAATAATTTTATTTTCTGTTGTTTTATATAAACGATGCCTTTTCTTGCATAGCTTATGTTTATATCTAAGTTAAACAGATTAAATTCTGGTTAGGGCTATGGAAACTAAAGCTAAACATTAGATGTTGATGAAGCCACATATGTTTTACTCTTAGGACCACAAAATCATTGTTTGACATACAAGCAGTTTTATTACAAATTTATACTTGATTTTATTTTTTTCTCCAATATGCATGCTTTTTAGCAATTTAAAATTTTCAAAATAGGATTAAAATTACATTTCACTTTTGATTGTTTATTTTTGTCTCATTTCATTGTTTATCACTACACATCTGTTACATTTTGTCAGCATAGTGTCATAAAAATTTTGAGCAATTTTTAAATTAAATAAAGATTTCTTGAGGTTTTTTATTTCTCGAGAAATGAGAAATTGAGAATGAGCTTCTGGAGAATTCTCGAAAAATTTTGAGAAATGTCAAAATTGTAATTTTTTTTAAAATTTTTATATAACTTATGTGCATAAAATGTATAAGGATAAACATTGGATTAAAAAAACAGCAATAAATATGGAAGTCAATTTATTAATATAACAAAAACATTGTATAAAAATATGCCAAAAAAAAGATATACTATAAAATATACAAGTGTAACAAGTTTTTAATTTTTGTTTATTAGTTAATTTATAAAAGAAAAAAATATTAATACAAAAATGTGAAACGAAAATGGCAATTAGACAAATTATAAACACATAAGTAATAATTTTTATTTATTGTTTTTGAAGTAATATTTTAAAAAACATAATACATTTAATGACATGTTTGATAATCTATTTCTTTTTTTTTGTAACAAAATCATTAGTAGTAGAGAAATTACATTCATTTTGCGTTGAGGTTGTTTTTTTGTAGATAATGCATCTTTTAGGTTTTCCAAATTTTGTGACCTTATTCCAGTTGTTTGGAATATGCTGCATTCTTTTTCGAGTGTCTGATAAAGATTCTGGTTATCATTATCGCTATGTTGGTGTGGCATAATTTTCTTTTGTTGTATTTGTTGTAGCTAAATTTAGTTGTTTTTTAAGTGATAGCTCAGTGTTGACATTGCTGCTAGTGGACATTTCTTCAGTTAGATCTTCAGAGTCGGATAACCCATACAATCTATCGAATATTTCTCTAGCAGTTTTATAAATATCATTTTTTGAGCAAGATTTAAAAAAAGAAGAAGCATATTTTTCATCATTTGTTGGGTTATGTAAAAATTTGTATAAAGATGCAACATCATCATTTCTCCTTTTACTTATTTCTTCTTTGATATTGTTTAAGAATTCTCTACTTATTTGGTTCTTTCTACATTCTTCCTCTAATTTATTAAATAAAAATTTTAAGGCTCCTTCGGCTGTTAATAATGTTGCATCTGCTCGACTTAAAGCTTCTACAGTTATTCGTGTCGGTTCTAATACAGCTAATAGAATTTTGACCATTTGTATGTAATAATCTTTCCACAAATGGTTCAAATTTAATTCACTTAATGTCATTTGCACACAGTTTTTGAATTTTAAGAACCGTTTCACCATTCTTTCAATAGTATTACAGCGTGTTTTACAGTCTAGTAGCAAAGCCAAATCTTTTTGTTCTTGTTCTTTTACATATTTTTGTAGAACACCATTTTTCACTGGAGAATTTTTAAATTAAAGAAATTTTAAATTTTTAAAGTTTTACAATTTTTTGTATTCCTACAATTGCATCTTTAATCTGGGATTTAAGTTGAAAATATTTGCTACGTAACATGTCAATTTCCAAATCAAAGTCATCTTCTTCTGTACTTTCAATGCTAGCATCATCGTCGCTTTTTACAGTCTGATGCTCGTCTACGGATTTATTTATTTCATTTTTCGGTTCAGCATAAAATGTTTTCAAAACTTCTAGATGTATGCCATGATTGTAGTATAATTGCTGAAAGGCAGGCGATAATCTACCTAATTTTTTCATAACTGCAGCACCATAGCTCATAACAGCCAAAATATCTTCTTGTAAAGATAGACCAAACTCTTGCAATAAATAAAATATTGCAATAAATTGTTACTTGAAAACTCTTGCTGTCATAGTATTAGTATTTAATGTAAAAAAAAACCCGGAATCAATAATATAAACAATCGTCTTTTATCTAAATCTTTCATAGATTCGATTGATTCTAATCACACACAATATTATACCTACCTATTTCTTTCACATCATACAAGTATATTAATAACTAGTAAAAAAATTTATCTTTGGTTATAGCCTTAATGATAAATTTTGACAGTTGCCAATGGTGTATAAATGGTATAAATGTCTGACGTGCACAGTGGCGAATGCTATTTGCACTTGCACATGCAAAGAACATAGAACTAATTTGAATTTCTCAAGAATTGAGATACAAATAAAAATAATGACTTTTTCTCAAGAAATTCTTGAGAAAGTACTCTCGAGAATAAAAAGAGAAAATAAAGAGGTAGAAAGTAAATGAGTGGTAAAACTTTACTTTTTTATAAGTAAATATTTTTCCTTTGCCAATTCTTTTTTTTTTGTTCTATCAATAGTTAAAGTCTTATCTTAAATTAACTTCTCGATTACACAGATATCTATGTTGACCTAGGATTAAAAGCTTTATCATTCATTTTTGTGATTTATTCAAAATATCTATATCAATTTAATAGTGGTTTAATGGAAAAATTCCAGTTTCAATAAACAAACAAACCATGTAAAAATATGAATATGAGTCGTTGAAGTTTTTTGTTTCTTATTGAATGAATTTTTTTTAACATCACTTTAAATAAGGCTACAAGCAACCACTATTAGAGTTAAAAGTTACTGGGAAAAAATGCAGTTTATAAAGTAAGATAACGATTAGCAAATGACTTCAAAGATTTCAAATCAAATGAATCAGGAAAACAAGATGAAGGGAGTAAATTCGAAAGAGCTGATGTTTGAGGAAAGAAACTATGAGAATAAGAAATTTTGGAGCACTTATAAACAGCCACAATAAAAGAATGAGACTTAATTGAATGACGAGTAACATGAGAATGAATTTAAGTAGATGGCGCAAGAGGTGCTTACTCTTTAGAACAGGGCCTATTATAGTATTTATAAAAAAGAGAAAAAGAACATTACAATGATGTGACAATGGTTGGAGGTTAACTGCAAGAGTAGATCCAGCTATGTTTACAATGTGTTTTGCAACTTGCCTAAAAGAGAAAGGGCATCCTTTGAAGCCCCAGATATGGTAACAGTATTCCAAACAAGGACGGATTAGAGATTTATAGAGATAAAGATTAAAATCCAGAGTAAGAAAGTGGCGAGCACGATAAAGATATGCAACCTTAGAAGATGCTAATTTTGCAATGAGTTTGATATACGGCTTCCAAAAAAGTTTAGAGTAAGAGTTAAAAAGAGTTAATAATTGAGACAAAAGGTAGATGACTCATTAAGTACATTACCGTTCATTAACATAGGAAGATCTAAATTATTGCAATAATGATTAGTTCAAAAAATTGAGTTTTATCTGAGTTTAAGTTCACCAGCCACTGAGAACCCCATGCTGTAGCAGAAGGCAGATTCCTTTTTTTAAATGCCCCCCCCCCAAGCAATCAGAGAGTGTTGGCTTCTTATCAAGACAAGAATAAATAGGACTGTCATCAGCGAACAATGCCACCTTAGATGTGAGAATTTCTGGGAGCAGGAGTGTGGTGGCTGTAAAAAGCCTATGTGGGATTTTATTAAAAAAGCCAATATTTGCGAGATTTTACCATATATGTTTGATGTAAAGGCCCATACTTGTCCGGTAATAAGCGACATCTGTCTGTCATTTTGTCCGACCCATATTTTGTATGCAATTATTTTATAATTATTTTAGTTGTTTCAAAATTTCTTAATAAATTTCAGTAGTGTCTAAACTATATTTTTTGAACTTTTTTTTTTTTATACTTAACAGAAAATGAAGCTACATTAATAAAATATGTCATTTTTTTTGTGCTAATTCATTTTTTAAAAGATGCCTAAGCCTTAAATTTTTGAATTAAACACCCCGGTTTTTATCACTTATATAAAAACGCTGCAATTAATTATTAGTTTAAATTTATATTTTAATATTTTTTTTTTTTTTTTGTCTGATTGTTTTTAAAAATTTCGAGCAAATGTTTTATCTTTTAAAACCCCTTTTAAAAATAAATATTTTAAATATAAATAGATTTTTTTCAGAATGTCAAAAAAGTCAATGTTGGTAAAAAGCCCATACTTAATTTAAAAAAATGCTAAAAGACTCATATTTAAATTAAAAAGTTAAAATCTTATGGGGTAATCCTGCATGGCCTCTGGGGCCACCGCGCCCTGGGACGATCTTTAATGTAAATTAAAAAAAATATAGGTCTAAAGACCTTTATCTATCAGTAAAACTTATCATTTATTACTGTTAACAAATCAGCAATAGAGCGAGAAAATCCAAATTGATGATCAGAAAGTAAGTTTTTAGACTTAAGATAAGAGATTAAGTGTTTGTTAATTAAAGACTCGAAAATATTGCTTATGATAGGAAGACTGATGGGGAGGTAGTTAGACAAGTCAGATTACTCTCCAGAATTTTTAAAAATAGGGATAACAGATGCCACTTTCTAGCAGACTGGAAAACAAGACTGATAAGCACTTGTTAAATAGTTTTTAAAGTATAGATTACAGCTCCGGAGAACACTTCTGAGAACACTTTTGCAAGACTATAACAGGTATGTTGTTCAGACCATAAGCTGTAGAGCTGTAGAGTCTAAGCAGGAAATCACTTTAGATATAGAAGCTGGAGTGATACTAATGTCAAGCAATACATCGACCTGTTTGTCATCTAAATCAGGTAGGATGTGATTAGTGGAATCAAGAGATGAGACTTAACAAACAATTCAGCTTTGTCATTAAATGATGTAGCAAAATCTGAATCATGCAAGATAGATGGAAACACAGATTTCCACTTGTTATAGATGCTGTTAAAGGTTCTCCAGAAGTCTTGGGAGCATAATTTTAAAGATGAAATATGAGATTTTGTGACCTGAGAATAGTGGGCTTTTCCGTTAGACAAAATCTTTTTACAATGGTTTTTAGCAATAGTAAACAGGCTTGGACATGAATGGCATGCTATTGAGCGCTATTGACCACGCAAATGATTTTAATTTTAGACAACTTGACCACAACTGTTTTGATGTTAAGATGATTTTTAATCATT
>NC_061157.1:23788259-23848259 GCF_022113875.1 Hydra vulgaris | reverse complement strand
ATTCAATGCATATTTTAAAAGATATTGTATTGAATACTATTTTTTAGTTTTTCACAAATATTTTCATAAAATGTTTCAAAATGATTCATAAAATTCCAAACTTTTTTTATTAATGAAAGATCCTTTAAAATTAAAAATGTAGGTGGCAAAGGTTTTTAAACCAATTAACTGCTTATTAATTTACTTTATTATTATTTTTTATATGGTCATGGATTTACGTTTTAAATAAAACCATAAATCCATAGACATGGTTGTTTTAAAATAATCAAGTCTTTGTGATGAATAATCAAGTCTTTGTGATGAATAATCAAGTCTTTGTGATGAATAATCAAGTCTTTGTGATGAATAATCGAGTCTTTGTGAGGATTAATCAAGTCTTTGTGATGAATAATCAAGTCTTTGTGATAAATAATCAAGTCTTTGTGATGAATATTTATTTTTATTTATCTACTTATTTTTACTTATTTTTTATTATAATAATTTTTTTTTTGTCAGGGCATTTTAAGTTCTACTACTCCTTCCACCAATACATCTTCAAGTAGAGACTCTAATTCCAATAGTCATGGCAACATTGGACCTCCTAATTCAACTGGAGGTGCTACAGTTTTTGACAACGAGTTTCCTGCTTTGGCAAATAGACTTGGAAACTCATCTTCTTCTCGACCTGGTTTGTTGATAATTTTATTAAAAAAAATTATTTTTATTTCAATATTTATGGAAAACATTTCTACATAAGATAATGCGCAATAAATTAGGTAACATGCATGGAAATTTTTATATTTTTCTAGGACTTTTTATTACTTGCATGTTGCACATTATTACTAATGATGTGCAAACAATAATTTAATCTAATAATTAGATAACGATTTTCTCAGAAAAGAAAATAACGATCTTTTTAAAAAAAAAGTAGATTTTCTCTCAGATAGGTAGATAACAGTTTTTTCTGAGAAAAAGTAGATTTTCTCTCAGATAGGTAGATAACAGTTTTTTCTGAGATAAAGTAGATTTTCTCTCAGACAGGTAGATAACAGTTTTTTCTGAGATAAAGTAGATTTTCTCTCAGATAGGTAGATAACAGTTTTTTCTGAGATAAAGTAGATTTTCTCTCAGATAGGTAGATAACAGTTTTTTCTGAGAAAAAGTAGATTTTCTCTCAGATAGGTAGATAACAGTTTTTTCTGAGATAAAGTAGATTTTCTCTCAGACAGGTAGATAACAGTTTTTTCTGAGATAAAGTAGATTTTCTCTCAGATAGGTAGATAACAGTTTTTTCTGAGATAAAGTAGATTTTCTCTCAGATAAGTAGATAACAGTTTTTTCTGAGAAAAAGTAGATTTTCTCTCAGATAGGTAGATAACAGTTTTTTCTGAGAAAACGTAGATTTTCTCTCAGATAGGTAGATAACAGTTTTTTCTGAGATAAAGTAGATTTTCTCTCAGATAAGTAGATAACAGTTTTTTCTGAGAAAACGTAGATTTTCTCTCAGATAGGTAGATAACAGTTTTTTCTGAGAAAAAGTAGATTTTCTCTCAGATAAGTAGATAACAGTTTTTTCTGAGATAAAGTAGATTTTCTCTCAGATAGGTAGATAACAGTTTTTTCTGAGAAAAAGTAGATTTTCTCTCAGATTAGTAGATAACAGTTTTTTCTGAGAAAAAGTAGATTTTCTCTCAGATAGGTAGATAACAGTTTTTTCTGAGAAAAAGTAGATTTTCTCTCAGATAAGTAGATAACAGTTTTTTCTGAGAAAAAGTAGATTTTCTCTCAGATAGGTAGATAACAGTTTTTTCTGAGAAAAAGTAGATTTTCTCTCAGATAGGTAGATAACAGTTTTTTCTGAGAAAAAGTAGATTTTCTCTCAGATAGGTAGATAACAGTTTTTTCTGAGATAAAGTAGATTTTCTCTCAGATAGGTAGATAACAGTTTTTTCTGAGAAAAAGAAACAACTTAAAATCTTAATCTGATTCTTGCAGTATGTTGACCAGATTGGTCAACATACTGCAAGTGCAGATTTTCTATTTTTTTTTTTATTTATTTATTTTAGAATTTTTTTAAATTTATCTAGAGTTGCTTATCTGAAGTTGTTGTGCAGATTTAAATGTTATTAATGTTGTTAAAGTTTCAGTGAGATCTCTGCTTGTTACCGACTTGAACATTAATTCTTTTTCTTCAGGTAGTTAGTCTTTCAAGGAAACAAACAAAAAACATACTTAACATTTTGCTTTGCATATAATGGTTGTTTTTAGCTTTTCTCAGGATTTGAAATCATTTGATTTAATTCAGCTTTTTCATGGTTTGATTTCATTCCGCAGACTTGTAATTTCAATATGAGTTTTGATTCTCCTATCATTATTCATATACCTGGATTATCAAAAAAAATTGTTTTGTTGTACATTATGTTTGTTGTGAATACTCCAGTAATGCTTACAGTTAAATTATTAATAATACAGTTAAGTTATTAAAACATATATTATGTTAATTTAGCACAAAATACTTTGATAAATGCTATCCATCACAGGGTTAAAAAAAGTGTGGGAAAAAAAAAATAGTTTCAAAAAATCAAAAATCAAAAAAAGTTTTTTTGCTTATAATTTCATTAAAAACCTATATTTAGTTTGCCTTAATTAAAAAATGCTACAGGTACTTAATAAAAATAATTTTTCATAACTAAGTTTTCATCAGCATATAGCTATTATACATTTACAATGTTTATTATTACACAGTTACATTTAGAGGTGTGCCGGTATATGTGCCAGTATATGCTAAGTCCCTGATTCCGGTTACCCGGTGGTAAAAACTGGGTCGGAGACTGGGTACCCGGCACCAAGTCTGTAAGAATAAAAAAAAATTTAAACAAATAAAAAATAGTTTAAAAAATTTTTTTGCTGTATTTTATTTTAATTTCTTTAATGATTTTTTGTTTGTGACAAATGAAAAACGTTATCAACGTTCAAAATAATTAAAAAGTAGACGATCAAATTATATTAAATACAAATAGTTGAAAACTTCATTTGAACAGAATTGAGATTTTTAAAAAAGGCTAAAAAGTAATTATAACCCCCCAAAACTATGCAATATTTTTTTCTTTTTAGCAGTCGTGGCGCAGTGGTAGATTGCTTGCTTCTGAGGGGGCAAACCCCTCCCCCTACTTTTTTTTGTGTGAACCTTCTTTCTTTTTTTAAAGAAATTGATGATTTTTATAAGAAATGTAGGAAATTTTTTCGAAATAAGGTAGTGTGCCCCCTAATTTGAAAACCATGTCATCTACCCTGCGAAAACCATTGATTTTTTGTCCAGTTTCTCAAACTTTATGGGAAAAAAATTTAGTTGAAAATCGTCTATGTTGGTTAAAAGGTCATTGGTTTAAATATTTATTTATTGTAAACAATCATTTAGCAAAAACCTTATTTAACAATGACCTACGCAAAGTATTCAATTTTCACTCATTTCTTTCTCTTACGTTCTAAAAAATAAAAAGAGGCAATTACTTGTTTTTTTTCTTTCTTTTTCTTTTTCTTTTTTTCGTATTCTTATATTATATTGGTTTACCTTACGGTTTTTATATCTGTATAAACCAGTTTCCTTTTTGCAATAAGCAAAAAAAATAAGCACTATTTTTTATTTGGTTAATAATTTTTCTACACAATTTAAAGTAACACTAAAACACAATTTGCTTTACTATTTATTAGTTACAGTACTTAAAGGTTATATCTGTTAAAAATATTTTTCAAGATACACGGTGCCAGATACATCACCAAAATGTGTGATTCCGGGAACCTGATAAAACCGCCAAATTACCGGGTACCCGGGTACCCAGCATATCTTTAGTTACACTGTTTATTGTTACACAATTATACTGTTTATGCCTAAATGGTCTATTTTGTTTTATTTGTCAATAAATCTTTATTTAATTTTATATTAGATGCACTTTGATGCAACTGCAAATCTTTTCAATGAGGATAAGATTTATATACAATTAAAATAAGATACCTAATACAATTATTATATAATAAAAATAAGATACCTAATACAATTATTTGCAATTGATTTTGACAATTGATGAATATCATTTCTAGAAGTATTTATTTTTTCTAATGAAAAGCTCATTCTATTGCAAATACATAAATTATTGGTTCATAATTACAATCATCTTAACCTGTTTTTCTTAACATCTTTGTAGACCACTTTCAAAATTTTAAAAATTTAACAAGTCGCTTTTAAACTTAATTGTAAATGTATAAGGATACATTAAATAAACAAAAACAATTGTTACAATTGTAATTAATAAAAGTGTTTAAAAAATGGGCGCATATCAGTTTTTTAATGGTTGTTGCTACATTTGTTTGATATTATATTGAGAAATTGTCTTAGGAAATACTATTGCAGAACTGTTGTTAGAAGTTTCGCAATAGTGTATTGCTTTTTTTTTTGTTATGTAACTTAGTACAATGTTTCTAAACATGTTTTTTATGTTGGAGTCAAACCTAGTTTGGGTAAAGTGCCAGCTTTCTAAAACTATAGAAAATTTCTTTCAAAAAATTATCCATGGTTTGAGCATCAGATGCCTTTATTTGGTTGACATATTTAAATTAGTATCTTGTTTTTCAAATTTGAGAACTTGTTTTAAAATAATTTGTTTTAAAATAATAAGTGGGTAGAATTCAATAAATACAACTGTGTACCTTGATTTTAGTATATCTTTTTGATATTTTTGTTGGTTCATTGTGATCAGTGTCATATAATAAAAATTGTTACATTAAATAACCATTAGAATAAAAACAAACCATCACAACGATAACATTGGACTCTTTTTTTTTCCTAATTCGATTTTCTGTGTTAACAGATAAGGTCTTGGGATGCAATCAATCAACAGTATTGTGTCTAATATTTCTTAGTACCTAAACTGTTTAATTTTTCTAGTCCTTAACACATCTTTTGATTTTGTTCATTTAGGTTGATTAAAAACATTTGTTATTTTTGTATCAAATCAAAATGATAATTTTAATCTTAATTTGACAAATCTTAATTTAATCTATTTATTTTAATCGATTTAATTTAATCTATTTAATTTAATCTATTTAATTTAATCTATTAAATTTAATCTATTAAATTTAATCTATTTAATTTAATCTATTTAATTTAATCTATTTAATTTAATCTATTTAATTTAATCTATTTAATTTAATCTATTTAATTTAATCTATTAAATTTAATCTATTTAATTTAATCTATTTATTTTAATCTATTTATTTTAATCTATTTATTTTAATCTATTTATTTTAATCTATTTATTTTAATCTATTTATTTTAATCTATTTAATTTAATCTATTTAATTTAATCTATTTAATTTAATCTATTTAATTTAATCTTAATTTTTAGTTCTAGTTGTTAAAAGAATTTAAATTACATTTAACAAATAAGTTGAAAATATATAGTTGATATTTTTTACTAGTTAATTAAAAACTATTTATACTTAATTTTAATATCTAACCAGGCCTCGGCGTGGAGAAATGAGTGTGAGAGCAGCGAAAAGCTCTCCTAAAACGAACATGCCAGCCATGCAAGCTGCTCCTCTAATCAGCTTCTTAGGAGAGCTTTTGGTTTTTGCGCGAGTTATCTGTTTATTCATTAAAAAAATAATTATTAAATACAAAACTTTGGTTTTATACTTGTTACAAGCCCAGGGTGGGACAAATCCTTTTCATTTAATGAAGGTTGACGTTTGTATCTTTATTTAAAGACCAACGTTTAATTTAAGAGATAGGAATTGGATAGGAAAATTTATGTCATAGGAAGTTTTATTTTCAATTAATATTTATTATAATTAATAAGTTATTATCAATTATGCTTTTCGAATTTAATTAATTTTTATTTCATCAAAACAATTTTAGGTATTTTCAAAGTGCGCGCGAATTAATTTTAATTAATATGCAATGACCTAATGATTGTAAATTGTTATCTATTGATACTAAATAATGAATTTTTCTCAATTTATTTTGCTAAATTTATTTACAAATCAAGAAACGTATAAACTTGTAGAAATTAAAGTAAAAGAAGCTAAAAATAAAATATAAGTTTTGACATTTCTTTTTTAAAACTTTTAAAAATAAAATCTTATTTTATATATATATAAGTATTTAATAATATGTTAATAAAAATATCATATTATTGGCGTTGTTAAATGCACAATAAAAAATGAAAACTATAATAAACATATTAACTTTAAACTTAAAAATTCATTTCAAACATTTTAAAGTGTTTTAACGTGCAAATAAACATTACTTCACTTTAAGAAAAATTAGCAAATTAAAAAAAAAGTACACTAAAAAAGCAATAATATTTAAGATTGTTTTTTTTAAAAAGTAATTGCAAATTCATTCATTCATCAAGTAAAATTAGGCATGCTTTTGATAACGCATGCAAAAACCATGCTAAAGCATAATTACTTTCTTTGAAAACATACTTAGTTATTTCACTTAAAAGTAACGCTATAGAAGAAAATAATCTTTTGAAAAAAAAATCTCTAAAATGTGTTTTAAATTTTAGTAACCGTAATCGTATTTGTTTTTTATTATATATAAGTGTTTCTATAATAAATAAAAATTATCAATCACATAATTATCTGAAAAAAAAAATTAATAAAGTAAAGCGTGTGTTTTTAAAAACTTTCAGCAAATGCCAATGTTTGCATATGCAAAAGTATGGAAAAATGACATTTGTTTTTTTGTCGTTTTTTTAAAAAGTTTTTATATTTTCTTATTGTAATAGAATGCAGGCAGTTGAAGAATTATTAAAAATAATTATTAAAATGGCAGTGTTTTTGATTTTAGTTACAAAGATAATTATACTTTTGAGAAAAATTATACTTTTGCGAGAGCCATAAATTGCTCCTATAAACTGTTTTAGAGGATGTGGGCAAGAGCTAAAGCTCTCGCTTCCCGCTGAGGCCTGATTAACTAAATTGTTTTATGCTGTTCTGTTTAAAATAGAGTTTTGTTTTGTTTTTAACTAATATTGTCACATGCTCTGTTGTGGTATTGATTTAAAACTGCTTGTCTTTAATTTTTTTTTTTTTTTTATAAATTTTTATTAACTGTATTGTTTTTTTTGTTTTTTTTAAACTTATTTTATTTAAAGCTTTTTTAGACAAAATATTTATTCTTGCTATCTATTATTTTAGGGCAAAGTTCCTTTTCATTTGTCATGTCAACAGGAAATAAGTCGTTAGATGCTAATCAAGAATTTCAAATTCAAAATGAAGACTTTCCTGCATTACCTGGTGCAACACAACAACAAATGCAATCTGACGGTAGTGCTCTTGGCGGCGGCATACAAGGAATTACACAATCCACTTCTTCAACATCAAATACTCTCCAGCACCAAGATAGTAAAGAAAATTTAACAACAGAAAATTATGGTTATTATAGTTTATTATAGAATTTATTATATTTTTATAAATTTATGGCTTAAATATTCTTTATATTTTTTATTTAATTTGTTATATTTATATTTTATATAAAAAGTTATATTTATATTTTAGGATAGCCTTTTGATAAAAAATATTTATTTTTAAAATTTTTATATGTTCTTAAAATAAAATGTTCTAAGATCTTAAGCATCCCCTAAAAATTACTTTTTTAAGCTAATTTTTCAAAACTGATTTTAATTAAATATAATACTATTATAGTTGTGGAGCACAATTTTATCATCTTTCTCATCTTTTGATGTCTTTTGATTCCTATTATGTCTATTATCTTTTGATTCCTTAAGATTTGAATAGTCAGATGCTTGGTCTGGACATGTACTTTTGCATCAGTTTACCTATTTATTGTAAAATCAGGTTTAAATTCTCTAACACAAATAACTTTCATAATCTTTTATTATTGTTAATTATTCTTCTCATATCATCATCCTTAGCTCCTTAGTTATATCTCTGATGCTAGTTTTTTGCTTACTTTTTCCTCATTTTTCTTTAGGTGGTTCAGATCGTAGTATGGCATATGTATATTCTTCTTATCATCTCTTTTTTCTTATATGTATAGAGAGATCTTTAATACATATATATAGAGAGAGACACACACAAGCACACAATGTGTGTGTATTGATGTATAAAATTAGAAAGAGCGAAATAGAGGTTTTTGTTTTTAGCATGAGCTATCTATTTTTTCATAAAGAAAATTCTTTAATAGATTCAAAATTTGATTTTATATATTTAGCATAATGTTAGTTTTTCAAGTATTTATGCTTAACGAGCATCTTTTATCTTGAAAACTTTTGTTTTTTAAAAGTTTTTAAGACAATTGTTTGTTTTTACACTATTTATTTATTAACAACTTTACTTATTCAATTGAAAATTTGCAGGAAATTTAAGAACTATTACAAAAAATTCCATAACAAAAGTTTTAATATAATTACAATTATTTTTTAGCAAAACATTTAATTGTGCATTATATATTTTTTATTTTGCTCAAATCAAGACAAATTTATATAATTCATTATATATAATGAATAAAATATATAATTCATTTCATAATGTAAAAGTTATTAAGCAATAATTTAGTGCGTAATAATTTTTTTTAAATGACTTTGAGCAAGTATAAAATGTGTTTGAGCAAAATAAAAAAATGCAATTATAACATTCCAAAAGAATGTTTTATCTTTTTAAATGTGTTTTTAAAAATGTTTCATCAACTGAATATTACATAATAGCTTTAATGTGGCATTGATATAGGATTAAAAAAATAATATGACTGAATATTATCAATTTATTTTGGCATTTAATCAGTTAGTCTAATCTAATTAAAAATATTTGCATCTTAATTGGCGCTCTTTTAATATATTTTTTGCAATAACCGTAACTTTAAACAACCATTACAGCTTATCATGCAATTATTGGTTTATTTCAAAAATGACTATTTTGTGCTTTTTGTTTTAGACATAATAATAATGCTTTCCTTTTATAAACAACTTTATGAACTATACCATTTTATTAATATTTTAGTGATGTTACACAAAAAAGTAAAAATTACTATTTACTAATTCTTTTATAACTTATATTATAGTTATGTAATATTTTATTTGCTTTTGTAATACTAAAGTTCTGCTGAAACAAAAAATTTATTGTAGTATAGAGTTATATTATAAAGTTGACAAGTTGTTAGCCATTTGTATAGTTAAAATATAATTCAAGCGATACAAAAAAAATCAGTGACTGTTATGCAAAATATAAACAAATCTAAAAATGGAGAAGACAAAATAACTTTTACAAGAGCCATAAATTGCTCCTGTTAACCACGTTAATGGAGTGTGGGTGAGGAACCTTTTTCTTACAGTTGAGTCCTATTTGTGTATATATATTATTATACTATTAGATAATCGATGTACCAGTACTCCCTTGTAGCAGCAGGCTAAAAGATAGTTGATGTACCAACACTCCCTTCTAGCAGCAGGCTGTAAGATAGTCGATGTAGCAGCACTCCTTTCTAGCAGCAGACTATAAGACAGTTGATATAGCAACTAGGGCTGTACCGGATTTAATTTTTCCAAATCCGGCCGGAGCCGGATTTGCCGGATTTTTACTAACAGATCCGGCCAGAATTGGAGCCGGAGCCGGATTTTGAAGCAAAACTACAGGAACCAAAATCCTGTATATCCCTACTTGGTGTTGAAAATGGTCAACAATGTTGACTATTTAGATCACCAAGTGACAGTTCCCGACGGGCATTTCTTTTTAAAAGTTACGATCTAAATGTATTTTAAATGTCTTTTAAACGTCTTTTAAAAAAAGACGTTTAAAAGACATTTAAAACACATTCAGAACGTAACTTTTATATATACGGCCGACTTGATAACTGCTGTAACTGAAAGATTTTATCGCGCATTAGATGGAGGCGGTGAGGCTAGGGCTATTGCTCTCGACATATCTAAAGCTTTCGACAAAGTTTGGCATGCTGGTCTTCTCCATAAGCTTGCTTCATATGGTGTTTCTGGGAAAGTTTTTGAGATTATCAAATCATTTCTTTCTAACCGGTTTATTAAAGTCATCCTTGAAGGCCAACACTCTTCTTTATTTCCAGTAACTTCTGGAGTTCCCCAAGGTTCCATCCTGGGCCCTGTTTTGTTTCTTATCTACATAAACAATGTTCCTGACAACCTTTCCTCTAAAGTAGCTCTTTTTGCTGATGACTCAACTTTATACTCCTGTCTTGACAAAAAGTCTTCTCTTTTCGATCGCCTAGAACGAGCAGCTGATCTTCAGTAATAGATTGGGGTTCACAGTGGCTTGTGAATTTCAACTCTAAAAAACCCAGTTGCTTACTGCAAACAACTACCGTAATATGGTCAACATTCCTATATAAATGAATGGCAATCCTCTTACTGAGTCCTCCTCTTTACGTCTTCTTGGACTATCGCTTACTACTGACCTTTCATGGAAACCGTATATACAATCGATTGCTAAGCTTGAACCTCTTTCCCATTGTCGTAAAGTTGCATCTCTTTTTCTTTTCTACAAATACTATCATGGTCACTGCTCAAAGGAGTTATCATCTCTAGTTCCATCAACTAAAATTCATTCTCGTTTTACTCGTCATTCAGCTAAGTCTCATTCGTTTACTGTATCTGTCCCTGCATGCTCTAAAAACTTTTATTTATCTAGTTTTTTTCCCCGCACTTCAATCCTTTGGAACTCTCTCCCATCTTCATGTTTTCCTGACTCATACAACCTTCAACTTTTCAAGTCTTCTGTCAACCGTTTCCTTGCTTTATAACTCTGTTCTTTTTTTCCCTAGTAACTCCCAACTTAATAGTGGTTGCTTGCAGCCTTGTTGGGAGTAAATGCAAATAAAAAAAAAAAAAAAAAAAGTTTAATGTGGTTTTTTATACAAAAACGGTAATTTTAAGATCTTTACTATAGGAATGTATGTATATATATATATATATATATATATATATATATATATATATATATATATATATATATATATATATATATATAGACACACACACACATTGGTATATAATTTTTTCTTGTAAAACATGATAAACTAGTTTATTATAAAATTTGTATTATAAATCTAAGTTTACCATGGTTTTAATTTATTTACATTAAAATATTTAAAAATAATGGTTCTATTATTCGAAGTTTTTATTATTTTTTGCTGTAGTCTAATTAAATGTAAACATAAATAATTACTTAAAAAAAAATTTTAATTTATTTTCAAGGTTTAGGTTCTTCTTATGAGCAAATTCTCAAAGATGGCAGGTACTTTTTGAAACATTTATTTTAAATTATTTTGTTTATAATTTGGATTAACATTTATGAAAATACAATTACTGAAAACTTTTAAGGTTTTTATAATTAAATATATTTGGATATTTATTTAAGTTGTTTTTTTTTTCAAGTATATTAAGTATAGTATTTGATTTACTATATATATTTTATTTAATGATATAAATTTTATTTTGAATTTTAGGTCGGTTGACAAAAAAACAAGAACTTCTATTTCTGGTATCCAGACAAACTCATCGGGTATTTTTTTATTTTTTTGATTCGTAACCAAGTCATATAATTAATAGCATTATATAATACCAATTTGTGATTAGTAATAGTTTGAATGATTTTTTGTTTTTGTTTTGTTTACATAGTAATATATTTTCTTATTGTTTTATTAATTTTTATTTCCAAAAATGATTAAATCAAGAATCAATTTCACATTACCCAAAAGTTTAGTAATTATTTATTATAAATTATATATATTATATACTTCAATACATTTTAATGTTATGAAATGATATAGTTGATAATATAACAACGGAATAGTCTGTCTTAAAAATCACAAATTCTTAATTGTTGCCGAATCTTACCAAATAAACCATCAATATAAATTTTACCACAGCTTACAACAATAAGTCTGTTTATATACTATGAATTAAGTATATTATAAAAGAAACTTAATTTCAAGAAGAAAAAAAAAATTGAAGAGAAGATTTTGAAATTTCTTCTCCATTCATACTTAATGTTGGATTAGTCACTCTATTTAGTGGCTGTATAGCTTAGTTGGTTAGAGCTTCAAACAAAAAGTTAAAACTTGGACTGTTGTACGATACATGTTCAAATCCTGCTACCGCCAACTCAGCGCTTGAGTAGTACTTCTGTACGCTAAAATGTTGGTCAATAACAGGCGATACTTTGAATTAGTCTTAATGATTATTTATGGCTGTTCCTATGCTAAGCCAACAATATCTTTAGATAAAAACATTGTATAGAAAAATATAGCATAAAAATTCAAATAAATAAAAATAAAAAAAATATTCACAAACTTATACACTCTCACTCTCATTGATTTTGATTTTGTATTTGAAATTAGATTTTATTAAAAGTTAAACTTTGAAATTAGATTTTATTGAAGGTTGAACAATGTTATGTCAAGAACATCAACTAAAAAAAATAAAATAAAAAAAACATAATGAAATAAGAAGTAAAATTGCCAAATGAGTTAACTCTACTTTGAAAAATTTTCAAACACACAACCTGTTAGATCTAATTCTAACCAACAACCATAAAAATGTATCCAACATAGAACTTGCTACCTTATTTACAAGTACCTGTTACCACTGCATCATTTTTTTTAAATGTTGTTTGATCTCAAAATTTCATAAAAGTCTTAATTATTAACTGTATAATTTTCACAAAACAAATGTTTCTTTTCTTATTGAATTAAATGATTTTTTAATATCTTATCTTAAACTAAATTGAAAAAATGTTTAATATCTTATCTTAAATTAAATTGAAAAATCTTTAATATCTTATCTTAAATTAAATTGAAAGATTGAATCTCCATATACATCCAATCTTTAATTAAAATGATTTAATTAAGATAAAAGCCAAATTACTTACTGATGAATAAACTCATCATAAAGTAAATTGTAAGTAATAAGCAGTTTTTTAAGTATCCAAGTTAGCATAAATGTTGATAATCTTAAATAGGTGGACCACTGCAGTTAATGTAAAATTGAAAACTGATATTATTTATATACAATTTTAAGAAGGGCTCACTGAAGTTCTTACTGAACTCTTATTGAAGTTGTTCAATATAGTTCCTATAATTCATGCTCCAAATAAATATTTAAACTGCAGTGTACAGTGTTATGTATGAATAGTTTAAATGGATTACAAATTCTCTCAATATGTTTGTATTGGTAATTTGTATTCAACAATACTGTGTATGCAGATCAATATGGCTACCACTAAATCAATATAGCTACCAAAAAATCTTTTTACTTAAGTTATGGAAATTTTTCATATTAGCATTTGAATTCTGATACCCCTATTGAGTCTGTAAAATTATTTCAATATATCATTATAATTGTGTCAATGAAGTTTTCTAATCACTCTTATATTGCTGGCAATGTTTTTGGGCTTAAGAGTAATTTGATCTTACCTGTTTTGTCATTTTGTATCTTTCTTTAACTGTCAAAGTCAAGTAATAATTTTGCAAAGTGAAATAAATTTTACTTTTTTACAAATAGAAGAGGTTTTTAAAACATGAGATTGCTTACTGAGGTCCATTATGTGCATGATAATTTTGTTGTACTTTATTTTATGTTACACATTTTGTTTCAACTTTGATATCTGTATTATGTTTTATTTATGTTTAAACACCTAATTCTGTTATATATAAAAATAAAAATCATGTATGAATAACGACATCGCAAATTGTGAAGGTGTTAATTTAACAGTAAAAAAAGCAAAAACAGAAAAAAAAAAAAATTATTTAGACAATAATATGTTGAGTAAAAGTGAAGTAATAACAAGATTAAAAGATGTAAATAAATTTAAAAAAATAAACAAAATAAACAAGTAGTTCAAGTTAAAAAGAAAATATTTGAAAATGAAAAATAAGAAGAAAAAAAAGATTTTTCTACCAGAAAAAATTGATCTTATGAAAGAAAAAAAAACAGTTTTTTATTTTTTATTAAGCACATTGTTTATATTGTATTTTTGTGTATTTCTTATATGTTTTTGTATATTATTTATATATTTTGTGTATTGTTTATATTTTTTGTGTATTGTTTATATGTTTTGTGTATTGTTTATATTGCAGTGTTTATATGTTTTTGTGTATGAATAATGCTTAATATATTTATTTTTTTACTCTTTGTTACTTTTTATTCTTTGTTGATTGATTGAGTTTGCCATTTTGTTTGTTGTTCTTATTAGTGTTTTTTTTTTTGTTATTTGTTCACTATTTTTTAATCAATAAATGTAACATATAATATAGGGTTTAATACTGTATTAAAAGTTTATATATAAGTTTTTATATGTTTAAGTATATTTGTATTTATTTTGCTTATTTATATTTGTTTACAATATTGTTTCTGAACATATCTCATTAAATGTTGTGTTATTTCATACACTCATTTTCTCTCGACATCTGTTCCCTTTTTTATTAGTCTTGCTTTTTTAATATTTAATTTTTGAAATTAATAATATTAATAAAATTTGAATATTTAATGATTCTCTTTTTTTTTTTTTTTTTACTATAATCTTTCTGTCTCCTTTTTTTTTAATGTGTGACACCCAACTTAATTTTGTAAATTATAATTAACTTTGTGATTTTTATTTTTTTGGGTAAATAAATGGATTAAAAAAAGGTATGAAAAAATCAAATTTTTACTGATTTAATAGGTGTCATAACTAATATTCCATCAGGTATGGTAACTGACCAATTTGGTATGATTGGATTACTTACATTTATTCGAGCTGCGGAGACAGAGCCTAATCTTGTAACTTTGGCACTTGGCAGGTAATTTTCTTTAAAAAAAATACTACCTGTTAAACTATTATATATATATATATATATATATATATATATATATATATATATATATATATATATATATATATATATATATATATATATATATATATATATATATATATATATATATATATATATATATATATATATATATATATATATATATATATAGGGGAAAGTTTTTCCCCATAGGGGAAAACTGGACAACATGGCAAATGGGGCAAGATGGTTTTTCATACAAACAACTCAACAAAAAAGTTGATAGTTTTTAAGTTTCAATAAAACTGGAGTCAGAAATTGCATAATAAGTCATCTTGCCCTGGTCACATGACCAGATGACATATTTATGAAATTTTAATTTAATTTTTATTTCCAATTCTTCTACTTGCAAATTAAAAATTCATTCAAGTAATGAGTCATTATGATAACATGAACATACTGACAAAGTATTACTGCTTCATAGCTGATAGTTTTACAATAACTAAGAGCTTTCAAAACATTGACCATCTAGCCCCACTTTCCCCTCTATACAGCCTTTGGAATTTGAGTCAGCATTTAGCAATTTTGACCTCACTGCTGGCTATAAAATATTTGAGGTTGATAAAAAATTGCCGACCTTGTTTTTATGTTGTAGTAATATATTTAAAATACATCAAGTTTTGTAATCTTACTACTAGTTTTTTTTTTATCAGCAAGAATGTCTAAATCTGAAAAAAATTTTAATTATAGAAAAAAATATTTCATAGATAGCCAGTCAAGAATTTGTTATAATTAACTTTTAGTTTGTTGACATTGTTGTAATTGTTTTTAATTTTTATAAGCAGGAAATTACAGTAACAATGTTGCGTTCAAAGATGTTCCAAGTTCAGTCTTATTTACTTATATTATGAAAGTATTTAGTTGTCCTACTTTTAATGTTGTGACAAATATCTGAGTGATCTAACCTTTTAGGTTTTGACTGATCTTGTCAGTCAGAATTTGCTTTACTTTGCTAAATATTAAAACCTACCTGCAGGATGTTAGCCAGCCCAATAGCATGGCGTATACTGCAAAATTCCAAATGTCTTTCAAATTCCCAAAGTTCGATGCATTTTTTGTTTAAAGTATTAAGACAATCTCAATAAAAGTTGCCAATATTTTGCAGAACAATAATAATAAATTTTCCCAATATCACAAAAATACGGTAAAAAATAAATTAAGCTAACACGCTTACCTGGTCTAATAAGAACAGTGAGTGGTGAAATATTTCTTTGTTTCTTAGACATGCTTGTTTTTATGTTTTTATGAAACTTTTGTGGTTTTTTACATTTTCATGATTTTTAGTTGCCAGATATTGATAGCTGCTTCTTAATTACACTAATGACACTTGTTTCCTAGTTGTCTTGTTTGTCAATGTTTGTGTTTCAGAGTTGTATAATTGAGAGAGGGGTGTAATAACAATAAAGAAAAAAAAAGTAGAAAATGAATCTTTTAATGGTACAGTAGTTATATATTAAGTTCATATATAGTAAATAAAATTATAAAAATTATTGTGAATAATAAGTTGCTGTACAGTCTCATATTCTTTTGTGTTCTTGGTCTCATGTTTTTTTGGTGTTGTGACTTTAAATAATTATCTAAAGATATCATGGTCTTCAAGGTTTATGATATCTTCTAAAATCAATCCATCTCAAATCAGCAGTAAGGAGCATCATTATTTTAAAATTAAGTAACTGGTTTCCCCAAAGAACCAAAATGTATGCACTGTAAATAGTATGCACTGTAAACTTAAAATGTATGCATGTTTTAAAATAAAGAATGGTATGCACAATTAAGTGCTTTATAAATTAATGTCACACAGTGTAATACTATTAGCCAAAAATATTTTGTAAAAAATAACTGTCATTACTTTCATTACTTACTATTACATCATAACAAAGTTATAATTGCTTATAAATATTTCTTATTTAATTAAACTTTTTTATTTTACATGTTTTGTCGATAAAGACTCTTTCCAAATCTGAGTTCTTTTACAAAATTTAGCACTCTATTTTGTATAATACAATAAAAATTATATATATATATATATATATATATATATATATATATATATATATATATATATATATATATATATATATATATATATATATATATATATATGTATATATATATGTATATATATATATATATATATATATATATATATACATATATATATATATATATATATATATATATATATATATATACATATATATATATATATATATATATATATATATATATATATATATATATATATATATATATATATATATATATATATATATATATATATATATATATATATATAAAACTTATTTTACAGTGATTTGACTACCCTTGGATTGAACCTTAACTCCACAGAGTAAGTAGCAACATTTACAAACTATTATATTTTATACATTATTAAAGTTTTTGATAAATACAATAATCTTAATTATAGATTTGATTTAAACTAAAAAAACTTTTTAAATCAAAGTAAAATGCTTCATAAATCAAAAGTTTTAAATCATAAAATTTTCTTTTTTCATGTAACAATAATCAGTCAGTTGTCTTACTTATTTTCATAATATAATATTAAAGTAATTTATAAAATTACTCTGTTTTCATTTATAAAAAATTTATTTTTCATTAGTCACTTTAGAATACAACTTTACATGAATTAATATCTTTAAAGTTAGTGATAAAAACATTGCAAAGTTGACTTTTTATGCTACTTTTTGTTTTCATCATTTAAATCAGTGTTAATAAACAATGTAAATCTTCTTGCACATTTCTTCTGCAGCATTTAGCAGTTGCCTCTTAATAAGATTTTAACTGCAAAATGTTCTTTCTTCTGGCTTTCTGTTGGTGGCCACAGACAAAAACATTTTTAAAGGCAAAATGTTTTTGAGACTAACACCAATATGAAGCATAAAAAATGTCTCTAAAAGAAATTTTGGAAGCAAAATGATTTAGAGCTCTCTTCCAGTGGCTTCTGCCTCCCAGCTGGCTGTGGTTGCCAAATTGGAGGCAAAATTTTTGTCTCCCGTCAGTGTAAGTAATGAAAAAATATTTTCATGTTAGTAAGTTAATGAGCAACTTAAATATTAATTAGTAGTAAATAAATATTAATTAGTAGTAAAAGTTTAAATATTAATTAAATATTAATTATTAGTAAAAATTTGACATCAAAATCATTTTGAAAAAAAAAGTTTATAATAAATAATTAAATTGCAAGTTTATGATCAAAATTTGATACATTGTTGCCTATCAATCATTCTAAAACTTTCAATTTACGACAATAACATAACATATTAACTTGAATCATTAGATATTGTAAAAGTTATTGAAAAATATGTCTTTTAATATTCATTAAGAATTAGTAAAATTAATTTTTATAGATGTTGGTTTGAATTGAATTTTTTCAATATAAAAACTTATGAAAACTTAACTTTTTTTAAAAAATAATTCTTTTTTGCAATGTAATTGAAAATTACGTTGCAAAAAATTACGTAATTGAAACTTTAATCAAGCCAAATAATATTCTATGGAGATTTTTAAACTAATTTAAATTCTGGTGTTGTATAAATTTGGTATAAAAAAATTTATACCAAATTTTTATTCACTTGTAAAAAATCTTGTATTAAATTTTTAATATCATAAGATTTTTACTGTGTAAAATTGTATTTTGCAACCAAATTGTATTTTGTCATTACTATTGACCAAATACAACCTGATCACAAAAAAGATTTTTGGTATCAGGTTGAAAAATACAACAATTATTAAAATGTTTAAAAGTGTTGACTAAATATATATATATATATATATATATATATATATATATATATATATATATATATATATATATATATATATATATATATATATATATATATATATATATATATATATATATATATATATATATATATATATATATATATATATATATATATATATATATATATATATATATATATATATATATATATATATATATATATATATATATATATATATATATATATATATATATATATATATATATATATATATATATATATATATATATATATATATATATATATATATATATATATATATATATATATATAGATATAGATATAGATATAGATATAGATATAGATATAGATATAGATATAGATAAATTTGTGATGCTGTTTACAGTTTGATGATTTTATTTTTAATCTAAAATATTTGTTTTCTAATTTAGAAGTTGTATAAACTTTTAGTTCTGATGAAAGTCTGAGCTGTTCAGTTAGAAATATAACAAATAAATTTATACTTTCACCTGCCAAACAAACAGGGTGATCTTAATAAACAGGAGGGTCAAAAATATAATTATAAAATCTAATATACTGGGGAATCTTAATAAACGAGAAAGTTGGAATATCGAAGATTTCAAAAAATAAAACAATCTGCAGTATTTTTAAGCAGGGAAAACGGTATAAAGTATGGGGCAACAGTTGGAGACCATTTTTAATGAAAATTTAAATGTGTCAAAATTAATTTTAATTTTTAGTAAAATACAACGTCACAAATTTTTAACGAATATTAAAATATATTTTTCAATATCTTTTACAATACCTAATTATTAAAAATAAGACATATAACGTTATGGTAAATAAGAAAATAAATAAAAAGTTTAGGATGACGACTTTTTCAAAAAAACTTTGATCAAAATCTGAATTTAAATTTTCAAAATTTAAAGTAAAATTACCTATTTTTAACTTTAGTTTTGAATATTAAACTACTTTTTATTCAATTGTTACGAGGAAAAAAATTATTTTTTTCAAGTCAAAAGTTTGTCAATAAATCATATAAAACGACAAATTTTCATGTCAAATTATATAGTATATAAATAAATCATAAAACGACAATAAAAATTTTATTTGGTCTTAATATTTAATCTGCTCATTAACGTAAAAACAAATGTAAAAAGGTTTTTCATTAATTTCATCGGCGAATGGCAAAAATTCGGCCTCCTGTTGACGGCTGCAGCAAGCTGGGAGGCAGAAACCACTGGTGGCAGTTTCAAAATCATTTTGCCTCCAAATTTCTTCTGGAAACAGCCACCAAAGGCTTCCGCCTTCATATTGGCATCTGTATCCGCAACATTTTGCCTCAAAAAAAAAACTTTGGCTGCAAAAGGCAAATACCACAACATTTTTCTTTTCAGCTCCCAAAAATATTTTGGGAGGCGCCGCTATAGCCTTCCACCTCCCTGATAATCAGCCCGTTTGCAAAAAGTTACTTCACCGTCGGCGGCATTATCAACCCTGATTTAAATTAAATTATTTTTTTTTTAATTCGAATGTTTTTTTTTATATATCATAATCGTAATAATTAATTTAAATGAGTTTTATGACCTCCCATTTATGTTTATTAGGTTCTTAGAGATAAAATCTTTATTTTACATTTTACGTGCTTTTGTCTGCTAATAGACTTAAAGTAAAAGAGCTCTTATATTATAAACTTTTATTAATTGATTTAAATGTTCGAACGTTTTATTTTAGGAGTCTTTATCACACGTTTGGTTCACCATTTTCAGACTCTACTTGTAAACCACATGAAATAGGTTTAGATTTAATGTGGTCACATTAGCGTAATAGTCTCTATATTTAAATGTGAAATAATATTGTTTGGGTAATAACATCTTGGTTATTAAAAAACTGTTTTATTTATTTTAGATTTTTATGCACCTCAAGAATATCTTATAAGTTCGTATATAAGAGATAAATTAGCTCCTATTAAACTCGGACGTTATGGTGAAGATCTTTTGTTTTATTTATATTATACAAATTGTGGCGATATTCTTCAATTGGCTGCTGCCGCTGAACTGTAAGTCTTAGCTTCGTTGGTCTGTGTATTGAAGTGTTAGAATAATGTTATATTTTTCATTAAATTTTTTTTTTTTTTGATATTTCTATAAAAATTATTTACAAAGAAAAAATCTCTGTAAATAATATACTATTAATACATAATACTGATTCACTACTTTGTATTTTTTTGATGTCAAACCAAAAGTTAAATTGCTTTGAAATAGGTTATAATCAAGTTAAAGGTTAAGAACATTTTCAATGCTTAAATTGATTTTGTAAGATTTAAAAATATATATTTTTTGGACTGATTTTTTTTGGAGATAATAAAAATAAATGGATACCAAGATAGATACAAGTAATAGTGTGTGTTTTAGTTGTATATTATAAGTTTTAATATAGTATTAGGTATTTGTTTTAAAAAGACAATGTTTTACGCTTATTGTTTTTTTTTTTTTGGTGATTTAGCCTATAACTTTTTATTATCTGTATTGATAAACTTTTCAACATTTGTTTGTTATAAAAAATTATGATATAGATATATTTATGATATAAATAAAATTATGATATAGATACGCTCGAGATTGGAGGTATCATAAAGACGAACGCGTTTGGATCACACGTTTTCCTGGTATGGAACCTCAAATCAAAACAGCTTCCTATGAGAAAGGGACATATTATTATTTTGATCCACAAGGTTGGAGAAAAGTAGCGAAAGAGTTTTACGTTGAGTACGACAAGCTAGAAGAAAAACCCACAGCACAAGCATTGCAACAACAACAAGCGCAACAACAAACACAACAGGTGGCGTAGATTTTCTCGCAACATTATTATTCTCGTAAGCATGAAGCTTTTCGTGGATTTGATAGTGACTTAAAAGATAAACATTCTCGTACTGCAGACATTTTGAGGTTCGAAACTAGGTCACTCCGATTTGTAAGAATGAATATTGAATATATGAATACATAATTTTCTTTTCTTTCAATGAAGCAATCCTAAAGAAAAAACGCAAACGGTGTATATCGACTTTCGGAATAATATATTTTTAATAAAATTTAGCCAAAAATTGTTTTCAATGCTGTAAATAATAACTTACATTTACAATATTATTTCTGAGACAGCCTTAACTTTTTTTCTCAATTTATTTTTATTAATATAAACTTTATTCAGATTAAGAAGACGACCGGCTTTTATATTACATGTAACAAGTATATTGTATTTTTCTGATTCTCTCCTTCCCTTCCCACCTGATTGTTTCTTTACAAAGTTGAGTTTTACTAGTCCTCGAGATCTTCAACACAGGTGATGACTTAAGCATAAGGGCTGTCGGCTTTTAAGGTAAAAAAAGCCTTTTTTTTTAATTTAGAAAAAATATTAGTGAATAAATATAATTTTATCATTATAGTAAAAAAATTTAATTTTAGAAATACCAAAATGCATCAGTAAATTTGCGAAAAACAAAATTTGCGTATTTTCCTAAGCGATACAACTACAAAAGGTTTATCTTGAACTATTGCGAATTTGCTTTGTCTATGAAAAGTTTATATTTTTCAGACAGAATTTTTTATTCTCTTTTAGAATCTGGTTTTAAAAAAATATTTGGAATTGAACTTTTTGAATAAGAATAATTTCAGTAAAATGACTTTCGTGGGGCATATCTGGACAACAAGTTATTTATATAATTGACTATATTACCATTTTGTGATGCTGTTTACAGTTTGATGATTTTATTTTTAATCTAAAATATTTGTTTTCTAATTTAGAAAAGCAATAGTAATAAATTAAAAGAAATTCTACTTAAATAACTTAGCTTCAATCATTAATAGTGTTTAGTGAAAACAAAGATGGTAAGAAATTACATAAGAAAGATCAATCATCCAAAATGGGATGAAATGCAGTTTTAGCTGTGACTAAAAAGGAACTTAGAACTAGAAAAGCTGCATATGGCATATTTAAGTTTGCTCTTTATTGGCATATTGCTAATAAGCCAGATCGTCAAAAGTATTGCCAAATAGTTTCTGAATATTTTCAAAAGTAGTTTTAAAATATTTTCTGTGTGATTTATGCAATCCATAAAATTTTTTGTTTAATTTCAAATTTAGTAGTAGCTAAAAATTTAATAATATATAGTTTAGGGTAGAGCGGAGGTATTTTATAAAAAAGACCCGAACAAAAAATTTTTTATTTTAGTTGTTATTTCTTTTTTGTGGGATATTTATGTAAGAGCGTGTAGTTTCTATGGGTATGTTACTTTTTTGAGGGCTTAATGTCTGAACATGTTTAGACGATAGATAGCTTTCATCTTTTATCATTTTTAAAGCTTTACAATTGACGAATAAATGTTGCTTTTTAACTGTTCCGTTTCGCCCCACGTCTAGAGTGTCGTTATTTTGGTTGCCGTAACTATTTTTTACGAATATTTTTTTTTTTTTTTTTCTTATATCATTGAATTTTAGGAAATTTATAAAAAACAGTGTTAACTATGGTTAGCTTAGCCACAACTAGCATTTGTTTTTTAAGCGTCCCTATATGCCCCATTCTACCATAAGTCCAAACAAATTGTAAATTATCTTACGGAAATTCCTCACTTGACTCCTCATTTTTAGTCAGTTAAATGATGCATCAAGTTTGTAATTAGAACTGCAAGTCATGTTTACACCAAAGAGAGTTATATGCACGCGCTCAGTGTATATATGACTTTCAATATATACGTTCGTACGTCATACACTATACTAAGATAATCTCCGCTATAAACCTCCGCTCTTATGAGGAGAAATTGTGTAACTTCATTGTAAAAAGCGCAAAAGCATTTAATGATGTTCAACTTAAATGGTTGATAATTCTACAAAAGTCTTTTATTATTATTATTATTATTATTATTATTATTATTATTATTAATAATAATAATAATCTAATCTAATTTTAAAAGAAAGTACAGTGGAGTATAAAATTACTTGCTCGGGTAGTTCATTCCAGTATTTTGCTGATCTATTATACAATTGGTTGTGTCTTGGAAGACAGTTTGGAACATATTCACGTCTTATTTTAAGATGGTGACCACGTGACAATGAGTTAATAAATTTTGGTTGATATATATTATTAATTATATCAAATCGATGTATTAGTTTAAAAGTTTGTATTAGATCGCATCGTAGGCGCCGAAACTCGAGTGATTGTAAATTTAGTCTTTTAAGTCATTCATAGTATTGAAGATTTCTCAAGTTTAAAGCCCATTGTGATGCTTTACGTTGAACAGATTCAACCAAAGTTACGTCAGTTTTTAAATACGGGGCCCAAACAGACACTGCATATTCAAGGTGTGGTCTTATAAACACTTTATATAATTTGAGAGCCATTTTTTCATCAACGATGGTGAATGTTCTTTTTAGCATACCAAGAATTTGTAAAGATTTGGAGACAACTGATTGAATTTGTGTACTCCACTTGAGATTAGATGTAAAAATGACTCCTAAATCGCGCTCTTCAATAGAGCTTCTTAGGCTTTCATTTATACCTTGGTTATTTTGCAAAAAATTGCTATACATAGGATTGGTTTTACCATAATGGATAACACAGCATTTTGAAATGTTTAATTTAAGTAACCAAGTGTTTGACCACTCGTATACTAAGCGTAGACGGTCCTGCAGATCAACGAAATTAGTCTGCGATGAAGTTTTCGAAAAAAGTTTAGTATCGTCTGCAAATACTTCAGAAGTTTCTGTAAGTTGGGCAAGATCGTTTGTAAAAAGAATAAAGAGGAGCGGGCCGAGAACAGAACCTTGAGGAACACCATTAAGAACATCAACCCAGTCAGAGCTAGTATTGTTAGTTGTAACGCGTTGCTTTCTGCCTACTAAGAAGGAATTAATCCACTGTAGTAGTTTGCCGTTTATTCGGAATGATTTTAATTTTAACATGAGTCTGATGTGAGGTACGGAATCAAAAGCTTTAGCAAAGTCGAGGTAGATTACATCTATAAACTGGTGCAATGCAAAGGAAGACGAAATGATATCAAAATTCTCTATTAGATTGGTTACACAAGACTTATGATGAAGGAAGCCAAGTTGATTTGTAGAGAGCAGATTGTTATCATTGATGTACTTCAGTTATCATTGATGTACTTGTTATCATTGATGTACTACATTGATGTATTTCAGGTCAGGTCAGGTTTTCCCGCTACTGGTAACATGTAACCCAGTACAACCTGCTCCATGTCCTGCTGCCTTGTAGGATACGCTTTTTTAGGCAAAGGCTAGGAGAAGTTAACTCCGAATTAAAACACCCCCTGCCTTGGGGCTCTTGGTTGAGTAAAGGCTAGAGATGGTGTCTCGATAAAAATACTCATCTTGGGCAGATGTTACATGCATCCAGCTGCTGTCTTGTAGAAGGCCTCCTAGGCAAAGACTTAAGGGGTAAACAGATTCTATCTGTTGACCAGCCTCGCACCCCTTCCTCATCTATTAGGCTGGCGCAGATGTATTTTTAATACATTGTTTCCAGTTTAGGATGTTGAACGCTGGATCTTCTTGACTCAATGCGTGGGTATTGCTTGTGTCTCTATTTTTATGACTGGGCAACTCATTCTATTATCTCCTAATGAGGGTACAGCTCTAAAACTCAGTTTTATGGTTCTGAGGCCGGCTGGTAGTCAGGTTTCCCGAACTCTGTGGTAGCTCTCAGAGAGGCTGATTCCATCAACAGCCGAAAAATATCAGAGTACTAACAGTGCCATGTTGCGCATGGATGGTGTCCCTGTTTGTACTTTTGGTGTGCATTGCAGAGGCCACATTTGGAGCCCTTTGTTACGGCTTAGGGTTTATTAATAGTAATGAGGCAATAGTAATGAGGCAATTGCTTAGTTGTTAAATAGTGTACTGAGTACTATCTATACTTGAGTCAAGTTCTTTATAAATTTAAAATGACTAAAGTACCTAAAACTAAAAAACACAAAAAACCATCGTCATCACCAAGTTCTCTAAGCCTATCATTTACTAATATTCGTGGTCTTCGAAGTAACTTTTCTTCTGTTGAGTCTTATCTCTTGCAAAGTTCACCAGACCTACTTGCTCTTTGTGAGACTAATTTGAGTTCGGCTGTCCCATCTTGTGATCTTAGTGTTGATGGTTATCTTCCTTTAATTCGTAAAGACTCCAATAATCACATGCTTGGCCTGGGCATCTACATTCGTAAGAACTCACCCATTTGTCGTGAAACTAGGTTTGAATCTACAGACTATTCATTTATGTGCTTTCGTTTAGCACAACTTCACTCTATCGCCTTTCTCTTTGTTCTATATCGCTCTCCTTCTCCCCAAGATTGCACTATTCTTGATGTTATTTCTGATCAAATTGACCAAGCCCTCTCTCTTTATCCATCGGCCAATATCGTCGTTGTTGGTGACTTTAATGCCCACCACACCGATTGGCTTGGCTCTAGTGTCAGTGACTCTGCTGGCGTTAAGGCCCTCAACTTTTGCCTTTCTTAATCTCTAACTCAAATAGTCAACTTTCCAACTCGTTTTCCAGACAACCCTAATCATTTACCTTTTCTACTCGACTTATGTCTTGTTTTGGATCCTAGTCAGTGCTCAATTTCTCCACATTCACCCTTAGGTACTTCTGATCACGGTTTGATCTCTCTAAAACTATTATCAAATTCTTCTACTTCATCAGAATCCCCCTATCATCGTACCACATACAACTACCTTAAAGCTGACTGGGACTCTTTCCGTGATTTTCTTCGTGATGGCCCTTGGGTAGAAATCTTTCGTCTTCCTGCTGACAAATGTGCTTCTTACATAACTTCGTGGATTCAGGCTGGCATGGAATCTTTTATTCCCTCTCGACGATTCCAGGTTAAGCCTCACTCTTCTCCTTGGTTTTCCTCACATTGCGCTGCAGCAATTTCTAATCGAAACTGTTACTTCCATATCTATCAGCAAAACAATTCTCCAGAAAACAGACATCTGTTCACTATCGCCAGAAACCATTGTAAAAAGGTTTTGTCTGACGCCAAAGCTCGCTATTCCCAGGTCATTAAATCTCGTATCTCATCACAAAAATTAGGCTCTCGAGACTTCTGGAGAATCTTTAACAGTATCAATAATAAGGGCAAATCTGTTATTCCTTCTCTCTTGTATGGTTCAGACTTTGTCACCTCACCTAAAGACAAAGCTGAATTGTTTGCTAAGAACTTTTCATCAATATCATCTCTTGATTCCACTAGTTGCGTTTTACCTGACATAGCCGTCAAACAGGTTGATCCCTTGCTTGACATTCGCATCACTTCAGCTTCTGTATCTAAAGTAATTTCCTGCTTAGACTCTTCAACAGCTTGTGGTCCTGACAACATTCCTGTTGTAGTCTTGCAGAGGTGTTCTCCGGAGCTTTCATCCATACTTTCTAAACTATTTAACAAGTGCTTATCAGAGTCTTGTTTTCCATCATGCTGGAAAGCAGCATCTGTTATTCCTATTTTCAAAAATTCCGGAGAGCGATCTGATTCATCTAACTACCGTCCCATTAGTCTTCTTCCTGTCATAAGCAAGGTTTTTGAATCTTTAATCAACAAACACTTAATCTCTCATCTTGAATCAAATAACTTACTTTCTGATCATCAATATGGATTTCGGTCTTCTCGTTCTACAGCTGATGTGCTAACAGTAATAACCGATAGGTTTTACCGTGCATTAGATAAAGGTGGAGAGGTTAAGGCTATCGCACTTGACATTTCTAAAGCTTTTGATAAAGTTTGGCATGCTGGTCTTCTCCATAAGCTTTCTTCTTATGGTGTAGCTGGTAACGTCTTTAAGATTATTGAGTCCTTTCTTTCCAATCGTAGTATAAAAGTTGTCCTCGATGGACAATACTCTTCTTCACATCCTGTAACTTCAGGGGTTCCTCAAGGTTCAATCCTTGGCCCTATACTCTTTTTAATTTACATTAACGATCTTCCAGATATTCTCACATCTAAGGTGGCATTATTCGCCGACGACACTACCATTTACTCTTGTCATGATAAGAAGCCTACACTCTCTGATTGCTTGGAGGGGGTATCTGAGCTTGAAAAGGATCTCACTTCTGCTACAGCATGGGGCTCACAGTGGCTGGTGAACTTTAATTCAGATAAAACTCAATTTTATTCGGCCAATCGTTATCGTAATAATTTAGATCTTCCTATATTTATGAATGGTAATGTACTAGATGAGTCATCTACCATTCATCTTCTAGGATTAACTCTTACTTCTGATCTTTCTTTTAAACCGTATATCAAATCCATTGCAAAATTAGCATCTGCTAAGGTTGCACCTCTTTATTGAGCTCGACACTTTCTTACTCCAGATTCTATTCTCTATCTCTATAAATCTCAAATCCGTCCCTGTATGGAATACTGTTGCCACATCTGGGGCGGATCTTCTAATGATGCTCTTTCTCTTTTAGACAAGGTGCAAAAACAAATTGTAAACATAGTTGGACCTGCTCTGGCAGCCAATCTCCAACCTTTGTCACATCGTCGTAATGTTGCTTCTCTTTCTCTTTTCTACAAATACTATAATGGGCACTGCTCTAAAGAGCTAGCGTCCCTTGTGCCATCTACTAAAATTCATTCTCGTGTTACTCGCCATTCAATTAAGTCTCATCCTTTATCTGTGACTGTTCCTAAGTGCTTCAAAAACTCTTATTCTTCTAGTTTTTTTCCTCGAACGTCAGTTCTTTGGAATTCGCTTCCTTCATCTTGCTTTCCTGATTCATATAATTTGCAATCTTTTAAGTCATCAGTCAATCGTTATCTTGCTCTACAGATTTAGTCTTTTCTCTTCCAGTAACTTCCAACTCTTATAGTGGTTGCTTGCAGCCTTGTTGGAAGTGAAGATGTTAAAAAAAAAAAAAAAAAAAAAAAAACTTCAAGATTTTATTCTTTATAACTTTTTCAAATATTTTGCACGCAACAGAGGTAAGTGAAATAGGGCGATAGTTTTCAGGAAGTAGTTTGTCTCCCATTTTTTTATAGATCGGACTAATTTGCTAATTTCCAGAAAGTTGATACTATTCCAGAATTGAAAGATTCATAGAAGAAGTACTGAAGAGTATGTGCTTGCCCAAACGATATTGCAATAGTTGATATAACTGAACGAACAATATATATTTTTTAAGCAAGTTTTATTTAGAAGGTGTTTTATTTTATGCATGATGCCGATTGACTTGGAGATTTTATTTTCGATGTGCAAAATATGATTCTTCCAACTAAGATTTTCTTGAAAAATTATTCCCAGGATTTTCATCGAATGGTCTCTTTTTATATTAATGCTATTGATCATAAGCTGGGGAAGCTGAAGTGGTAAATTAACAGAATTAGATGATTTGTGAAATAAAACATATTTGGTTTTGAGGATGTTCAAGGAAAGTTTATTAGCTTTGAAACACTCGTTTAAGTTTTGCAGCTCGTGATTAACTGTAGAAAATATTGTTTTTATATTTGAGTGAGTAAAAAAAATAATGGTATCATCTGCAAAAAGAGTAAAATTAAGAATGTTTGAAGTTAGTTCGCATAAATTAAAAATAGTAAAAGTTCAAGAATGGAGCCTTGGGGTACACCACTACTTATTCTTTGTAACCGCGTACATGCTGTGTTGTACGACACTCCTTGTTTCCTGTTATTTAAGTAATTTCTGAACCATCTTAGATTGTTGCCTGTTACTCCATACATCTCTAGTTTGTGCAGGAGGATCTCGTGATCAACTGTATCGAATGCTTTTGTTAAATCGATAAACAAGTGGTTTTTAGAATGAATTGTTTTTTTGATCTTTGGAAAAGCTTTTTCGTATAGTTTAAAAAATAAGCGTATAAAAAGATCATAAGCATTATTCGCATCATTGCACTCAGCTATGAGTTCCCAATTGGTTTCATGTATCAAATCGCGAAATTTTTTTATATAATTGTTGTTTATTTGTCTGACGTAGGTGGTAAAGGAATTATTATCTTTAATAGTGAAGCGATTGATTATCAGAAATTTTGGAAAATCGTCACTTATATCGGATTTTATGATACCACTTTTAGTTTTATAAAGCATGTAGTTATTTGTTATAATATTGTCAATGATTGAAGAAGTTAAAGAAGTTACACGCGTCGGTTTGTTTATAAGTGGTATAAAACTGTGCTGAAGAAGTGTATTTACAAAGCGCCTGACGTTGGAATCGCAATTTGTATTTAAAAGGTTTATGTTAAAGTCACCTGTTAAATAAATGTTTTTACTTGTCTCAGGTAATATGCGTTCCAGTTGCTTTTGAAATAGTTCGAAATTGCCATTGGGTGGTCTGTATAGAGCAGTAATGAAAGTGTTTTTAGCTTTTCGATTGATTATCTCAATAGTTATCGACTCGCAGTCTTCATTATTTATGCTAAGGTTTTCTATCTTTTTAAAAATAAAAGAATCTAAAACAAAAATACACACTCCTCCACCGATGCTCTTTTTTCTTGCTTGATGAATTGGTTTATAACCCGATAAATAAAATTTGAGTTTGAATCATCTCCGTTTTGAAACCAATATTACACTAAATAGACATATTACACTAAATTTGTAGTTTAAATTTTCTAACATTATTTTAAAGTTTTCAAAATTTTTATTCATACTCCTGATATTTAGGTTTAACAGCGAAAAAAAAGTTGACGAAGAACTAAGAAAAGTAGAAGTCTCACTGACATTAAAATAATTAGTTTCGATTGAAAGTTTGTCAAAAATGTTTACGTCAGGATCAATGTTTATTAAACGTCGATCAAACGTTTAGAATAACGACTTATATTAGTCGATATTGTAAATGTTTGATCGACGTTTAATAAACGTATATATAAAAAGATTTAAAGCGCAGATTTTAAATCTATAAATGTTTACGTTTAATTAAGATCGATTCAAGGTTTACAATATTGACTAATGTAAGTCGATATTCTAATCGTTTAATCGACGTTTAGTAAGCGTATATATATAAAAAGTTTGAAATATACATTTCAAATCAAGCGTCGATTTTTATTCAATAATAGGTCACTAAACGTTTTATCCATTTTTCGACTAAATATTGACCAATTCTGAACCATCTATGATTACTGAAGTAGGAAACTAATAATTCTTGGATGTCTTGAAAAATACAGTGTTGTAATTAACTCCAAAAAATCCAACATAGAGCATTATAAGAATGCGATACATTTAAAAAGTCTGTATCTAGAGGAGAATCCAGATACTCCAGCATTTAGTACCACTTTCCAAATTATATCTTTTGAAAGAAGTTAAACCATTGTTTAGAATTTCTACTAATGGATATTTGGCCTAGATTCGATGATTGTCTGAAAACTAAAAATATTTTTCAGAGAGGGTAACAAGGTAGAAGTTGGAATGGAAATAATTTCAATAATTCTAAGGTCCTAAAAAGCCTGATGAACTTGATAAAGTAGTAACATTTCAGATAAATCAACTTTAAAATAGTAAAAAACTTCTAAAAGACTTTAAAATAGTAAAAATTTCTGAAAGGCTTTAAAATAGTAAAAAATTTCTGTTTTAATCAAACTCTTATAATAGAGTTTAAGTTTCATTCGTGTTGAAAAATTCTTTCTTATCAAGAATATCTCTACACGTTCTATGGAAAAATTAAAAACAGTTTGCTGTGTCATGTCCAGCTTTTTGTCGAACACCACAACTGTGGCCTATCCAGGTTTGCTAAATAAAAAAATAAATAGTAAAAAGCTATTAATTCTTAATTTAAACCTACATAGAGTAGATTAAAACGTGTCGCAGAGCATACTCAATCTGTTATCTTCTGTGTGTTATCCTTTGTGGTTTATTTTAATGAAAGAAGAATTTAATTTTGACATGTTGCTCTAGAGTAGAAGGAAGAACTGATTTATTGTTGAATTGTGTAGCGTGTACATTAGTATCGTAAATATAGACTTTATTGTTTTAAATTTTGTTTAAATTGGTTAAAGTATTTTTTTTGGAACAGGTATCGAAAATGCTTAAATATTATATTTCGATTTTCAAAAGCAAGGTTTGAATTAGGCGATCGCAATTTGCAAAATCTGGAAAAAATCTGGCCTTCAAAATTTTAGTTTATGCAAAGCCGTGTACTTTGTTTTCGATCGCATCTGTTTGTGGTTTAGATTCTCATCTGAGTAAATTCTTGGACGTTTATTTGTTATAAGTTTTTAAACTAAAACAATTTATTAATGGGTTTGCATGTCATTAAAAATTCATTAAAATCAATTAAATTAAAAAAGTAAGCGAAAGATTTGAATATAAATTTATAAGATTTGTAAAAAATATGCGTTTAAAAAATTGCAATTTTAATGTTCAAATAATGATTTTTATAGAGTAAGATATTTCTAACTTAGACTTCCTTCGCAAAACCAATTATTTTCCCATGAGAAAATAATTGGTTTTGCAAAACCAATTATTTTCTCATGGGAAATTTTCGCAAAACCAATTATTTTCCCAAGTTTGTATTACTATATAAAAAACTAAAAAAAGTTAGGCGCCTTTACTTACCCCAATTTAAAATAATTAAGTTTTTTGTAAAGCTTATATTTATTTTGAAGCATTCTGCATCATTTAAAAAATAATCTTAATAGCGTCACACAATTAATAATCAAAAACCGAAATAAGTGTGGTTAATTTTTTTATTTATAATGTGGTTTATTTGTACTTAAGAAATAAAAAGGGTTTATTTGTAACCTTGGGAAAAATAGGAAGAAATAAGAAGGGTTTATTATTTCTTTCTAAACAAATAATAAACCCTTCTCATTTCTTTAGAAAGAAATAAGAAGGGTTTATTTGTACCTCAGAGAAATAAGAAGGGTTTATTTGTAACTTAGAGAAATGGAAAAAACAAAACACAAATCATAGTAATAAATTTTTTAACAAAAAATGTTTAAAAAATGAAAAAATTTAAGGTTAAAAAAAGAAAAAACCTAATAAACCAACATTAGTAAAACTATTTCCAAACTATATTCTATATTTATAAACATGTTTTATAAAAGACTAGAGACGAAATAAAATTTTTAAGCTTTTTCAAAATTATTTAAAGTACATCAAAATAAAAATTTAATAAAATAAAACATTAAAATAAGAAAAAAACACATCCAAAACAAGTTATCACTTTCATTAAGGAATACCAGATTTTAAAACATTTAAAAAAAGTATCAAGAAACAATACAAAAAGTTTATATTTCTTCCGCTTTTGATTAATTGCAATCACCTGCTGAGGTTAAAACTATTTATAGATTTTAACTGAAAATACGATGTTCTAACAAATGCATAAGTATAAAACCGCATTCAAGCATCGTGTTCTGATAATAATATAATTAAAAAAAATCAAAATTGAGTATTATTTAATGAGTATAATCTATTATTATTCAAACATTTTAAAATAAAGTTTGTTTGGAAGAATTCAGATTAAAACTTAGATAAAAACAATTAAAAATGAAATAATAAAAAATGTTGCCACAGTAACACACGATTGAAGTCTATTTTGTTGGGAAAAAAACGAAAAAAAACTTACTACTAACTCCAGACATAACATCTTCCACATTTCTAACTTTTTTGTATCCAGCCTTACGTCGTGCAGATGAAGGAGCTCCCTCTAGTAGAAAACCTAATATCTAATGAAAAATGAGATAAAACGTGTTAATGTTCATGTAAAACTACAAATAAAAACTTTTATAAAAAGTTCAACATCTTGATATAAAAGTAAAAATATTTACCTTAGATTTTTTATGATACAAGAAATAACCACCAACAATGATAACAAATGAAACCATAAAAATCAATGGAAAGCTACTAGAAGAATCATAACCAGAATTTGCACTAAAAACCAATAATATTTTTATTGCTTATGTTATTTTCATAACATAAGCCAAAAAGCAAAACGTTATATGACTATTTTTTATATTTCTCCTACACACATCAAAAAAGTAGGATTTAGGTTTTAGGCCAGAGTTCCCCAAATATTTTTATGAACTTTTATAAGTGACACTTTAGGATACTGTACTAAAAGCTTAAAAATCAAAGGTAACCTTTTTGAAAAAAATGTATTTAAAATTTTGTAAATTTTTGTATGAAAGGGGAGGGGGTCAGGGTTGAAGTTAATCTTTTCCTTATGAAAAGTCAATATTAACATCTTCAAATTATGTTATAGCTCACCCAGTATTGCAGGCTATTAGATTTTGATCATCTTAAGATGTTGACTTTTCTATAGAAATTGTCGATGGAACCATATATAAAAATTTAAAGAAGATTTTTTATAATGCTTTGTTAAAAACGTTTCCAGTAGTAATGTTGCCGTTTTCTTGACTTTATAATAATAGAATGTTGCAAATCTTTATATTTGTTTGGTTGCTGTTGATAATTAATTTTTGTTTTGATTTACTGTATTAGAAAATGCCTAATATATTATCTAACAAAACAGTAAAAAGCAAAGAGTAAAAAGAAAAATAAGACTATTTATTGAATCGGAAAATTGTTTGCTGATATTGTTTAAAGAAATGCTTAAAATGTTTTCAACTCAAAAAATTATTAGACGATTACATAAAAATTCACCTGAACATTGAATATCTGTAATACAGTTATCCAACTGGTATATTCCATTTTCTGAATTAATAATAATAATCTATATTTAAAAATAAACTTACTTTATGTAGGCATATGTCCAACATGCAAAAAAGTAAGTAAACTTACTGAAAGAAAGTAAAGACATACCAAATATAGTTAAAACTCGATGGCAATCTGCTAAATTATCTAGATGTGTAAGTTCTCTTTCTTTTAAATTGTGAAACATGCACAGTTTGTTCTAAGGCTAGATCCAGATTTCCGTATATGAAAACAATGAAAAAATTAGTAAGTTTGATTAGGATGAGGTAATACTTGCTTATGAGTGATTGGGAGAGGAATTCAACATCAATGTACTGAATGTACAAATAGTTCTGCTAAATTATTTAATGCTTCTAAAAAAGTTCAGGAAAAAGTCATTTCGAATGTTTTAAGATTACTTTATAAGAAAAAAAAAATTGAGCATGGAATCTAGACACATCTAAATACTGGTAACTTGTTTATTAAATTTGTTAGTGTTTTCGAATTTTTTAAATCATTAACAATATTATACTATTCAGGTGGGTTGCCATTACCTATAACTATTTGTGTTCCTAAATAAGTTAGTAGGAAAGTCAAATTTGAAGAAACTGAAACTATGATTATTTGACTTGGACTAAGTCAATTCAAAGAACAGATCCTTGTGAAATCCTTAAGGAAAAGTGGAATTCAATTTGAGGCAAATCTTAAAAAAAACTTTACCAAAAAAGTATAATCCTATCTGAATTTTATGATGTAAAGACAGTTATCGAGGAAGAAAAAAAAATATATATCAACAAGTGCGGCCGTGGCTCAGTGGTTAAAGTGCTTGCTTTAAAAGCGGAAATCCAGGTTCAAAACAAGCTTTGGACATATTTCGCATCACGGTAAGAAAGGAGGCATGAACTTCCTGGTTAAGTGCACTTCCTCAGTGCTCTGTGACAAGACCATTCGGACTTGTCACAGAGCACAAAAAAAAAAATCCTTCTGAATTTTATGGTATTAAGTCAGTTATTGAGGAAAAAAATATATATATATATATCAACAGATGTGTTGAGAGACCTTGTTTGTGTTTCTCAATTAACCGAACTGATCAACTTTGTAATGACTTACAGAAAGCAAAACCCTTACAAAACATTAATACGTATTGGAACTGATTCAGGTAAAAACGTTATTAGATGAAGTGATCCTGAACCTCATAGTATATAATTTTTTAATTAAAACTAATATTTTTTAAGTGGCAAATCACTTAAGATAAATTCAAATCTCTTTGATCCAGAAAAAGAATGATGCAAAGATCAAAGTTCTCAAGGAACATACTCTGGAATTAACCATTCTGTGGTTCTTGCGTATTGTGTCAACATGCAGAAGACACACAGAAATTTAGCCATTTTATTAGATCTTCTAAAGCTTGAAGATTGTAAATATATTCTTACAGCTGATTTGAAAATAATTCATATTTTTCTAGGAATTTCACTAAATTATAATTTAAAATTAATTTATTATGTAACTTTAAATTGAAGTTTTAAATAAAATATAAACAAATTTAGTCTCATGATGGTAAGTATGCTAGTGCTTGGTATAAAGGAGAATGTGAGTATTTCGGTGGGTTAATGAGAACATTTTTATCATTGGATCTATGGCATCAGAGATACATGGAAGCCAGTTAAAGTTCTGAAATAAAAGAATATAAGATGTAAATGCTAATTATTACTTAATTTAAAATTTAAAAAAATTGTTTTGATAATAAGAAAATAATTTTTTATAATGTTAACCAAATTAATATATTTTGACAGAACATAATAAACGCATGCGGAAAATAAGTCAAAACTAGTTCTTGAAGCTATTTCTTTGCCAAAGGTCCATATGTTAATGCAATTTGTAAATCATATATCAACGTATATAGTTTTTTATTGGCCTATATACAAAGACTGAGTCAACTCACTTGGATGTATTAGAAGAGGATACCATGGGGGAACATATGAAGACAGTACATATAGGCTTATTCTTAAAAACTGTGACCAACAAGACTACCAACTGAGGTCTTACCACTTTTATATCCAATGAAAAAATTTTATAAATTAGTTTAAGGAACCTTCAGAAGTTATTTTAACTCTAGTTATCTTCAACTAATAACTGACTTTAGTTTTTCCTACAATGCAACACAGAAGTACTGTTTAGAGGTACAGTTAATTCATTAAAAATTTAAAGCAAATTTGTTAAAAACGAATTTGCTTTAAATTGACTTTATCTTATTATTATTACACATATTATTATTATTATCTATCTTTTGTAATATTTTATTAGTTTCTAGGAAAAAAACTTACAGTGAACTGGAAAATACACTTAATCTCAGCTCAGTATTGAACTTACTGGCCATTCTCTTGGACGATACAATGAAGAGGCGTCTGAATCCGCTCATTCAAAAACAAAGCCAATAATCCAATGGTTCAATGTTTCACAACAAGTTCAAAGCACTCTCTTAAAAGCAAAAGAATTGCTGAATCGTTCAGCAGTAATAATTTATAGATTAAATAAATGAGATAATGTATAAGTCTAATTACAAATTTAAAACTTTGGATGATTGCAAACACTTTTTTAAAATTGTTAGTTAACAGTATAAACAAATCTTTGTGGTGTTGAATAGTAAATCAAGTATATGAGTTAGGATAATCAAGTACATGAGTTAGGATAATCAAGTATATGAGTTAGGATAATCAAGTATATGAGGATAATAAATATTAAAACATTTACAGAGATTGAACTTTTTACTCCTCTTAAAAAAAAATTCCACTGCACTTAAAATTTTTTTTTTAATTGAAACTTTTTTAAAATCAGTTTTTTCAAAAACGGCTACTTTTTGATTTTTAAGCTTTTAGATACAGTATCCTAAAGAGACACTAATAAAAGTTCCATAAAAATAGTTAGGGAACTTTGACCTAAAACCTATTTTTTTGATGTGTGCCTAGGTCTTTAAAATAAACTTACAACAGTTAAGTATCTTATTTTATTATTTTAATATTATACTTCTACAATTTATGTGAAATTAGTGGACAGACATCCTTTAGATTGAATTTATGTGAAATTAGTGGACAGACATCCTTTAGATTGAATTTATGTGAAATTAGTGGACAGACATCCTTTAGATTGAATTTATGTGAAATTAGTGGACAGACATCCTTTAGATTGAATTTATGTGAAATTAGTGGACAGACATCCTTTAGATTGAAGAGTACTTATTGACAATAAACAGAAAAAATCATGGTTCTTGACTAAAGATGCAATAAAACACACTAATAGTTACATAATAGTTACTTTTTCTTTATAAAAATAAAATAAGTTTACACAACAAAAAGTTAAGTAAATAAAACTTTAACTTTCTAAAACTGTATACTGTAGCACTTTTTGCATTTTCATATTTACATCGAATTATAGCATAAGTAAGTTAAATAAGATCGAGATTATCAACTGAGATTTCAAATTTTAACCTATTATACTTTTGATTAACCGAACAACTAAGATTCGACTTTTAACCTATTATATAAAATAAAAAGTTTTGGCTCAATCGGACTATGCTAACCTTTGCTTCATTGAAATTAAAACCTTGGGAATAAATCAAAAAATTATTTAAAAAACATAACTTTTTGCTTGTAATAGGAAAAAAGGTTCACCTTAGAAAAATAATTTGTGTATCATTTTGTTTACTAGGTTATTCTCTTCAAATTTTGTTTTCCATTATTTAGCTGCAACCAATAGTTTGTGAGATATTTACATTTTGACATATGTACATTAAAAAATGGTTTAATTTTTCTAATAAACACCGTAGTAATCTTTGTATATCTTTGTATTTGTAATCTTTTGTATAATGTAATTAAATTAGTTAAATTTAAGCTAGTTGTTTTGAATTCATTAACTAATTAATTTTTTTTTAACTTTTTTTTTTTAATTGTGCTTTTAGTTGTGATGACTTCTTGAAAATCTGAAATTCAAGATAAAAAGATATAATTTTTTAATAAGTTTATTTATTGGTATAAATATATTCCCTTTGTTAGCCTAGGACTTTTACAAAATAATTATTTTACAAAATAATTAAAAAAAAAAAGAAAAATGCAATTTAGAAGAGTATTTTATTTATTAAATAATACCACTCAAGTTGAAACTTTGGAATAAAATCATAAGTTAATGAAAATGCTTGTCTAAATAATCGTAACTTAACTTAACTATTCTGATGTTTAATTAAAGTTGTGTTATATATTTTAGAATTAAAAAAGTTTAAATTTTAAGAAAGCAGTAAAGATGATGAAGTTGGATTTGAAGATAATATTCAATGCACAGAGGACGTAGCCACAAAATTTGAAGAGATAAACCTAGTGAACAATGAGACCTAAGTATGTTTCTAGGGTGAACCATTTTTAATTTTACAAACATGTTTCTAGGGTGAACCATTTTCATTTCACAAACAAAAAAATTTTTTTTCTCAAGATTTCTTAATTTTACAAGACTCCAACCTCAATGAAGTACAGGTTAACGAATTCCAATTGAGCTAAAACTTCATGAATGTTTATTTCAGTCAAGTGGCACAATTTAAGGGGTTCCCTCCATTGTAATTTCAAAAAGTATTATGTGACCACCCTGATGTTCTACTGTTCCTATGTACATATGACTATATCAGTTAAAGTTGTACACTATGCTGCGCAGTACATACTGCGCAAAATGTTTTTTAAATACAACATAATCGGTCTTTAAATATTACTTTCATTATGATGCACTACTATATAACCATTCAATTTGATAAAACCATTCAATTTGATAAAACCATTCAATTTGATAAAACCATTCAATTTGATAAAACCATTTAATTTGATAAAACCATTCAATTTGATAAAACCATTCAATTTGATAAAGCCATTCAATTTGATAAAACCATTAGACCTTCTTTAATTTTGTTTATGAAATTTAAAAAAGTTTTTTAATTTGTGTTTTATTCTTTTTCTATTTTAAAACTTGTTATATGAAACTTTAAATTCAAAAATATTTGAAATTCTGTTTTTTAAATGTCTGATAGCCAATAGAGACTATTGCGCCTCCCCCTCCCCCCGCCCCCTTGTATAAAATTGTAGGAAGTACCTGTAAAACACAATTATATAAATAGCATCCTAAAGATATCTTTAGACTTAATCCTACATTTTCTTACTTTTCGACTTTCCAATATAAAATATACATAAAACATTCTTAGAAACAATAGGTGAAACAATTACGATAAAACCTTTTATGGTCTTTAATTAATGCAAACTTGAAATTGAATTTGTAATTTGTATTAAAATGATTATGATAAACAATAGAGTTATTTACAATATAACTCTTTACAGATAAAAAATAAATAAAAATTACCTATTGCTTTTTGTTTTTTGTTCAGAATTTAATATCTGCATAATTGTCTCTATAAAGTATAAACATATTATAAGCAAATATAAGAAATAAACAAAAAATAATAATAGAAATAGATTAAAGCGAATATTAATGACAGATAAAAACGAATACTAAAATTTAATAAAACCATAGTAAATTAACTAATATTAAGTAAGACGTTATTTATTAATTATCATTACATTATATATGTGGATTGTTATAATATATTCTGCATTTTTTCATTTTTAAAGTTCTAACAATATATTTTACCAGATTAAAAATTATTAAAAATTTTTTCTTTTCTTTTTGTAACTAATCTTCTTTGGTTTGATTGAAAACCAGTTAACGCAACTAAAGCCCTTGCATATGGCTATTTTAGTATGTCATTAAATATTTGTATTTGTATGTATGTATGTATGTATGTATGTATGTATGTATGTATGTATGTATGTATGTATGTATGTATGTATGTATATATATATATACATAAATGTGTACTTTAGTGAGCAGTCTGAAGTTATAATAAAATAGGGGGGCTATCCTGGGCTTAAACTGCATATTTTTTGTTAATCTATTTTGTGATTATTCCACTTAATATTGATATATTGCTCACAAATCAAACAAGAGTTGTTTATTATCATATAATCAAAAAAAAATTTTTTTTGATCCATTTATTGAGTACTCTCTTCAAGTTGCATACATGATGAAAAAAAAAACTTTAAATATAATTTAAGGATATTCTGATAACATCTATAAAAGACTTCAATATATAATTATGGTATAAATTGAAACAGTAAAAAAATGCAATGGAAAGCTTTTTTTATTTTAAACAAGAGTTCATATAGTAAGATTAATAGTATTACTTATAACTAATTAAAAACTATAACTAGGATTAAAAACTATGGATTAAAAACACTATCTAAAACAAATCACAAAAATGCTAGCTTTTGAAAATGACCTTCTTGTTATTGTAAAATTTTTTTTTTTTTTTTTTTTTTAACATCTTCACTTCCAACAAGGCTGCAAGCAACCACTATAAGAGTTGGAAGTTACTGGAAGAGAAAAGACTAAATCTGTAGAGCATGATAACGATTGACTGATGACTTAAAAGATTGCAAATTATATGAATCAGGAAAGCAAGATGAAGGAAGCGAATTCCAAAGAACTGATGTTCGAGGAAAAAAACTAGAAGAATAAGAGTTTTTGAAGCACTTAGGAACAGTCACAGAAAAAGGATGAGACTTAATTGAATGGCGAGTAACACGAGAATGAATTTTAGTAGATGGCACAAGGGACGCTAGCTCTTTAGAGCAGTGCCCATTATAGTATTTGTAGAAAAGAGAAAGAGAAGCAACATTACGACGATGTGACAAAGGTTGGAGATTGGCTGCCAGAGCAGGTCCAACTATGTTTACAATTCGTTTTTGCACCTTGTCTAAAAGAGAAAGAGCATCATTAGAAGATCCGCCCCAGATGTGGCAACAGTATTCCATACAGGGACGGATTTGAGATTTATAGAGATAGAGAAAAGAATCTGGAGTAAGAAAGTGTCGAGCTCGATAAAAAGATGCAACCTTAGCAGATGCTAATTTTGCAATGGATTTGATATACGGTTTAAAAGAAAGATCAGAAGTAAAGGTTAATCCTAGAAGATGAATAGTAGATGACTCATCTAGTACATTACACGTTTCGATTAGAAATTGCTGCAGCGCAATGTGAGGAAAACCAAGGAGAAGAGTGAGGCTTGACCTGAAATCGTCGAGAGGGAATAAAAGATTCCATGCCAGCCTGAATCCACGAAGTTATGTAAGAAGCACATTTGTCAGCAGGAAGACGAAAGATTTCTACCCAAGGGCCATCACGAAGAAAATCACGGAAAGAGTCCCAGTCAGTTTTAAGGTAGTTGTATGTGGTACGATGATAGGGGGATTCTGATGAAGTAGAAGAATTTGATAATAGTTTTAGAGAGATCAAACCGTGATCAGAAGTACCTAAGGGTGAATGTGGAGAAATTGAGCACTGACTAGGATCCAAAACAAGACATAAGTCGAGTAGAGAAGGTAAATGATTAGGGTTGTCTGGAAAACGAGTTGGAAAGTTGACTATTTGAGTTAGAGATTGAGAAAGGCAAAAGTTGAGGGCCTTAACGCCAGGAGAGTCACTGACACTAGAGCCAAGCCAATCGGTGTGATGGGCATTAAAGTCACCAACAACGACAATATTGGCCGATGGATAAAGAGAGAGGGCTTGGTCAATTTGATCAGAAATAACATCAAGAATAGTGCAATCTTGGGATGAAGGAGAGCGATATAGAACAAAGAGAAAGGCGATAGAGTGAAGTTGTGCTAAACGAAAGCACATAAATGAATAGTCTGTAGATTCAAACCTAGTTTCACGACAAATGGGTGAGTTCTTACGAATGTAGATGCCCAGGCCAAGCATGTGATTATTGGAGTCTTTACGAATTAAAGGAAGATAACCATCAACACTAAGATCACAAGATGGGACAGCCGAACTCAAATTAGTCTCACAAAGAGCAAGTAGGTCTGGTGAACTTTGCAAGAGATAAGACTCAACAGAAGAAAAGTTACTTCGAAGACCACGAATATTAGTAAATGATAGGTTTAGAGAACTTGGTGATGACAATGGTTTTTTGTGTTTTTTAGTTTTAGGTACTTTAGTCATTTTAAATTTATAAAGAACTTGACTCAAGTATAGATAGTACTCAGTACACTATTTAACAACTAAGCAATAGCCTCATTACTATTAATAAACCCTAAGCCGTAACAAAGGGCTCCAAATGTGGCCTCTGCAATGCACACCAAAAGTACAAACAGGGACACCATCCATGCGCAACATGGCACTGTTAGTACTCTGATATTTTTCGGCTGTTGATGGAATCAGCCTCTCTGAGAGCTACCACAGAGTTCGGGAAACCTGACTACCAGCCGGCCTCAGAACCATAAAACTGAGTTTTAGAGCTGTACCCTCATTAGGAGATAATAGAATGAGTTGCCCAGTCATAAAAATAGAGACACAAGCAATACCCACGCATTGAGTCAAGAAGATCCAGCATTCAACATCCTAAACTGGAAACAATGTATTAAAAATACATCTGCGCCAGCCTAATAGATGAGGAAGGGGTGCGAGGCTGGTCAACAGATAGAATCTGTTTACCCCTTAAGTCTTTGCCTAGGAGGCCTTCTACAAGACAGCAGCTGGATGCATGTAACATCTGCCCAAGATGAGTATTTTTATCGAGACACCATCTCTAGCCTTTACTCAACCAAGAGCCCCAAGGCAGGGGGTGTTTTAATTCAGAGTTAACTTCTCCTAGCCTTTGCCTAAAAAAGCGTATCCTACAAGGCAGCAGGACATGGAGCAGGTTGTACTGGGTTACATGTTACCAGTAGCAGGAAAACCTGACCTGACCTATTACATTATATTGACCTATTACATTATATTGACCTAATACATTAGGTTTCGAAAAGTATACAGCAGTTTTTAAAATAAACTAAAACAAAATATAAATAATAATCTCAAATCTAAAATCACTTATAACTATGCTGATAAAACAATCTTTACAATTTATCTATAGATGATTACAACCACTTATTAAAAATTACCATCATTTCAAACTACAAATAATTTAACAAAAATACAAACAAAATAAACATAAAGTCTTTTAAAAAATAGTCTTAAAAAATCATGATGTTATCTATAAAATTGACATTAATGCAGCACTCAATTGATTTATGAAGGTAATTTTAAAAACAACCCAACAATCAGTTTATTGAACCCTGCTAATAAAGAATTTAGGAGAATTATTAAAGATATTCTTTTTGAAATTAATACAGAATTAAGAAAGATCCTACAATTCAATTAATGGAAAAGCACTCAAAATGTTATCAGTTGGTTTAATGCCATAAAAGACAAACACCTTTATAATTTTATAATTTTTGATACAATTGACTTCTACCCTTTTATCAGTGGAAGCCTTCTAAAAAAACTCTAATAGTTTTGTTGAACAACAACTTACAGAGAGCATTTTTCACACTAGAAAGTCTTTGCTTTTTAATAATGATCAGTGTGGATAAAGCAAATAAGGGGTTTATTTGATGTTTCTATGGGAACATTTGACAGTGCAGAAGTTTGCGAGCTAGTAGGAATATTTCTTTTTTTTTTAAGTTTCTTAAAAAAAAAAGGAAACAAGTTTGAGTTTGGTTTAAATTGTGACAAAACGTACTAAAAAAATAGGACTAATTGCGCTATGGCTATAAAAATGCGGAGCTTGATTTAGTTAGCAGCAAAAGTTACTAAAAATAAGTTTTTTTAAAGTAATATACTTAAAATAAATTTTTAAGTATTTTTTTTAAAAATAATTTTTAAAAAAAAGACTTAAAAATGTCCAGAAAATTTTTTTGTTGTTACTCTGATTATGATCCAGTAAAAGACCAAAAAAAATCCTGAAAAAAAATCCTGAAAAAAAATCCTGAAAAAAAATCCTGAAAAAAAATCCTGAAAAAAAATCCTGAAAAAAAATCCTGAAAAAAAATCCTGAAAATCTTTCAGAGAAATCTTAAAAAAATCTTAAAAAAAGTAAAAGACTTTTAAAAGTAAAAGTAAAAAATCCTGAAAATCTTTCAGAAAAATCTTTAAAAAATCTTAAAAAAAGTAAAAGACTTTCAGACCAAAAAAATCCTGAAGATTGCCAGAGATTACAGCAATCTTAAGAGAAAATTGTCTCTTGTAATTTGTAATTTCAATAGCATTGTCTCATATTATCAATATACCACACAAACATGACACTGTAGCTTGTGCAAAACACTTCCCATTCAACTTCTATGTTATTAAAGTAAAAGGAAGAAAAATACCTTAAGATCCACCAAGCATATTTGAATTAATACCCAAGAGTTTAGTGCCAACTCCTCCATTAAAAATAAAAAGAAGAACAAGAGATGAAAGCTCTGTAAGATCAGTTAAAAAAGATGAACTTTCAAAATTTGTAAAGCCTGACAAAGCTGATTCATTTCAAAACTTTTTTTTTCTTAAAGAAGACTTAATGATTTAGTTGTTAATTATACTTGTTTAAACAGCTGTTGCATTAAATCAAAAGAGCATGTAGTATTTAATGATCTTTTATTGGTGTTAGATGTCATGCTGAGGTTAAATGCACTATTACCTTGCTAGTTCAAAATTGTATTAATAAGTTCAAATACCTTGTAACTTGTCATTAGACATTACGTTATTTGATTTCTTTTGAAAAGTTAAAAAAGAATACAATTTTACTTTAACAAGTTAAAAAATTGTATACTACAGCCCTCGAAATTAGGGTCGACATTTGGCAATGTCAACCTAACTGCCAATCTAAAAGTGTTTTAGGTTGACAAAAAATCGCTGACCTTGTTTCTATGTTATATGATAACTTCTTTGTGTCAAATTTTTTTTGAGTCGGCAATTTATTTTTCCTAATTGCAAGGACTGATGACTATTAATAGACGAAGTTTTGATTGAATTATGCTTATCATGTGGGACAGTTGTTTGGTAAAGCAGTAAACTTGCAAAAACTGTATTGGCTTTCGTGGTTGTATGTTTTTATTGGGGATCAAAATTTTTTTGTTAAAATATTACCAGTAAATAATTTAGATTTTGTATATAATCAAATTATTATCCTATTCTACCAAATTAAGAAGGGAAATTGAAAAGTTATTGCTTTAATTAATGATAATAATAGATTATAATAAACTAAGCATTTTTTAAACGATTTTATTGCTTTAATTAATGATAATAATAGATTATAATAAACTAAGCATTTTTTAAACGATTTAATTGCTTATCTTCATAGTTAACAACTAATAGCATCTTTTTTTTGATTTTGTGCATTTATCGAAGTGTATAAGAAGTAATTGAATAACTGAAAAGTATGGTGAAACCATATTTATTTATTGAAGAAAAAAAATATAATGTAAATAAGATAACACCAAAAAACAAAAGTTAAAAAAAAAAGCCATTTAAAATAAGTCCATTACATAAATCAAAATCGTTTAAAATTGAAAACGTAAGCCAAAGTTGTTTAAAATAAAAAGTCTGTTATGTACCAAAAAAGCTAAAAATATAATGAATAAATATAGAAAAATTATTAATTCATGCTCCAAACTAAGCAAAAGAAAGATTATACTTAAGTAAGAAGTTAATCAATGAACTAAATCTATATCTTCAATCTCAAATAAGATCTAATGATTATGAGTTAATTAATAAAATAACAAACAAACCCAATAATTATATTTTAAAAAATTTACATTTTTTATAACATTATATAAAAAAAAAAAAAACTGAAATGAAGGAGAAATGTTACATATTGCAAAATGACATCAATTATAAAATCAATTTTAAAAAACATATTCCCAATTGAATACTAAACTTAACAAATTGGATAATTTTCAAATTCTGGATAAAGCAACTACTGAACTACTAATTCTTGATCCAAATTTAGTCCCATTACGATAATCCCTTATATGGACATAATTACTAATATTGAAACTTGCGCTTTAGGACAAGAAAGACAAAACAAACATACACAGGGAGAAATTCTTTGACAAAACAGTTTGAAAATATTAATTCTTTAAAATTAAAATTGAAAGATAATTTTACAAAACAACAACACTTTACTTTAAAAAACTTGAAAAACATTCACATATAAATTATATGCATTTGACAAAGGAACAGGTTTTACTTTATTATACAAAAATTAATCAAAAGGTAAATTTAAAAAATAAATAAAAAATAGTAAAACTATTGATTACGATTCAACACAAACATTAAATACAAAATTTCAAGAACTTTTAAATTAAGAAAACAGGGTAAGTTAGACAATGTTACTTATTTTAAAATGGATCCATCAGATTGCATTCCACCTAGAAACTATGGAATGGTTCTCAAACCAGAATATGAAAGCTCACAAACCAGAATATGAAAGCTCACAAACCAGAAAACTACTCAATGCGTCCTGTTGTTTCCATTATTAAAAACCACCTTATGGAACATCAGAATATTTGGTTAAAATTATTCAACCAACATAAAATAAAAAATTTAACTTGTCTATTAATTTAAGTAGTTTTGTCAACAATCCTAAAGAATGGAAGATAGGCCCTTAATGAATGGAAGATAGGTCCTTAATGAAAGGAAGATAGGCCCTTAATGAATGGAAGATAGGCCCTTAATGAATGGAAGATAGGCCCTTAATGAATGGAAAATAGACCCTTAATGAATGGAAGATAGGCCCTTAATGAATGGAAGATAGGTCCTTAATGAATGGAAGATAGACCCTTAATGAATGGAAGATAGGCCCTTAATGAAATTCAAGTTTCATTTGATGTGGTAATTCATATTTATTGATGACCGATTGATGAAGCAATTTCTGTTATTGTTTACATTTTTAATAATGATTTTGAGGATTTAAAAGCTAGGACTAAATTAACTCTTGTAGATATACACCAGTTAATTGAACTTTCATTAAGCAAATGTTATTTTTTATACAAAAATAAAACCCAAATTTTACCTAATTCAAGTCCAATTGGTTTATTCCTAATGGTAGTCATAGCTAAAGCATTTTTGCAGAATATTGAAAAAAAAGGAATTAATATAACCTTTGTAAATTCATTCCAATCAATAACGTACAAAAGATATGTGAATAATACCCATGCTTACTTCTATTCAAAAGAAAAACAAGAATTGTTTCTTAAAACTTTAAATAAACCTTCCATAAAATATACTGTTGGATACACTAACCATTATTTAAATAAAACTAAACTCCAATATCAACCCAAGCATAATCACTGGTGTTTTGAAGAACTTTCATGTAGGGTAAAATAAATTTGCTCTTAAAAATATCTCTCACTAGAAATTAATTAAAAAATACTACATCTAAACAATTAAATAACAACAGTATTTTAAACTAACTTGGATACCTATTATTGGTCCAAAACTCCAAGGAGAATTTAGAAAACAAAACATTAGAGTTATATTTAAATCAGCTGCCTATTTGAATAATATTATACAACAACAAAACAAAACTACCTCTGAACTTAAACCTGGGTGTTTACCAACTTAAATGCTCATGCAGAAGCATATATATTGGCAAGATCAAAAAGAAAATCACTTCAAGAAGTGACAAACATTAAAGAGCCTGTAAAAATGAAAAATGGTCAAATTCAGGAGCCATGGAACATTCTAGAACATGACATGGTAACTTTGACTGGCTGAATCCTAAGGTTTTGGTAGTTATTCTAGAATAATAAATAAGAAAAAAATTAGAGAAAATTATTATATATATTCACATACATATATATATAAACATATCTATATATATATATATATATATATATATATATATATATATATATATATATATATATATATATATATATATATATGCAGGGGGCCAAATAAATGTTGGACATCGACACCCACTAGACTAATTTTGAGACCTGATTTATGGGGGCAACTAATCATTGTTCATTTTTACTAAAAAAATGAACAATGGTTTGTTGCCTTCCTCAAGAGGATCTCAAAAATGGTCCTAGGGGCAGCGATGTCCGACATTTAATTTGACCCCACTGTATAAATGTATATACAGTGCTCGAACAGAATGGTATTTGGTAAATTAAAAATATCATCCCGCCTAATCATTGTTATATATAGAGATTTTTAAAAAGCTGGCGGGATAGTTATTACTTTATAAAAAGGTGACAAGATGGCATGCCACCTCATCCCGCCTCACTTCGAGCACTGTGTATATATATATATACATACGAATATATATATACATATGCATATATATATACACATACATATATATATATATTTGTATATATATGCATAAATATATATGTATATATATATATACACATGTATATATATATATATATATATATATATATATATATATATATATATATATATATATATATATATATATATATATATACACATATATAAAGGATGAAACGATGAAAAGTAAATTTATTGCTGAGTTTATTTACTTCAAATAAAATTTTAAAATCTCAACATCAGAAACAAGTTGCGTCTTCTTATCTTACAAATAAATATTGAGGCATAATGAAAATGAATAACTACAACAAAAATTTAATAAAAAATCTTCATCTTATAAAATCATTTGAAACTTACATAATATATAATATAATCGTTCAGATATACACTCACCATGTTTAGTATCTGCCTTTAAAAAACTTTCATTTTCATCAATTTTTTTATTTAAACCACTTGAATCATCATCATCTGTATCTATGTTTGTATGAATATAAAAATAAGAAAATAAATAAATTTAAATATATATATATATATATATATATATATATATATATATATATATATATATATATATATATATATATATATATATATATATATATATACTATATATATATATATATATATATACATATATATATATATATATATATATATATATATATATATATATATATATATATATATATATATATATATATTTATATATATATATATAAATATATAATATATCTCATTATTTATTTCTTATGGAGACCTTTTGAGTACAAAAAGTATTGTTTGCAGGGACCGGTTACTTATGGGGACATAACCCAGTGTCCCTGTTAATTTTGGCCTTGGATTATTGGCTTTGTACATAAGAGACCACAAAATTTGTGATGAAATTAACCATGGTTTAAATATTGCTTTATGAATAATTAGTTTTGGTATTTCAGATATGTATATTATATTTGACAAAAACAGAAGTTGATTTAATCGTGCTCTTGCAGGGTAAAAAGATGATATTTTGCATATACATGGTGGCCACTCAAATTTGAAAATGAAATTCCATGACTTTTCCATGATTTTTTCTTGACTTTTTGTAAATTTCCATAATACATCCAGTGCTTGCCATGCACTTAGCCATTGTCACTTCGTCACTCAAAAACATGTAGACTAAAAACTAATTGCTAGGAAGTTCTATCTCTAAATAAGTATTTCTATTGTTATATCATTTCCAAAAACTTGTTTGAAACATTAAAAAAATAAATAATAAACATAATAATAATAAATAATTAACATTTTATTAGATTAAGTTATGAACAGCTATATGCACATGAAATAGAATATAATTGCTAACCATAACTTACTCTAAACATTTCACATTTTTTAATAAAAAATAGTTATTAATTATATCTTTTTTTGTGCAAGAATTATTGATACCAATCTTTTGTTTTAATGGTTAAAGTGAAACAGTGAAAGATTTTGTAAAAAAATATATCATCATCAAATTTATCACCAACAAATCTATGGAGTCAAATTTAACAAACAAATCCACCAATCAAATTTATCACCAACAAATCTATGGAATCAAATTTAACAAACAAATCCACCAATCAAACTTTTCTGCTTAAATGCTAAAACGTTCAATTTCTTCACTTATGGGTACAATACACAATTGAATATCTTACATATCATTAGTTTCTTTAATAATGAACTTCCTTTTTTCTGTTGTTCTAATAGAAACATTTTTGCTTTTAGTTTTATCTAATTATCACGCATATCAAAAATGAGTTAACTTGTTATATTTTTGTTAATTTATTTGTGATTGTGAAACAGTGAACATCCAGCTTTGTAGTGTTTACATGGCTATAAACAGTGTACTGTTTAATTAAAGGGTTTATGGCATGCTCTTTGTTGACACTACAACCTTGCTCAACAGTATAATGACTATAAGATAAAGTGAAAATTAGGACTAACCTTAATAATTCAAAATGTTTTTTCCATTTCAAATAAAAACTTATTAAAAACATTATAGACTTGTCAAGAAGCATTTAAAGGCAATTGAATTAGCTGAACTTCTTCTCATTTAATATTACAACAGATATTGTAAAGGCTTCAAACTGATCTTTGGCAAAATCAGCTGTTTGGGCAGATATCAACTTGAATCTATACATCTTCTAATCTATAGACGGAACAATTTCAAATTTTTTAAAGAGTATTTCAAAAAAAAAGCTTTTTAAAAAAAGTATTCAACAAAATAATAAAAAAATTTTTGTGTGAAAGTTTTCAGCAGTTGACATAAAAAAATATTAAAAAATAAGACCAGAAACTGTTTTTTTTTTTCTAGTAAAAAATTGCCTGCCCAGGTAAAAACCACTTTTCAAATCACTATAAGTAATTTAATAAAATTTTAAGTATATAGACATTTGCATTTAAATTAAATTTAAATTAAAAGTGATATAATTTGTCATGAAAACAATATTTTTTTACCTTCTGTACTCTCAAAACCAACAATTTATAAAACATAATAAAATAATATATATATATATATATATATATATATATATATATATATATATATATATATATATATATATATATATATATACATATATATAATAAAATAATATATATAAAATGGAATAAAAATTATTTCATTATATATATATCATGTATATATATATATATACATATATATATATATATATATATATATATATATATATATATATATATATATATATATATATATATATATATATATATATAATGGAATAATTTTTATTCAATTATATATATATATATATATATATATATATATATATATATATATATATATATATATATATATATATATATATATACACACATATAAATAATAAAATAATATATATAAAATGGAATAAAAATTATTTCATTATATATATATCATGTATATATATATATATATATATATATATATATATATATATATATATATATATATATATATATATATATATATATATATATATATATATATATATATATATATATATATATATATATAATGGAATAATTTTTATTCAATTATATATATATATATATATATATATATATATATATATATATATATATATATATATATATATATATATATATATATATATATATATATATAAATATATATATATATATATATATATATATATATATATATATATATATATATATATATATATATATATATATTATTTTATTCAATGGAATAAAAACTGTGCTTGACGAATATGAACTATGGCCCTCAATAAAAATTATTGTTTCTGATACAACTGCAGCTAATACTGGAGCTGTCACACTGTTGCAGAAGCACTTTAAAGATATTGGATTAGAAAAACCTGTATTGGTTGTCAACACCATATTCTGGATACGATATTGAAACACGTCATGAATGATCATTTTGTGGGAACAATGAATTCACCAAACATGTTATTCCTTTATTTCATAAATAAAAGGACACTATGAACAATTGAAGAAATCATTTGATAATACAGGAAAAGAACAGAAGAAAGTAGAACAGGATCCCTGGTGAGATGACATGTCCTTTCTTGATCACTTAGTATCATGCTACAGGTATTTCAAAAGTACAGGAAGTTTCCCAAAAATGCATTTCCGATCACTTCCATCTATCAGTAATGCAAGATGGAACTCAAAAGCCATATATGTTTTGTTTAGTTTCATACTGATGCCAGAGTTTAGACAAACAGCAAAAGTAGCATGTGATTTCATCTGTGTTTCATGGTCAAAAGTCTGGTTCTCTTCTCAGTTCTTCATTCTTGCTGACTTTGATAATTTGTCAGAAGCTTGTAAAGAGTATCCTTAGGCTTTGCACTTATTGAGGAAGTTTTGGTCAGTGGAGCCTACGCCTATAGCAACCCAGCATTCAAATATCTGTGCTGAGCATATTATGCTCAGCACATGTTATATACATAAGTACACTGTACTTACATGTTATATCTTAGACACATCATTTTCTCATTTGGAGGGTGAACTTTTTTTAAGCAAAAAGAAAAATATTTATTTATTCGTTATTTGTACACAAAACCTCCACTAACTATCATATGGGTATATAAGGTTATGAAATTGTCATATCCCTATCATAAATATACATACATATATATATATATATATATATATATATATATATATATATATATATATATATATATATATATATATATATATATATATATATATATATATATATATGTATATATTTATATATATATGTATATATATGTGTGTATATATATATATATATATATATATATATATATATATATATATATATTATATATATATATATATATAATATACATTTATATATATATATATATATATATATATATATATATATATATATATATATATATATATACATATATATATATGTGTATATATATATATATATATATATATATATATATATATATATATATATATATATATATATATATATATATACATACATACATACATATATACATATATATACTACTGGTCAAAAGTTTGGATTCACTTGATAAATTTAATAATAAACAAAAATAAAAAAAAGATTTGACTCAATAGGTATTTATTTATATTGTTTATGATAAAATCATATTTTCAGCAAAATAGGAAATAATTTTGAATATCATGCAGTATATTTTCATTTTTAAAACAAAATAAATTTTCTAATAACTTTCAATTCTCATTTTCACTCATTGGTTTCAATAAAATTAATCATTCTTTCAAAAAAATGAAAGAATGAAATGACATTTTGAAATATTTCAGTATTTTTTAAAAATAATTTTTATCCATGGTACCCTCAATTCGCAAAAGATCATCAACTTTTTTTCCAGTAAAGCATCACCAGACCATGACTGACCCTCCACCATGCTTGACTTTTGGGATCACACGTTTTATCACATGTTTACCAAATAAACAGAGAACAATGATTTCCTCAGAAAATTTTGAACTTTGATTCATCAGTGAACAAGACTTGCAACCATTGTTATATTTCCCAATCTTAATGTTTTTTCGCTCATCTCAACCATTTAACTTTATTTTGCTTGCGTAGTAACAGTTTTTTGGCAGCAATGCTCCTTTCTAACCTGTAATTGCTAAGACACTGTTTTACAGTTAAAACAGATACTGGTGTTTCTTGCATAGAATTAAGTTCTTGAAATCATATATCCAGCAAACTTACATCAATTTAGAAAAAAATATGAACCAGTATCAACATTAACAACAGCTGAAGACAAAGGAAACATAATGAACATCAGAAGAAAACATAGATAATCACAGTGAGGGTGTAACACATTTCACTAACAGGTCAGAAAGTGACAATGAGCTGAAAAAAAAAAATCATCAAAAATGGTCTCTACATTTTTCTTGTAGTCGAATAGTTATTGTCTATAAATAATATAATATATTATATACTATTATATTCATAGTAATAATATATTATATTATTTATAGACAATAACTATTTGACTACATACTCATATTAAATCATAATATATTATACTGTATCAAACACAATATTATATATAGTATTTGATAAAATATAATATATTATGTAGATAAAAACTAATCAAATACAAAACATAAGTGTTTAATAAGCGTATTTACTATTATTTTAATTTTCATTTTGATTTAAATATTGGCAATTCTGTTCATCAAATTTTACTAAAGGTTAATGATTTTCAAAGTGATTTTAGGTTTCTTTTAAATAAAAGAGAAAATTAGAGTAAACTTAGGGATTAAAAAAAATATATAATTAAATAATTATAATTAAATAAGCTACATTTACAATGAATTTTTTTTTATAATTAAAGATATTAAAGTTTAAAAATAAATAAAACTGAATAAAATTTTTATTAAGTAATTGTAATTGTTATTTTTATTATTACTTATCGAAAAAAATATGAAAAGAAATAAAACTTTCTGAACAAGTTTTTCTTTTATTTTTTTGCTAAAGATCAAAAGTTTATTCATTCAAAAATTAAATTTGATTACTATATGGTTGTTAAGACTGAATTTTTTTACTTAAGTTCATTTATTATTAGAAACAGTTAACTCTTATTTGCCAACAAACAAAAGGTAACTCCAAACTAATATTTTACAATCATTCTATTTCCTAAAAATTTTTTATTTCAAATTTTCGATTGTCTTTAAATTGAGTTTTATAATAAGTTTCAACTTATTTTTTTTTAAAGTAAGATTTAGTTAGTGATTAAACTACAGTTAAAGTAAGATTCAGTTGGTAATTAAACTACAGTTAAAGTAACATTCAGTTGGTAATTAAACTACAGTTAAAGTACCATTCAGTTGGTGATTAAACTACAGTTAAAGTAAGATTCAGTTGGTAATTAAACTACAGTTAAAGTAACATTCAGTTGGTAATTAAACTACAGTTAAAGTAACATTCAGTTGGTAATTAAACTACAGTTAAACAAGTTAAGACATGTAATTATTTTTTAATCCATTTTTTATTGTCCTAAAGAAAAAATAAACTTCCTAAAATAAGCATAAAATTAGTTATTCACTATGCATTTGATTTACTAATGAATTATATGCGTTTGAATTATTAATTGAAGATGAGTTATAAACATTTTTCTTATTTTTAATAAAAAAGCAAGGAAGAATAAAATTTTTTGGACCCCCATACTGCTCCAGTAGAACCAAAATGGGTCTGGGTTTGTCCCTGTCTAATTCCGCTTAATAAACAAGAAAGCAAGATTTGTGCTGAGTGATGTATTAAAATTGTTCAAGATGTCAAACAAATTTGTAAAGCTTAAAAAACAATTTAAAGTTTATTGTAACAAATAAATAAATATGTAAATATGTTGAAAAACATGTTTTAACCAAGAAATTGTTATTTTGAGTAGAGGGTGACTTTTTTTTTTTGAAGTAGATGTTAAAACTCAAAAATGATATTAGTATAATCAAATAATCAAATTAACAAATATAATCAAAGGTTTCATCAAGTAAACATCTAGTGGTGGTCAGGCTTGTGGAGCCGACTAATTTTTTTAACAGCTCGGCTCCGGCTCCTAAGAAATACCCAACTCCGGCTCTTTAACTTTATGAACAAAAATTGCAATTTAATTTTTTTTTTCAACCCCATTGGTCAACCCAAAACTGTACCAATTACAGCAATTAATTTTTAACCAACTCTTATGATTACAAGGTTATTGTATTACTACTACAGGATATTACATTTAAAAAGAAAATTTTTTTGGGTATATAAACACTTTTTTCTATATATTATTTACCCAAAACTAAAGTTTTTGTTTCAAATTTTAGTTTTAATTCTACCCAGGGGATACAGTACTTAAAAAAGACGCCTTTTGAATGTCCCAAAGATGTCCAAAACATTCAAAAGGCATCTCAAACATTCAAAAGACATTTAAAAGACGTCTTTCTTATGCCCCCACTGAGGGACCTAAAAAAGCGTATTTTGAACGTTCAAAAGTCGTCCAAAACATTTAAAAGACGTTGAAAACACTCCAAAGACAATTAAAAGACCTCTTTAGTATGTCCCATGCCCACTGGGTAAAGCATGCGATCGTTAAACTAAAAATGATAAAAAATTCAAAAAAAAATGAAAAATAGTTCAACTAATGCAAAAACTACAAAAAATATTTATTTTAATATAAGGAACTTGAAGATTATAAAAGTGCTTTTACCTCAATATTTTTATTATTTCAAATAAATAAGCAAACATTTACGCTTATTAACGACATCATTTTCTCAATGGGACGGAATTGTGTGCAAATTGATGGATTCAAACTTTTTGGTATTAATTGAATGTCACTCTTCTTAGAATAATGACAAGAAGCAAGATTAGGCTAGAACCAACAAGGGACTTAGTGACTTCAATAAAATTCCAAAAGTCTAGCTTGCAAGTATTCTTTGATGTAAACATTCAAGTTTAAAATTGACAATGTGACAAAAGCTCGAGATTTCAATTGTAGCTCCATATTGCTTGACAAATTTTAACCTTTAAAAAACTCTGAAACTCTTTATATCCTTTGGCTCGCACTCTGTTTGATAAGCCGGGGTTTTGCGTGAATGATCGTCGAATACTAATTGCGGTTTTCTTATCTTTAAAGCTACTTTTTCACCAAGATCCTTTTGTTTGTTTGATAGATAGAGAGCTCTTGTATTGTTTTATGACAATGCAAACTGTAGTTTAGCTAGATTCAGATGCCTTAGCAATTGAAATTAATGATGTAGAAGGACTTTGTAAATAGATGAGCAGAATTTTTTTTCGTTTTTCTAAATGTTTCAATGACATTTTAATTAAGAGCAACATTTTGACTCCTTTGTTGATGTTTTTAATTAACACCTTAATTACTTAATGTAATTATGTGAAAAAAATAATTTAATAATGTTATAGTGACAAGTTTTAAACCAAATTTATTGTTCCAAATTAAACGATGGTATGCTTTAGATTAACTTTAAAGTTATCAATAACTTTTGATCATTAAATCGCAACAGTTTATTTATATTAGTAACAACAGTTTATTTATATTGTTTTGCCAATTTTCTTTTTATAATATACATATTATTATATTATATATAAAACACATAATTTCAGGTAATCCAATGAATGACTTAAAAACAAAATGAATTTTTTAACCATCAATAGAAAGATTATTTTTACATACAAAACATATACATATCTATTACATCAAGTTTATTTAACGCATTCAGGTGACCAATATTGGTCACCTGCTAAATGATTCCTTTCAGTTGCCCTTCCAGGTGATCAACCAAAAGTAAAAGTGTACACCACTGTGTTTGTGTTTATGTGTGTGTGTGTGTGTGTGTGTGTGTGTGTGTGTGTGTGTGTGTGTATATATATATCATATATATAATAATTTAAACTTTAACTCACCTCGTTTCAAATCTGCCATTAAATTTTCTTTATCATCATTTTTTTTATTTAAATCTTTAAGCTCATGATCTTTACCTGTGTATGTATATATATATATATATATATATATATATATATATATATATATATATATATATATATATATATATATATATATATATACATATATATATATATATATATATATATATATATATATATATATATATATATATATATATATATATCAGCGTGTAAAATAACAGCCGGTCAACGATCAATGACCGCCCAAAATGAGTAAAATTGCTATTTTAACCTCCCGAAATGAATTCTTGTCGGTCATGGTTGACCAGTTAAAAAACAATCAGAGTTTTGAAAAACAAGATTTGAAAAATAATCAGGTTATTATTTGGAAAAAGCATGTACTAAATTATCATATAATCATTAAAATTTTGAAAAAGTTTATCAATTCATCAAACTTCCTTTAAGAAATAAAATGAAAATCTGCGCGCTTAATTTTAAACTATTAACATCACAGGGTGTTACCCAAAAGGTGATTATACTTCCATTTTTTAGATATAGTTAAATTTTAATCAAAAAAAAAGTTCTATTTTTGCTAGGTGTTATAGTTATAGCAGGATTATTTTTTTACTTTATAAATGTTTATTTCAAATATATTTAGCTTGTTTCATTATGGGCAATCTTTTAAAGTTTACATTTTTAAATCATTTTTTCTCTTTGTTTGATATACTGTAGCCATTTTTCAAAATGCCTTAATAGGCTTATTACATATTTCAAGAAACACGTAATTAAAAAAAATTATTTGGAGAAACTCTTTGTAAAACGCTTTTTGAAACTAATAATTTTTATGAATTTTTTTAGAACTCTTTAAAAATATGTATTCAAAAACGTTTGTAAACATCTTAACAAGCTTATTTGGTAAAAAAAAGCCAAATTGATTTTTTTTTTTACATAAGACGCTTTGAAAAACGGCTGCAGTAAAGAAGAGAGAAAAAAAGAACTAAAGACAATTGTTTGCTGTTTTAATGAATGTATTATTAAATTTCATTGAAATTTTGATCTAAATTAATTCCGTACATCGCTTTTTTAATACAGTTTTAAAAGGTTTAAACGATTAGTTCTAAAGAAATATATTTGACTATTAAAATACTTAAGTATTTTAAAATACTTAAAAAACTTTTTGTCATGTCAAATTTTTATAAATTCATTATGTCAAATTTTTATAAATTTATATAATGATAAAAATTATAATTTTTATCATTATATAAACTTAACAGTTTAAAAACTTATTTAAATCAATAACTTTTAAATGAAAATTAAATGAAAGTTTTTGAAATCATAATAACTTTTAATTGAAAAACTTGGTTGGCTTGCCAATTTCCGTCAAATATAATGTTTGTTAAAAGAACTTTTGTTGCAATATGCTACTTTAATTTTAATAAGTAACAAAGCGTATAGAGGGCAAAGCGAGATTCTTTCACCGCACGAGGGCAGCAACTAAATTTAATTGGCGTATTTTAAATATCTAGTAAATTAGGTATTTAAATAAAAAAAATGTATTTAAATACAAAATTATTATTATTATTTTTTCAATTTACATTACATTCATTAAATATCTACATAAAGTTTGTATTTGTAAATTAAAAAAAGAATTTTGTATTTATAAATATTGGTTAATAATTAATAATATTATAATATTATTTAATTATCTTCTTTTACGTTTTATGTAAATATAATATAGTTAATATGTTTCATTGCAAGTTTTATTTTTGATTATTTTTGTTGTTATTTTCAATTTACTTTACCTGCTAATTTATTTTAGTATTAATAAATCTTTTATTACAAAAACGTTATTAACTTATTTTAAAGTATAATATTTATTAATATGCAAATTTCTTTGTAACTTTACTAACTTAAGATAAACAGCAAAAATATAAATAAAGAGTTTTTAAATAATAAAAATAAATTTATAAAATAATTTATTAAACTTAAAAAATCTTAACTCAAGATTAACTAACGTCAATAAAAATTAAAATAAAAAAGTTTTTTTAAACTATTGAACGAATGATCATGTTAATGTATGGACTTTTGTTAATGACGACACGTTTTTACACATAAAAAAAATCAATCAATTTAATTCATTTTTTTGTCATGCTTCTGATTGCGTTTTTTACTTGTCTAGAGCGACACAAAATTTGAGACTGATTTAATTTTTTTTTTTTTTTTTACTATGATATTATGAACCTTTGGGAATTTGAAACCAATTGGGAATACCGCATTATATGTGGTGCCATCAGGTTGGTTAACAGCCTGATGTATATATATATATATATATATATAATATATATATATATATATATATATATATATATATACACAGTGTTGTGAAAAAGTTAAGAACCACTAAAGAAAAAAAAATTATTTTCAAAAAAAATTAATTAATTTTTCTTCTAAAGATAACAAAATAGTCTTTTTTTTTTTTCACACATTAAATCGAACATGAGAAAAAAGAAAATTTTTTTTTTTCGAAAACTTATTAATAGAACCTATAAAAATAAGGATTAAATATTATGTATTAA
>NC_061157.1:23733259-23783259 GCF_022113875.1 Hydra vulgaris | reverse complement strand
AGTTTGACAGATTTCTCACTTTCCACATTTCTTGAATCCACCATCAGACGTGCAAAAAAGAAAGCAGTAAGTACAACTGCTTTAGATAAGATATAATAAAAGTTGCAAGTAAATTCCCAATAATTGCATACTTTTGAAAAATTTTGTAGGACTAATGGCACAAAACAAAAAAGAGATTATTTTGCTGCTCTTGTAAACATAGATGGTGATTTAAAACTTTGTAGAACTCCAAGTTCGAAAAATTAGACAAAGTTGCAGTTTGACAAAGTTGCAAGGAATGTATCTAGAAAAACAGATTGAAGAAACTGTTTAATTTTACAAACATGTACTTGCTAATTTAGTCAAAAAGGTGATTATAAGGAACTAGTAGAACTTACACTCACCTTGTAAACATAAATTGTCATTTAACTTGTATTAAATGAAGATTTATGTTTACTTATATATGTCCTGTTTTGTTTTAGGTATACTTTAACGATAAAATGATTGTTGACTATGTTTGTGTATAAGCTTTTTCTTCTCAAAATAAATCTGTGTTAATTCTCAACATCTGTTCATTTTTCTTTATTTTTATTAGTTATCTACCTTTATATAAAAAGTTTTTTCAATAGAAATGTTTCATATTTCTCTGTGGGTTTTCATTGCTTAGTCTAGTTCAAGCACCGCAGATTACCTGCATCGAAAATAAAAAAAAATAAAAATTAAATATATGTTGGATAATGAAAATATTTCTCATTTGCACAAAAATATTACTACAATAAACACTAACAAGCTACTTTACAAAAAGAAATCAGTAGAATGGTAGAATTTATTTTATACTGAGTAGTTTGTGCGTTTTTCTTTAGTTTCCCTGGAATATTTTTTAGATATAAAAGCATACTTGCAGATGCTCCATTATAAAAGTTTGGTGTAATCTTATGATCTAGGAATTAATGATGTACTAGAGGGAATTGAAGAATTCTGATCAAACCTTGATTCCATTATGATAACGCTAACATTTACTATATATTTTTGTTATCCAATTTTAATATATATACCATAAAAGAAACTATGATTGACAAGTTTTTGTTTTCTCAAATAAAGAACTTGAAGATGATGAGAAAAATAAAGTTGCAAAAGTTCTTTTCTCACAACTTGTTCCTACACATTATGAAAAGTGGAAATCAAATCCTTCTGAAAGATCTAGACTTCACCCAAGAGAAACCACCTAGCTTGTCACAGTTAGTTAGTAAGAACTTGTGGTTTATTTTTAGTCTGTTAAAATTGAGTAAAGAGGATGATAAACCTTGGCTGAACTGCCTTTCATCTTTTTGGGGCTTTGTCAACCAGCTTAAAACTTTCATTGAATTTGTTCACTGACTATATGTAGTCAATGACTCTAAACAGGCATTTAAGCTTGTGTCAGAGTTTGTTAAATTTTGTTCACAAAGAGGACAGACAAGATATAATGTTGGTCATTCAGCAAAGTAGGGATCAATTCAAGGAATTCAAAAAAGTACTAACAACAGAGAATGGTAAAAAAAGAAGGGTGCATACAAAAAATAATTTGGAAAATTTTTATTTGATTTTTCACCAAAAAAAAGAAAAACTTGAGTTAAAGTTTTAAAAAATGTTTTTGAAGAAAATTTTTTCTTGATTGGTTGTTGACCTTAATAATATATATTTTTCTGAGCTGAAATTTTTTTTTACCTTGACTATTCCAGCTACATGAGACTGTACAAAATAAAATTGTTTAATTAAAACGCATATTTTACAGCACCTATATGAAATAGGCAAACCCTCTGCTGCCTACCGTTAGCCTTCCTATAGGGTATCCCTATATAAGAAACTATTTTTTAAATTGAAATTTGGCTTAATCTTTGTAAACAAGAATTTGATAAAATTTATCACAGAAAGTTTGAGATATTGGTCAATTGTATAGGGGAGAACCTTAATGAATGGGACAGTTTTCAAGAAATGCTCTTTTTAAGTTGATAAAGTTGTTTAATTTATAAATTGAAAACTGTTTGATAACCATTATCTCTTGCACTATGATGTACTAAAACAAAAAAAACAGCTCTGCATATGCCTATTGGTAAAAAAAGCACTTTATTGGACAAGGGCATTTGTCCCATTTATTAAGAACTACTCATTGAATGGGACAAAAAAATTATTGATTGGGACAAATATAAAAGATTGAAACATGATAAAAGCTCAGTAGTAAGTTTCAAGTAAGTTAATCAGTAAAGGTTGTTTCTACCATTAGGGATGCCTAAAAGGCTATGCATATGGAATGCATGTTTTCAATAGGAGTGACATGATATATTTTTATTTTACAGAGACCTAAATATGTCCGCATATTGACAAACTTAACAAATTTTAATTTAATAAAATATAATTACTTAATGAATTTCATTTAAAATAAAGTATATGATTTTTTTAAGTAAAACAAAATAGTGTAGTAAAGGATATATTTCCGTTAATATAAGGTAATTATTAGCTTATTAAGTAGCTAATTTACTTTAAAAAACAACAAAGCAACTTATTAGTTATAAAAAATTTAAACATTGCTTTTGCAAATTATTAAGTAGTAAAAATTTAGTATATTAAAGGAAGTGTAGAAGATATTAACATTTAACTTTAAAAAACTCGCACTCATAGTGACGCTTCTTGCTGTTGCTAATACAACTACCACATATCCCCATTGACAAGTGGAACACTAAATCCAAGCAGGTCCAACAAAATTTTTTCAGTTGCATTTGCATATTTTGTAAATATTTTGTTGTTGTTTGTTGATGGGCGCATTTTTTACAGATGACACAATTAAAAAATCTACAGTGTTTTTGGTTTCTTTTACTTCTCTGAAGTCAATTTTTTTTTTTTTTTATGTTACTTTTACCAGTTTCAACATTTTTCCTCTCATTTACTGTCTTTTCTAGAGTTTTAGTTAATATAGTACTTTTACCTTGTTGTCTTCTTTTTCTAGAATCTTTTCTGGGAGGTGCTTTAGGGTATGGATGAATGGTTTCCGGACTAACTATTTTGACTGAGGATTCTGAAGAACCAGTTTGATTGTTTTTTTTGTTTAAATGATGATTATCTGGTTGTTGAATTTCTGACTGCTTGACTGAGAAAGGTCTGTCACTAACACTTGATAATATAAAATTGCTTTCCCCAAATATTTGTCTATTGAGTGGATAGATCCCACATTTTTGAAACCCACTGCAAACATTTGCAGTGTCATTGTGAATGACATATTATACGCTGTGCACACTAGTTGAGGCAAATTATAAATGTTCATAATCCAAAATAAGATTTACAAGGTCCAAATACTGAAACATCTAATGGCTGTAATCTATGACTGCAATGTGGTGGAAATGTTAACAAAATCAAAGAATTCTTTTTTGCAAATCTTATTAATTCAAATGAAATGTGGCTTTCATGGTTGTCCAGTTGAAAGCTAACATTATCACCAATGACCCTCTTTCTGCTGAAACAGCTTGACAAACTCGCTTAGCTCCACATGTTTAAATAATTTTTGAAGGGTCTGTAACTATTAATAACCCTGTCTCATCTGCATTAAAAATACATTCAGGTTTGAAATTATATTTTAATTGAACTTCTAACAAATTATCAAAAAAGATGGATACAGTATTTTCATTGAAGGCAGTTGCACGAGCAAGGCTGACTTTTTCTGGTTTTCGTAGAGATAACTTTTGATGACGCATCAAAAAACTGTCCATCCATTGCTTTCCTGCCATTTTATTTAGGTGCTATGAATCAGGTATATTTTTTAAACTCAATGCAACACTATACTTGTAAGCTAACTGCCTAGTTTGTAGTTTAGTTAAACCATAACACATATTTGAACACATATGCAAATAATCTACAAAAGCACTTTCATCAGAAGCATGAAAAATTTTTCTATTTCTTATACTTGCAATGTATTTAAAATTTTCTGGCACCTTTAGAGATCTTGCTATTTTTACAGCTCTACCTACTGTAGATTTTGATAAATTATACTTTTTAGCTGCATCTCGAATTGACATACCTTTAAGAATGCTTTTAACAGCATCTTCAACATCTAAAGAATTTTTTCGAATTAATTTTGTGTTTGGTTTCATCTAAAAGAATTTAAAAAGTTTATAAAAATCAAAAAAATGCAAATGTCATAGGATATTTGTATTATATGATCAAACAATGTACACATTTGTGTACATAGTTTGTGTACATTTGGGTAGTGTGTATAAATACAATTGCAAACACAAAACTAAAAATAAAAAGTAAACCAATTCCTTTAATATAAAAATGTATATAAGTATAATAATTTAGTACAGACTTTAACTTTAACTATAACTAAATGTATAATTTATGGTACAAAAGAAATTCAAAGACTCACAATAGCTTGATAAAACAGTTTGTTAAAATCTTTTTATAAGTACAGCTTTGTTTAAATCTTTTTATAAGGACAATCTTTTTATTAATCTTTTAAAGTTGTTATTTAAGTGAAAATATAATGATTGATTACATTGGTTTTTAAATTTTAACTTAAGCATTGGCCACACTCGTTAAGAACCGCACTATCAGAACAACTAATAACATTAAATGAAATAAAAAATATGCATGACCATAGCTAAGTTGCCAAATTAACTTTTTTGATTAAGTCCCATTCAATAATCATTACTTTGTCCCATTCAATAAGCATTCCACTTTATCCACAAAAGAAGAGCCAGACTAAAAACAAAATTACCTAAACATGAATGGTTTAAAATTTCTAAAACTAGAGACAACTGCGTATTTAAAAATAGAGTTTAATTTTTCATAACTTCAGTAATCACTGCAAAATCAGAAAAGCAAAACTGTTTTTTAAAATTACTTTTTGTTCTTTAAAACACAATATCATCTAATGTCATTATGCTAAGGCCATAATAGAAATAATGATTCGATCTAATGAATGGCTGTATCTAACACTTTTTACTAAAGGAGTTTGAATATCTAACCGTAGACGCTTCTATAAGAATTTGATTTTGTCTATTCAATAATTGTCCCATTCATTTTCAATGTTCTCCCCTATCTTTAAACCTATCCTACCTAAAATAAGAATGTTAAGCCCATTTTTCCAGGGTCAATCAATGGACTTTTGTAAAAACTTTACTTTCCAACCAATTTCAAATTAATATTTAGACCTTTTAGAGTTTATAAAAAAAAAATTGGTGTTTCATTTCAATGTTTAAGGTCCTCGCTTTTTGTTAAAGAAATGGAAGTTTTGAGGCACAAATTGTAAAAAATGGGAACATTAAAAATGGGTATAAAAATTTTTTTCAGTGTAAAGTTATTTTTACCCAACTGTTCAACTAACCCAGGTGGTTGGGATTCAATTTGAAAAAATTATGAAAAATGACGTACCCTTAATAAAAATAATAACAATGTATATATATATATATATATATATATATATATATATATATATATATATATATATATATATATATATATATATATATAAAATATATTTTAAACATCTTCACTTCTAATAAGGGTACAAGCAACCACTATTAGAGTTTGAAGTTACTGGAAGAGAAAAGATGAAGTTTATAAATCAAGATAACAATTTAAAAGATTGGAAATTATATGAATCAGGAAAACAAGATAAAGGGTGCGAATTCCAAATAACTTGTTTTAGAAAAAAACTAGACAAATAAGAATTTTTGGAGCACTTTAGAACAGTCACAGTAAAGAGATGAGACTTTATTGAATGACAAGTAACACAAGAATAAATTTTAGTAGATGGTATTAGAAACACTAGCTCTTTAGAGCAGCACCTATTATAGTATTTATAGAAAAAAAAAAAAGAGGCAGCATTACAACGATGTGACAATGGTTGAAGGTTGGTTACAAGAACAGGTCCAAATATGTTTACAATGCGTTTTTGCACTTTGTCTAAAAGAGAAAGGGCATCATTTAAAGATTTCACTCCAGTATTCCATACAAGGATGAATTTGAGAATTATAGGGATAGAGAATAGAATCCGGAATAAAAAGTGGCAAGCACAATAAAGAGATGCAACCTTTGAGCATGATAAAGCAGATGCTGATTTAGCAATGGATTTGATAAATGGTTTCCATGAAATATCAGAGGTAAGAGTTAAACCTGGAAAAAAGGGTAGATGATTTATTAAGTACATTACTGTTCATAAATATGAAAAGATCTAGATTATTGCGATAACGGTCAGATGATAAAAAATTAAATTTTATCTAAGTTAAAGTTTACCAGCTACTGAGAGCCCCATACTGTAGCAGAAGTGAGATCCTTTTCAAGCTCAAACGCCCACTCCAAGCAATTAGAAAATGTTGGCTACTTATCAAGACAAGAATAAATAGTAGTATCATCAGCGAACATTGCAAACTTAGATGTGAAAATTTTTAAAAGATTGTTAATGTAAATTAAAAAAAGTATAGGGTCGAGAATACAAACTTGATTACATAGTTTTTGGCTTTGGGTGCCATACACCAACTATTATTGAATCATATTCTCAAATAATTTAAAGTACAACAAAATATTAGGCATAAAAAACTCTTTACCACTCAATTGTTTTAATCTATCCTTTACAAATACTTGTGTTTTCAAAGTAAATTTCTATCTGTTAAATATTACAAAATTTACTAGATCTACTTGCTCTTTACGAGACTAAGTTAAATTCAGCTGTTTTATCTTTAGAATTCAACCTTAATGATGAATTTGTTGTGTAATCTGGTTTAAATCTTATTACTACACTTTTATGTGCTTTGGTTAAGCACCTCTTCACTAAATCAATTTTTTTGTTCTTTTTTGATTTTCTTCTTCCTAAAAATGCATACTTTTCAATAGTACAGTTGATATAACTGACCAAGCCTTTTCTCTTTATCCATAAGCCAATATTGTTGTTATTGGTGATTTTAATGCTTATTGCACTAAATGGTTTGGCTCGAGGCCAACTAGCTCTGTGACATTAAAACTAACAATATTTGCTAAAAAATTAGATATTCTTGCTTTTTATTTATGTTAGCATTTATTTATACATACTGCATAAAGAAAAAAAACGTTCTTCATAAATAAAATAAGAAAGATGTACTAAATGGTAAAAACACAAATTAAAACCTAGCAAGTATCAATAAAATTTAAATAATATTATTGATAATTTATCCTCAAAGCGATTCGTTGTTATACAAGCAGCAAGCAGAAAGTAAAAAAAGTTTTCAAAGCACTATTTATAAGATTAACTTATCAAGTTAATAATATAAAAAAACAAAAACTTGTCAATTATAGTTTTTTTTATTATATATATTAAAATTAGAAAACAAAACAAAACAAAAAAAAAAAAAAAAATTAGTAAAAAGATAAGAACAAGATAAAAATAGAATTTTGATTTAAAAAAATATATAGTAAATGTTAGTGAAATAAATCTATAAGAAATATATTAAACTTTTTCTTTACATTCATAAGAGCACAAGAACACAAACTTTTTATTTATTGTTTTGGTTTAAAAGAGATTGCAAAACTTAAAACTTTCTTTGATTTTATATAAATAAAAATATATTGAACATGATTCTGCCCATAAAAAAAACTTTAACTTTAGGCAATTTTAAAGGATTAATGATGGCCTTAAACACTGTCTACAGTAAATTATGAATTTTAGCTTAACATAAAAAAGAATTCAGCTGTTGTGAAGTTTAAAATATATTTAACAAACTTATTTCAGTAAACATCAAATAAAATCTATTTTTGTTGACTGAATAACAAAAATTATATAACAGTTTGAATATTTAGAATATTAAATAGGACACAACAGTATCAAGATTTTCAAAGTTCCTGCTCCAAATATTGATGCAAATAAGAAATTGAGTAATGACCTTTTTAACCATTCTGATCAGAGACAGACTTATTTAAACTGGTTGAAAAAATAAATTGATTCTTTCAACCTTTATATTTCTAAGCTTCTTTTTACTGAAGATCAGTTTTGGGTCTCAAAAATTTTCAAAGGATGGAAGGCCAATAATATATATATATATCGCTATAAATCTTCCTAACTAAAACAATCCATTGCATAAAAGTTTGCTATTCATTACAAAACATCAGGAGTTTTTAGCAACGCAAGAGCTAAAAACTCCTGATGTTTTGCCTCTCAAAATGATTAAAACATCTTTGGATAATAGATTAGCAATAATTACTTGTAATTCACCAGTAAATATGTTACATAAAGTATGAAATTTATGCTGATGAGTTGAAACTCTTGTTTTGTCCAGGTTTTAAACTTTGTCCAGATATTAAAAAAATATATTTTTTCACCAAAAGCACATGGATTTGCAGAATTTTCATTAATATGTCACCAGATTCTTTAATATGCCACCAATTTTTTAACTGCACCAGAAGCAGCTGGAACAGCAGAACTTAGTTTTATTATAGATATATTCTTTTATTGTTTGAAAGTAAAGTACAGTATTAAACATATGACAAAGAAGAAGCTATTTTAAATCCTAATGAATCAGTAGATGATTATACTAATTGATTGAATTAGTAGAATGATAAATTGTAGAAAGAATCCATAGACCAATGAGAATGAAGTTTTGATGAGAGCTTTAAATCAAAAGTGTTTATTTTTTCAGAAATTTATGGCGGTTTGCAAATTACAGTTCATTCATTCAAAGAAGTTGTTAAACTTTTACTCGAAAATGTTAATCAATTTATTTTTTATGATTTGCAGAAAAAATATTTCATCTATTAGAAATTTTAACTACAATATCAATACAATCAAGTCACTGTTTTTAGTTTGTCTAATTAATATTGAATGTAATGACAATATTGAATATTTACCAAAATAAAAAAAGTAATTACAAGTCATTAATTCAGGACCAACATCGAGCTCTGTCTCCTACTTTTTTTAATAAACAAAAAAATTAAAGAAAAATGGTTACTTTTATAACCAGAATATTTTAAAAGCATCATTTATCATTTATTATGGTATTTATAAAAGAATTAGCATAGAGATAAAAATACCCACTTTCACAGTTTCCAAAATACCACTTTTACTATGAAATTTCAAAACATTAAAAACCAACTAGATCAAAACTTTTAATTTATAATTTATAATATATAACTCATTCAGAATAACTACTGTTGACAGTTTCATTTCTTCCATAACTATTTATATGCAAATAAAATGGGAAACTTTTGACCACTATATTTGCTAGAAGTCAGAAAAAATAAAGTATTGACTTTTTACAGTTGAGAAACAAACACTTCTTCTACTTGCAACATTCTCTAAATCTAACTTAGCTAATAAAAAATTATATATTATCAAAAAGGTACTTCATCTCATAAGTATATACTTTTCATAACCAAGATTAACCTCAATAAAATTTAACTTTATTCTGGATTCAGAGGCATTTTGCTAAAAAATCCAAACTAAACAAATCAAAGTAGTGAATTTTTTTTTGTTGTTTTAAGAAAAAAACATTGTAATTTTAGACTTTTTTTGCTTACCGTAACCCATACGGATTTTTTAGAAAAAGAAGAAAAAAAATGAAAAATGATAAATGAAATGATTGCTGTCCAGTGCGAGTCAGGCTATTTGTCAGTTGATGTATGTACTGAAGACCCCAGCAGCAGGCTATTTCAGTATGATGTCAGATTGCTTACCTTAGTACGCAATACTATTTGTATATATATACTATTTTGAAATTAAGTATACAATCTCTAATAGTATTATAAATATTATTAGAGATTGTAATATCTAAAATATATTAAATAAGATATTGTAAACTTCTTTTAACTTTTCTAAAGTTGTTCAGGTGCACTGCATTAACCCAAAAAGTAATTGAAACAGTTTATGATTCCAAAATACATGTTTGAATGATTATGATTTAAATAAATTATGATTTTATTTTAAACTGTCTATTTTACAAAAAAGTACTATAAAAATTTACTTTACAAAAATGTTATGATTATACTTTGAAACATTTTTTCAAAAATAAAAACTTTTCAGAAAATTAAACAAAAAAAATCAGTATCTTTATATAAAAATTTAGATATTCTTGTTTTTATATGCATAAGTATGTTTTTATATACATTAGTATATTCATAATATATAAAATGTATAAAAAACATTGAAACAAAATAAGAAAAAATTTAAAAGGTAAAAAAAACACACACAAAAAAAAACAAACTCAAATAAGATATTTTTAATTTTAGAAAACCTAAGAAGACAGAAAATAGCATTTAGTGTCTACTGAAAATGATGAACTTTATAATTACATTAAAAAAATATTCAGCTGTTGTAAAATACAGTTGATAAACTAAGCTCATTCACCTTTAATTAAAACTTATTGTTGACCGCATGAGAAAAAATATATAACAGTTAGAATATTTGGAATATAATATGGAATAACAAGATTTATAACTAAAAATATTAAAAAATCTTTGATTATAGAACTTTATTTTCTATTCTAAAAAATTTCAGGTGTGGTAGCAGTATTGAAAAAAGTATTTTGTCAGTAAAATATGTAAAATGTATAAAAAAAATTAATACCTTGGGATTTTACTTTTTTTTCTTTTGTACCCCTGCCTTAAATATAAGATTCATTTTATTAATATATCAGTTGAAAAATTAAAGCATATTTATATCTTATGATAACTTAGTTAATTCCTTTTAATTTAATACTGAACTGTTTATTTTACAAAAACTTATTGCTTATCTTTAAAAATACTTTTTAAAGTAACGATAACTTCAAAAACAAAACAAAATAAAAAAAAACATTAATATCATAATATACAAAGTTAGACATTCTATCTTTTTATATATGTTATTTAATATATATATATATATATATATATATATATATATATATATATATATATATATATATATATATATATATATATATATATATATATATATATATATATATATATATATATATGTATGTATGTATATATATAGCATAAATAAATAACTTTGTTCTTAAACAAAATAAGAAATGTGAATAAAATGGTAAAAACACAAAAAAAAAACTAGCAAGAGACAATAAAACTGAATTAATATGTTCAATAGTATAATAATAAAAATGAAATATGTTCAATAGCAACAGCAACAAAAACATTTAAAACAATTACTATATTTTTAAGTTAATAATAATAAAAAATCATCTTAACAATACAAATTAACAAATATTTATAACTAAAAACCTATTATTGTTGACTGCATGACAACAATAATAAGTTTTTAGTTATATATTTTATATGGTTTTATAACTAAAATAAAACATTAATAAAAAATTTTTTTTATTATAAATTTTAATTTGCTGTTCTACAATTCTTGAAGTTTTTAATTTTTGCAACGATGCTAAGTAATAGCATAGTTGAAAAAATATGTATATAGCATGAAAAAAAGATTTGATACCTTCAAGGTTTATTAGATTCTTCTTTGTATGACTGCCTTAAATATAAAACTCATTTTATTATTATATGTTACATGCATCCGGCTACTGTCTTGTAGAAGGCCTCCTAGGCAAAGACTTAAGGGGTAAACAGATTCTATCTGTTGACCAGCCTCGCACCCCTTCTTCATGTATTAGGCTGGTGCAGATGTATTTTTAATACATTGTTTCCAGTTTAGGATGTTGAACGCTGGATCTTCTTGACTCGATACATGGGTTTTGCTTGTGTCTCTGTTTTTATGACTAGGCAACTCATTCTATTATCTCCAAATGAGGATACAGCTCTAAAACTCAGTTTTATGGTTCTGAGGCAGGCTGGTAGTCAGGTTTCCCGAACTCTGTGGTAGCTCTCAGAGAGGCTGATTCCATCAGCTGAAAAATATCAAAGTACTAACAGTGCCATGTTGCGCATGGATGGTGTCCCTGTTTGTACTTTTGGTGTGCATTGCCAAGGCCACATTGGAGCCCTTCGTTACGGCTTAGGATTTATAAATGGAAATGAGGCAATTGCTTGGGCAAACAAGTGTACTGAATACTATGATACTATCTACTGAATATGATACTATCTACTGAAAAAAAGTGTACTGTAAAACAGTGTACTGAATACTATCTATGTTTCGAGTCAAGTTCTTTAACAAATCTAAAAATGAACAAAGTAACAAAAACTATGAAACACAAAAAACCACAGTCATCACCAAGTTGACTAAACCTATCATTCACTAATATTCGTGGTCTTCGAAGTAACTTTTCTTCTGTTGAGTCTTATCTCTTGCAAAGTTCACCAGACCTACTTGCTCTTTGTCAGACTAATTTGAGTTCAGCTGTCTCATCTTGTGATCTTAGTGTGATGGTTATCTTCCTTTAATTCGTAAAGACTCCAATAGTCACATACTTGGCCTGGGCATTTACATTCGTAAGAATTCACCCATTTGTCGGGAAACTAGGTTTGAATCCACAGACTACTCTTTTATGAGCTTTCGTTTAGCACTACTTCACTCTATCATCTTTCTCTTTGTTCTATATCGCTCTCCCTCATCTCAAGACTGCACTCTTCTTGATGTTATTTCTGATCATATTGACCAAGCCCTCTCTCTTTATCCATCAGCTAATATTGTTGTTGTCGATGACTTCAATGTACATTACACTGAATGGCTTGGCTCTAGTGTCAGTGACTCTGCAGGCATTTAGGCCCACAACTTTTGCCTTTCTCAATCCCTAACTCAAATAGTTAACTTTTCAACTTGCTTTCCAGATAACACGAATCATTTACCTTCTCTACTTGACTTATGTCTTGTTTCTGATCCTAGTCAGTGCTCAGTTTCTCCACACTCACCCTTAGATGCATCCGATCATAGTTTGATTTCTCTAAAACTATTATCTCATTCTTCTTTATCATCAGAATCCCCCTATCATCGTACATCTTACAACTACCTTAAAACTGACTGGGACTCTTTCCGTGATTTTCTTCGTGATGGCCCCTGGGTAGAAATCTTTCGTCTTCCTATTGACAAATGTGCTTCTTACATAAATTCCAGGTCAAGCCTCACTCTTCTCCATTGTTTTCCTCGCATTGTGCTGCTGCAATTGCCAATCGAAACTATTACTTCCATATCTATCAACAAAACAATTCTCCAGAAAACAGACGTCTCTTTATTACTGCTAGGAACCATTGTAAAAAGGTTTTGTCTAACGCCAAAGCCCACTATTTTCAGATCATGAAATCTCGTATTTCATCACAAAAGTTAGGCTCTTGCGACTTCTGAAGAATCTTTAATAGTATCAATAATAAGGGCAAGTCTGTAATTCCACCTACTTTGTATGGTTCAGACTTTGTCACCTCAACTAAAGACAAAGCTTTATTGTTTGCTAAGAACTTTTTATCAATACCATCTCTTGACTCCACTAATTGCGTTCTACCTGATATAGCCGTCAAGCAGGTTGATCCATTGCTTGACATCCATATCACTCCAGCTTCTGTATCTAAAGTGATTTCCTGCTTAGACTCTTCTACAGCTTGCCGCCCGGACAACATACCTGTTATAGTCTTGGAGAAGTTTTCTCCGGAGCTGTTATCTATCCTTCCAAAACTATTTAACAAGTGCTTATCAGAGTCTTGTTTTCCAGCCTGCTGGAAAGCAGCATCTGTTATCCCTTTTTTAAAAAATTCTGGAGAACGATCCGATTCATCCAACTACCGCCCCATTAGTCTTCTTTCTATCATAAGCAAGGTTTTTGAATCTTTAATTAACAAACACTTAATCTCTCATCTTGAATCTCATAACCTACTTTCTGATCATCAATATAGATTTCGATCTTCTCGTTCTACAGCTGATTTGCTAACAGTAATAACAGATAGGTTTTATCGTGCATTAGATAAAGGTGGAGAGGTTAAGGCCATTGCTCTTGACATTTCTAAAGCGTTTGATAAAGTTTGGCATGCTGGTCTTCTCCATAAGCTTTCTTCTTACGGTGTATCTGGAAACTTCTTTAAGATAATTGAATCCTTTCTTTCCAATTGTAGTATAAAAGTTGTCCTTGATGGACAGCACTCTTCTTCTTATTCTGTAACCTCAGGGGTTCCCCAAGGTTCAATCCTTGGCCCTATGTTCTTTTTAATTTACATTAACGATCTTCCAGATATTCTTACATCTAAGGTGGAATTATTCGCTAATGATACTACTATTTATTCTTGTCACGATAAGAAGCCAACTCCCTCTGATTGCTTGCAGGGGGCATTTGAGCTTGAAAAGGATCTCACTTCTGCTACAGCATGAGGCTCACTATGGCTGGTGAACTTTAATTTAGATAAAACTCAATTTTTTTCAGCCAATTTTTATCGCAATAATTTAGACCTTCCTATATTTATGAACGGTAATGTACTCGATGAGTTATCTACCCTTCATCTTCTAGGATTAACTTTTACTTCTGATCTTTCTTGAAAAACCTTATATCAAATCCGTTGCAAAATTAGCATCTGCTAAAGTCGCTTCTCTTCTCTTTCTCTATAAAACTCAAATCCGGCCTTGTATGGAATACTGTTGCCATATCTGGGGCGGATCTACTAATGATGCCATTTCTCTTTTAGACAAGGTGCAAAAACGCATTGTAAACATAGTTGGACCTGCTCTTGCAACCAACCTTCAACCTCTGTCACATCATCGTAATGATGCTTCTCTTTCTCTTTTCTACAAATACTATAATGGGCACTGCTCTAAAGAACTAGCGCCTCTTGTGCCATCTACTAAAATTCATTCTCGTGTTACTCGTCATTCAATTAAGTCTCATCTTTTTTCTGTTACTGTTCCTAAGTGCTCCAAAAACTCTTATTTGTCCAGTTTTTTTCCTCAAACATCAGTTCTTTAGAATTTGCTTCCTTCATTTTGCTTTCCTGATTCATATAATTTGAAATCTTTTAAGTCATCTGTCAATCATTATCTTGCTCTACAATCTTCATCTTTTCTCTTCCAGTAACTTCCAACACTAATTAGTGATTGCTTGCAGCCTTGTTGGAAGCGAAGATGTTAAAAAAAAAAAAAAAAAATTAGTTTATTCAGTTCATTTTGTTATTATATCAATAACTTAAGTGTATTTTAATTTTAGGATAACTTAGTTAATTCTATTTAAAATTATACTAAATTATTTATTTTACATAAACTATTTTACATAATTGCTTACCATTTAAAAGTTGTTTTTTTTACATAATAACTGTCAAAACAAATCAAACACCAAAAAAATATAACAATATCTTACTATAAAAACTCAGATTTTTTTTTTTATATACATTTTTATTTATTTATATATATTAAATAAAAAGAAAAACTTGATTTTAAACAAAAGAAGAAAAATGAATCAAAAGGTAAAAACTAAAAAATAGAAGCAAAAAATTGTAAATGTTTTATATTTTTTAAATAATTAATAGTTTCATCTTCTAAAAAATGTATTGTAATACAAGCAACAAGCAATAAGTTGGAAAAAAATATCAAAACCCATTTTAAAACAATGCGGTTTCAAACAATATGAAATATTAATTGCCCTGTTAATGGTTACATTTTCAGTTTTTGCAAGGCACCATTTTGATTCAATGAGAGCAACCAATTTCTTTAATTGGAACAGACTGATTTTTTAATTGGAATGCATTGGTTTAAACAACACTAGCTATATGTTTAACTTATCAAGTTAATAACATAAAAGGAAAAAAACTTGTCAGCTTTAGTTTCCTTTTTTTTATATTCAAACCATATAACAACAAAATAGTGAAAAAAAAATAGTAAAAGGTTAGGAACAAGATAATAGATTTTGATAAAGAATGTATAGTAAATATTTTATTAGTAAATCAATAAGTAATACATTAAAAACACTAACTTTGTATTTATTATTTTTACTTTAGAGACTGCAATATATAAAACTGTTTCTAATTAAATAAAAACTGGTTGACTGAGGCACATTTCTTCCACAAAAATAAATTAAATGGTATAAACACACAAAAAAACTAGCTAGTGACAAAAAACAACTAGTTAGGGGGCCATTTATGAAAGACGCCATGCAAATAGAGGGAGAAGGTGTCAAAATAAAAAAGACAATAGAGGGAGAAGGTGTCAAAATAAAAAGGACAAGAGGGAGGGGGGGTTATTAGAAAAGGAAATCATTTTATAGAACTTTTTTATTTTTTATTTTAATTAAATAATGTGAAAAACATGTTAACATGTGTTTTTATGAAGTTAATCTTAGAGAATGTAATGTTTTTATATATTGTGGAAAAAAACTTGTTTTGATATTTATTTAACTTTTGCGTACAAATTTTTTATATGTTACTATTAATTATATACTGGTAAATTGTATGCAGTTTCTCATATCGCAACTATTATAAGTTGAGCGCTATGGTTTTTTATTCAATTCACTTGCAAACTCTTTGTGTGGAATTTGTTGCCAAGGAAATAGTTTTGCTATCATTAATGATTGTCTAAAAAAATCATTACAAATATTTGTCCAAAGGAAATAGCTTGTGTAACTATCATTAATGATTGTCTAAAGTGAATATTACAAATGATTGTTCAAACAGAATTGGTTATGTGTAGAAATCATTACAGAGATTATTTGAGATTATTTTATTATTTAAGATTATGATTTAAACTAAAAATCATCAGATAAAATTAGAAAAATAAAGCACAATAAAGTATGATATAATTATTACAAAACAACTGCTTATTACAACAGCCTAAAGAAATTTAGCGGTGATCAAGTATTTTAATTAAAAAAAATTGTTAAATAAGGCCTATGGCCTAATTATTATTAATACCACTATTTAAAACAATAATAATGTATAATAGTGACTAAAAAGTTTATTAGCAAAGTTATGGCTAGGGCGGCTAGGGGAATTATAGGGTTTTGCTTGGTCTTGCCTTGGATCTATTAATATTATGGCACATATTTTTAGACAAAAATATTACTTTTTCATCATGTCATCAATTACTTTTTTTTTTTACTTATCATTTTGTATAGGCTAAACAAAAAGCATATTACTACTACCATAAAATCTTGAAGCCTCTCTTGTAATATATAGGTCTATGTAAAAGCCGCAATTTAACTTTGGAAGGCAAAAAGCAAGTCAAATTTATGTTAATTATGTAGCCAATATGCCGCACCAAAAATCTGTTTGTTTTACCAGTATAATTTTTTTAGTCCTAATATTATTTCATTTTTTTAAATTATAGAGCCTAGATTAATATATAGAGCCTAGAGTATTGCCTTTTTTCCCATGCCTTGTGTATTTTGTAACGTTATGTGGTGTCGTTTACGATTACCCACATATTCGAACCTAGGAAGTAGGCTTCACTTTTTATTTACACAATTATAAAGTCACAACACCTTCTTGCACCAAAAAAAATGGTTTTAAAAGTACAGCTTATACTATAGATTTTACGGTAAACCTAGGCATAGGTATTATATTTATCCGGTATTAAATATAAATTTCATTTACCAGAGAAAGCAAACATTTTTAATTTTTTATAATTTCAGATGGTGCAAACATATAAAATAAAAAACTACTTTTGGGGCCTCATTGGAAGTCCTTAAACTTACTATTGAGGAAATCATTTCAAAAAAGCAAAGTCTCAGAACCGTCGCCTCGACCCATGGCATAGATAAAATGATATTACTTCGTTTCTGCAAAAAAACCAAGGAAGGAGTTTCCACATCTGGTTAATCCAAACATAAACTATTATTTGCTGCTGCAGAGGAGCAAGAACTTGTAAATTATCTGCTTGTAAATTGGTCTTTCACCAAAAGAAACAAGAAAGATTGCATATTAGTATGCTAAGAGTCTACAAAAAATAATTCCTTGTTCCTGGCATGCCACTCAATCTGCAGGAGTAGACTAATTTAAAGGGTTTATAAAAAGACATGAAAATGTCTTGTCCATCAGAACGCCCGAGGCCACTTCTTTAAGTAGAATGACAAGTTTCAACAGGACAAATGTTAATTTGTTTTACAACAATTTAGAGACCCTCTACACTCGTTTCCATTTCGAACCACACAACATTTGGAATGTGGATGAGACTGGACTAACCACAGTTTAGAAACCATCAAAAATAGTAACTCCAAAAAGTGCCAAACAAGTGGGAGCTGTAACAAGTGCAGAGAGGAGTAAATTAGTAACCTTGTGCTGTGGAGTCAATGCCTTGGGACACGCATGTCCTCCAATTTTCATATTTCCTAGGGTCAGGTATAGTGAACGAATGGTAGATAGAGGTCCCCCTGGCTCTGTTGGAGCAAGTCATATTTCTGGCTGGATGACAAGGGAGAACTTTTTTTTATTTTTGAAACATTTTGTGAAACATTGTAAACCAACAGTTGCACAACCTATCCTGCTGCTGTTGGACAATCATGAATCTTATGTATCTCTTTAATCTATTCAATATGCCAAGGAAAATGGTATTCATATGCTTTCATTGTTCCTCATTGTTCGCACAGACTGCAGCCTTTGGATCATTCAGTGTTTTTTTCACTAAAGAAACATTATAATGTGCAGTGTGATGCATGGCTAAATAGCCATCCCAGGCGGCCAATGCAGCCTCGTGACATTCCCACTATATGATGTAATGCATTCAAGCTTACCATGTCACCTGCTAACAGTAAAAAACAGCAAAAAACCTTAAGATTTGCCTTATTTGTTTTTACCGTCACTATCTTAAATACCAAAGTCATTTAATTATAATCAGTCATTTAATTATTATCAGTTCAAAATTTGAATTGATTTATATGTGATAATTAATTTATGACCATTATTTAACCATTATCAAACAATTCATTTTACAGCTTTCTGCTTATAATTTAAAACTTCATTTTAAATCACACAAATTATGTAATAAATTATAAAAATCATTTAAAATTTTCTAAAAGTTTTTTTTAAGAAATGCAAATTTACTATATCAAAAACAAAACAAAAAAAAAACATCAATATCTTTCTATAAAAAATAAGAAACAATGTTTTTTTATACATGAGTATTTATTAATATATATATTGAATATATAAAAAATAAGGAAAATAAATTATTAGGTAAATTACAAACAAAAAAAACCTAGATAGTGATATAAAAATATAAATAATATTAATAGTTTATCTTCAAAGCAATATTTTTTTATTATACTAGCGAAGAGCAAAGAATAAAAAATAAATTTATGTTCGAAACACTAAATATATGATCAAAATACAAAGTTAAGAACATAAAGTATTAAAAATTCTAATCAAAGATTCCATTTTAATGTATTATAATAGCTTAACAACAAATAAAAAAATATTAGTAACAAAAAAAAAGAAAAACTAAAAAAAATAAAAAAAAATAGTAAATGTTAATTTTATCTATAAATCATTAAGTAGTACATTAAAAACACAAACTTTGTATTTATCACATCAAAATAAATTTTATATTTTAAAATTAACATTGTTTTAAACATAAAAAAAGTTTTGACACTAAGGTACATATTTACACAAATTAACTTTACACAAATGGCTGTAGAAAACTACAAAAAAAACAACATTTCAACGTTATGAACTGAATAAAATAATTTTTTTATAACATAAATAACACTTCAGTTGTAGACAAGTTTAATCAATATACAATTTAAAATCAATACACATTTAAATACATTTAAAGCTATTATTTGTTGTCTAATATTATAAAATAAATACAAAATTGAATAACTTAATGAAGAATAACAAGTTTTAAAGCTATACCATTACCACATTATTATAAAACATTATGTTAAAGAATATAATTACCTGTCTACAATTTTTGAAGTTTTTAAAAGTAGCGGTAACATTCTTAATAAAATAAACATAAAGTATGATAGAAAAAAAAAATACCTTTAGATTTCCATTTATTGTTTTTTGGGTCTTTAACTTAAATATAAAATTCATTTAAATATTATCTGTTCAGAAAACAAATCTTTATTATATGCAACAATATAATTGTGAAATTCACATTATCAAACATTTAATTTTACAAAAAACTTTTTGCTTATAATTTAATAATTTTAATTAAAAATCTCTGGTATTTTTATTAGTTGATAAAAAAAAATAAAACATACATCTCTTAGTATAAAATCTAAAAAACTATTGTTTTTATGTACATAAGTATTTTTAATATATGTAAATATATAGAAAACAATCTTTTCAATAAAATAACGAAAAGGAAATAAAAGAAAAGATCATAAACTAAAAAACATAGATAGATAGAATTAAATATTGATGATAAAATGTATATTGCTATAATATAAGATTGACAGGTTTGCAGAAGATTTATATCATAACAGACCTGTCAATCTTTAGTTTACTGAACTATTAAACTCAAATTAAAAAGTTTATTTTCTGCTTTTTAAATACAAAAAAGATAATATTTTTAGCAAATGGTTTTGTTATATTTTATTTTCTACTTTTTAGTCTTTACAATGAGTTACAGTATTTAACAATACAAATTATTGTTATGTAGCATTATTATTGTTATGTTGCAATATTAATATTAGGCAGTGATTGTACTACAAGAAATAAGAGGATAAGTTGTGATTAAGTACCCTAGTAGCAAGCAAAACTGCTGCAATATTGCAACATGAAAATGTTACCATTTTGATATATATATAGCAAAGATTGATTTAAAATATTGGCTATATATATCGGGGGATTGATGGCCTCTGGGGTAATTATGGACATATGATATCTCTATATTTGAGTAATTTAAGTGAGTTTTTTTATCTGTACTGGTACCTATGTTCTACTAGAAGAACAAATAATTGATCCTAGTTCTTAGTTCTTCCTACATAAGCGGCGCTAGTTGTCTTATGTTGTTAACTGTCATTTACGTATTAGAAAGAAAAAGAATTTTTATCCTATTAAGTATATAAATGTTAAAGACGCTGACTAAATAACACCAATAATAAGAAATATAATTATTATAGTTTTTAAATATATATAATGTAAGTATCTTTTTATTTGAAAAAATGTTTTTATTTTTGTTGATAAAAATTGATTCATTTTGGGGCCATTTTATACGGGGCAATCATGACTGTATAAAATGGCTAGAAAATAGAAAAGTCTTCAGAATGGTGGGTAACCTGTGCTGCATGTGGTGACTGGGCCCACAAAAACTGTACAGATCTCCTCCATAAAAACAATATTTATATTTGTAACTATTGTATTTAATAGTAACATTGTACTACTTTTTATTAATTCTTAAACTCATAAACTTATTATCTTAAACTCTTATAAAACTTATTTTTAATAACTATTCTTGTTTTCATTACTTGTATTTGACAAAAGAATTGGAGTAATGCTGACCAGGCTGCCACAATTGCCCCAAAGTTGTGGGGTAATACTGGCCATTTTATTTAACTTTTTTCTTGAAATAACACGTTAATTAATTTTTGTACATATTTGCAATTAAAGAACTTTTTAATATACATTGTAGTAATCCTTCTACCATAGTTACAGCTCAAACCATTATAATACAACCCTAAAAATGGCAAAAAACCTAAGGAGTAACCATTCCTCCGACCTCCCCTAATCAATGAAAATACATAAAAATACAAAAAAAACAACCCCAAAGTAGGATTTGAACCCACAACCCTGTGAGACATGCCTCAAAAATTAGACACATTACATCATTAGGGTTACACTACTTTATCAATAAGAAGCAATATTAAAGTATTTAAACATTTATTTTGGGGTACAAATAAAGTTTTTATTTTGTTTTATTATTATTATTTGTAAATTATTTGTAAAAATGTAATAAGAACGTACAATTGTACAAGCATATAAACAATTATCTATTAAAACTAAAAAATTAAAATTTACAAAAAATAATCTTCCTGAGGAGGACTTGAACCGTTAACACTATCGTCTGCACTTCAAAGGGATAGTGTTATTAATAATATATACATACCCAGCAATATATAAATAAATTTATTATGTAACAAATAAAAACAAATTTGTAGACAAGTTACTTGATGAAAAGTTCTGGTCAAGTGAAAAAAAAAGATGAAAAAAAATAATAAGTTTGAAATGCAATTATATGATTAATATATGAATATATGAATAACATATTAGAATAAAAATTTGTCAATCAAAGAATCCATTTTTATGAATAAAAATTGATTAAGAACCAAATAAAAAAAAAATTAGTAAAGAGTAAGAACATGGTAAAAGTTATTGATAAGAATATATGAATGCTTGTGTTATTAAAAAACATATAAGTAATACATTAAAAAAACACACATTGTGTTTAGTATTTACACAATTGACACATTTGAACTAAAATTTACAATTAAAAATCAGTAAAATTTATTTAAAAGCTATTATTAATTGAATAGTATAAAATAAATAACATTTTGAATACCTGGAGACTTCTTTGTATTGTTTTTGGTATTGTCAACTTAAAAAAAATTTTTTAGTTAAAAACAAAAATTTTATATATATGATATATTTAAGTTGTAAAAACATTTAAACATTAAAATGTTTATTTTACAAAACATTACAGTTCAGAATTTTAAACCTTTAGTAAAAAATATTTTAACTTAAAAGTATAAATCATATTATTGATATATCCTAATTGCATATTGTTATACTAACGAAAAAAATATATATAATTTAAAAAAACGTTTGAAACACCAATCATATGACAAACTTATCAAGTAAATAAGAAAAATTAAAAAATTAAGTCAATCAGAGAATTAATTTTTATGTATTAAAAATTAATTCTAATTAATAAAAATTAATAAAAAATAAAAATCAATTAACAACAAAATTAAAAAAATTAGTAAAAAGACAAAAACAAAAAAATAATAAAATATAAAGATGAATTCATCTATTTGCTTTTAATTTGTTTTTAAATTTCACGCGGAAAGCATTGTGGGATAACTGAGACGCAAATGAACCAAAACATAATTTTTAACTAAATAAATTAAAGGAAATAAATAAAGAAAAACAAAGTGCAATGTTATGTAAAAATAAGTTATTGCTAACAATGCTAGATCTCATTGATTAGATATATCTTATTTGTGGAGCTTTAAGTAATTTACAACAATTGTAGAGGAATTTATCTGAATATTAATAAAAATCTCTTTTTTTTTTTGTATATAAAAAAAACATCACAAAATACTTATAATAAAAAATTTTCAATAAATTTTCAATACATTGTCATATTTTTTGTTGCTCAAGATTTATGATGTTGTTTGTTAATTTTTCATTAACTTTACTGTCTTACTGTTACTGTTTACTGTCTGAATCATTAATGCATTTCTCTATAAGATAATTTAAAATTGTAGTAACTATTTCTTTTTTCTCAAGTTTTTTAGTGATTAATTCAGGGAAACATACTCTGTAAAAAATTTCTGAAATTTTTGTTCATTTTTATTATAGCTAGGATCAGATTAAATTCTGTCACAGTAATGATCACTTGCTAAACATACAAAGAAATCAGCATGAGGATAGCCACTTATAAGTAACTGGTGTTATAATTGTTTGCAATATTGATGACTACTTTTCAGTGTGTATGTGTTAGCACAAGATTTTTTTCATAAAATCAATATGCTGATAATTAATATTAATTTTAAACCAACCAAACCCACAACATATATAACTTGTTATACCATCTGGCCTTGCTGCAAGAGAAGTTGTTTTGATTGATACTATAACCCTGCTTTGGTAACATGTAAAGTGTTAATGAGTTTTTTTCATTTCGCTGGTATATCTTTTTTTGAGCATAGGACTCACAAACGTTACCACATTGAATCAATTTACTTTTAGCAATATTTTTGTAACCTAAAATTTGAGCACATAAATTAAATTCTGCTTTTCACTTCTAAGTCAATGTCAAATTTTGCTATGACAGCATGAGCAATAAATGACAATATTGTTCCAACTCTATACAATTTCCGAAGTAAACATTTTGATTGAGATATGGTAGCTTCTTTTATATGTTCTGCATGAGATGGTGTTATTGAAAATGTCCTTGAAAATTTTTCACATTTAAATGCTATCGATTAATTCTCAGAAAAACATTCCATCTGAGCATTATATTGCTATATGGTAGGTTGTAGCACTTTGTATTTAGTTGCATTTGAAGGTAAATTTTTCATAAAGTTTTCTGACTGTATATCTGGCTGAGGCAAATTATAGCACTTCTTCAATCTGTGGCTTCTGCAACTGCTTCCCAGTCTTTCTTTGTAAACTGTGACTACTTTAAATAATAAAGACGAGGATCGTATAAAGATTGACTAAGTTTTAGATTATTATTTTCTCAACTTGATTTGACTTTTTTAATGGAAATATTTTGTAATTTATCTGGCTTATGTAATTTTCTCTTCTGTGTTTTAGTTCACCATTATATGTAGATGTGTGCTTAATTGTTAATAATGCATATTAAAACTTTTATATGTTTTCTGTATGTTGGCCGGTATTCTTAAAAAGAGCAAATTCATCCTTTAACCATCTGAAATTGTTCTGTCCAAAAGAAAGTTTTGATGATTTATTTTTCTTTAGCAGTACATTAAGTTTTTCTTGTATAGTTAAAATTTAATTTGTAGGATCATCAACAGTTGCTTCAATAAAATCAAAATCATCAACACTAAAAAGTCAAGACACCAACATTCCTGCAAAAGTTACTGTATCTCTGGATAGTGTTATTGTAGAGTTCTTATGACTGAATAATAAATTAATTACATATTTGTTCCAGCATTCATTGATTCTAATACTTAAAATATCCATAAATTTTTTGCTAACTTCACTGTTAATTGAAGAGATGAATTCTTACATCATGTCAGCACTTAACAATGTTGCATCTTCTCTGCTAAGATTTTCATAGGTTAAGTATATGATTGTAGTTAATATTGTCTTGAATTATATGTTATTTTCCTATTTATTAGGTTTACAAAAAAATTAATATAAAGTCCTATTAGATTAGTTTATAATTTACTTGCTTTTAAATCACCTTTAGCGACAATAACCGCCATACATAATCTTGGTATTCTACTTAACGACTTATCTAATTTGTTAAAGTCAACTTTATGCCACTAACTAATAAGTTTTTTTAACATTTTATGCATCATTAGGCATTAGTTTTTTACATTACTTTTAATTCCTCCAATAAAAATCCGATAGAAGAGATATCTTGTGATTGGGGTGGCTAAATCATTCTATAAAATATTTGATCATTCTCAAACTCAGTCAAACAACTTTAACAGTTTTTAGAAAAATATGTTTTGGATTTAAGTTTTAAGTCATTTTCATAGGAAAAAATAAATGGCTTCCCATTAACCCATCTTTCTGAAGGCGTAGCATGATTTGTGTACAACTAAACTTCTTTTATCATTACTCCCTCTATTTCTACAAAGTCACCTTTAGCATTCCAACTCAAACAGCCCCACACCTTAATACTACACCCACCATGTTTTTTAGTCGATAATACACAATATTTTATGATACATTCAATAATTTTTTTCCTTCAGACAAACAATCTTATCTTAAAACCAAAAATTTAAAACTTTGACACGTTGGTTCATGTTTACAGTCAATGATGGTCCATTTTTTATGTAGGTTTGACCACTTTAGAATTTTTGTCCTTCTTAAGATTTTTATCAAAGCATTTTGATCAAAATACTTTTAAATTATCTAATAGCGCAAAAATAAACATAAAAAATAGTTAAATAAAAAATTATTTCATTTTTAAAAAAGTTAATGTCATTTGAATAATTATAAACAGTAGTGTAGTTCTTGTTTACTGATGCTCCATCCTGAGTAGATGCAACCAATTTTTTTTTATATATTCTTCTATATATTCTATATTCAAATATACTTAGATATTGCTACATTATTTCAACCAAATCAAAAGTATTGCATTAACCAAAAATTCGAATTAATATTGTTTTATATGTGATACATATTTAGTTTTATCATAAATATTAACTTCAAAATATCCTTGCCCATTTTAAGTATTTCATCGATAGTCATACTAAACTTTTCTCCTTTAGCTACTTTAATTTTATGATGTCATTTTTTCAATCATTATTTTATTGCTTTTCATCAAAATCTTTTTGCAGAAGTTTTTTTTCATCACTTTCATTGGCAGGGAATTTAAATCTATCTTGAGCTATTGACTAGTGAATATACTTATTGTTAGTAAAAGCTTAATTCAAAATGCCATTAGCATGCCATTCTCACTTGTTCTCTCATTCATTGTATACTGTTGATTTGTCTAAACAAATTTCATTATTTCTTAAGTGATTTTTATAAAAAAAATTACTTATTACTCTAAAATTACTAATTAAACTCTAATTAAACTGTTATGAAAAAAAAAATCAAATCAAATTTCAAAAAAAAAATTTTTGTTGCATTAATTTTAACTTAAAAAAAAAGAAAAACAGTAAAGACAGTCATTTGAATTTAAATTTGAAAGACAGATGTTTGCCGATTTTGATTTTTCTCAAAAAAAAAATTTTTTCTGTTAATGTTAAACATTTTTCAGAAACCCAAATTTAAATAACACTTAATATTTATTTTACAAAAACTACCTGCACACCCTTTACAGCATTTAAAAAAAAAGATAACTTTCAAAATAAATTAAGCAAAAAAATATATATCAATATCATAGTATGAAAGTTCAAATATTAAAGAATTTTAGAATTAAAAGATATTTAGATTATTAGAATTAAAAGGTAAAAGTGCAAACAAAAAAAACTGGTGACAATAAAACTAATTAAAGAATAAGATAGTTTTATCTTCTGAGCAATTCATTGTTATACAAGCAACAAAAAAAGGGAGAGAGGAGGGAGTGTCTGAATTTTTTTGACAATTGTTGACAATGGAGAAGGGCAAGTCAAGTTGACGTTAACAATGTTATTTTTCTTAGTAAATTTAATTACTTAAAAAAAAATTATGCAGTGTTTGCAGTCCTGTGTTACATAATTGCTAAAGTATTTTAATAAAACTGTTTATATTACTTTACAACTACTTTTTAAAAACTGTGCTTTAAAAAGACTCGACACATACAGAACAAAATGTTGATGTTTATTTATAACACTGCTATTATTTCAAAGTTGTTAATGGTTAGTCAGCTGTGCTAACAAAAAAGATTTAAGTAAGTACATGGTCTAGATTATATTATTTAAACAATTATACTAGGTTTCTGCAACATGCAGCTTGCAAACCTCATGTGGTCCATTCAATGTCAAAATGCTGCTATTTAGCTCCATACAAAAATAATAATACAATATTGAAATAAAGATGTTGGTAGCTTTTTAAAAACAAAAAAACTTAGTAAATTTCAACTTTTGGTTCTTCTGTCTCAAAAAGTTGTCAACCCTTGGTTCATACAACTTGTTAAATACATTTTTTGTTATGCTAGACTCTATTAGAAATAATTGGCTTTTACTGTAAAATTGGATTAGGTCTAAAAATAAAGTGAGGAGAATTGGAACATTGAAGTGTTATATTAATTTGAAATATGTTCATAATTTAAACGTGTAAAGTATAAAGTAAAATTTTTGTGAATCCTTTAATCTTTTGTTTGTTCGGAGTAAGTCTTTGTAGTTATAAACCCAAAATATGTTCCAGGGAAATTGAATGTTGACATAATTTTAGAGGGGGTCTTTTGAAGTTCGACAAGTTATTGACAAAGGGAGGGAGGTAAAAATTGCCAAAAATTGACGTAACTAATGGATAGACACTAAGGAAACCAGCTTCTTAAATTAGAACATATTGATTGTTTAATTGGAACTTATCACTTCTTTTATAGCACATTAATTATATGTTTAACTTATTAAGTTAATAATATAAAAGAACAATAATTTGTTAATGTTTCTTTTTTTTATTAATAATATAATCAGATAACAACAAAATGTAAAACAATTAGTAAAAGGATAAGAACAAGAAAAAAATTAATCTTAATAAAGAATATGTATTAAAAGTTAGGGTTGTTAATAAATCAATAAGTAATATATTAAAACACAAACTTTGTTTACTTTAATTTATCTTAAAGTATAATAAATTAAAGTAAACAAAAAAGAGTCACATCACAAACTTTAATTTAAGAGATTGCATTATTTAAAACTAGTGTTGATTTTAGCTTAATAAAGACCTATTCAAGAATAAAAGACAAAAATAAAATGCTAAAAAAGCACAAAAAACTAGCTAGTAACAATAAAATTAAAATAATATAGTTGGAGGTTTTATCTATTAAGCAATATCTTGTTTTACAAGCAGCAAGCAACAACAAAATAAAAATATAATATACTAATTGTATGTTCAACTTAATAGTTAAAAAAATCAACTTAACAATATAAAAGGAACAAAAACTTGTTTCCATTTGTTTTTAATTTATAAATCGAAATACAACAAAATGTAAAAAACTAGTAAAAGGATAAGAACAAGATAAAAACAGATTTTGATAAGGAATATATATTAAATGTTATTGTTATTAATAAATCAATAAGCAATACAATAAACTTAACAATATATTAAACTTTTTATTTATTGATTATGTCTTTGATATTAATTAAATGAAAACCTATTCAGCTTAAATGAAAACCTATTCAGACACAATTCTCCTACAAGTTAACTTCGACTTTTCAAGTTAAAGTTAACTTGTAGAGAATTAACAACTGTGTACTGAAAATGCTGAATTTTATTATAACATAAATAACAGCTCATTTTAAACTAATGTTGACAAATTAAGTTCATTTAACTTTAATTAAAAGTTATTTTTTGTTGACTTGGTTACAAAAGTTATACAACATTTTAAATAATTTTAAGAGAAATTACAAGTTTAAAACTAAAACATTAAAAATAAAATTATTAAATAACTATGTATTAAAGAATTTAATTACTATTCTACAATTCTAAAGGTTGTTCATTTGTGGAATATTGTTTGTCAATTTTGCCTTAATATTAAATTGCTAATATTGGCCAATGTTTACATTTTTACATATTGGTATGCATGCGCAACATTATGTGATATTCATAATGTCTTTCAGTTTCCTTAAATAAAAATAGTGTAATAGCATATTTTTTTCAAGTCTAATAGCATATATTTACGTTAACAGGCGTCCTTATGTTATTAATTTTAATAACATAATACAGCCCTGCAGGATTTTGTTGTAATCAAATATTGAATCATTTAATTTGATGTAGATCTTAGAATAACAATTCTTAGAGAAAATATTTTTAATCATAAATTAACATACTACTTATATTTTTAAGTAGACACTATCAGAAATGAAGCTACTCGATGTAGTCAAAGCGATTTACAAATTATTTGAATTCTTTTATTTGGAATCAGCATGATTTTTTTCAGCGTATTATGTCCAAACAAGGACTGTAGATGTTATAACTTTTTTTGCTTCAGGTTTTTTTAATATTTAAAGAAACCTTTCTTTTTTTTATATAATTTTCAAAACATTTTTACTACTCCTAATAGTGAATCTAAAGAACACCATTTTAGAGTCTTTAGATCACTTTCGCTTATCGGTGTTAACATGAACCTAATTAAAATCTTTTGAAAAAGTGCCTTAACCCACTATAGATCCTAGTTCTAATCAGTTCTGACATATATTAACTATATATATAGTTGTCTAAATAAAATATTTTTATCAATTTTCACAAAAAATACTAGAATTTTGACAAAGAAAGAGCTTATAATTAAGAAAAATTGTCAATAAACAATCAGAAGAGAACATATTGTTAAACTATTATGCTCATTTCACCGAAAAAATGTATTTATTTAAAATTTTATGCAAATTTGGATAAGCAATTGTTATTTCAAGATTTTTTTTTTTTTTTTTTACAAAAGAACCTTAGGTCTGGGATTTTTTTGCTACAAACATTTATATTTTATGATAATGCAAAATTTATCATTTCAACTTTTTTCTTCTTTTCATAATTCACAGACATGATCATTTAACAGAAATATGTCGTAGTCAACAAAATATCATACAGACGCTATAATATTTAAAAATTGCCTAAAAAAACTACACCAAGTAATTGATATCTTGTAAAAAATAATATAACATTTTTATTGCAATTTTACAACTTTTTAATACTGCTTATTTTTAAAACAAAAACATAGGTTGATGCTAATATATATTAAAAATGTTTTCTCTATTTTGTTTGTCAAAACTCCAATTATAATGTTATCTCTCATGATGTAACTTTAACATTTACAGCATAAAACAAACTACTGTCAATTTTACCTAATATAGGGGTAACATTGACAGTTGAACCCCCAAAATAAAATTAATTATTGCCCAAGATCTAAAGATATATTGATAATCTTAATTATATTACAAGTCATTTAAGATCCTTCATTTCAACATTACTTTTCTCACAAAAAACTTTGATCTTTTTGATAATTTACTATTATCTACAAAAATTGAATTTGAAATAATTGGAATATTTGAAATTAGACTATTAAAAAATAGAACCCCTTCTACCAACATCTCTCTTAATGGATTTTGCTATGAACAAATGCCAACTGAATCTCATGTTGGAGGTGCACTATTGTATATTAATAAATAAATTGCATATAAACCAAGAAATAATCTGATTATATATAATGCAAAAGAACTAGAATCTATTTTTATTGAAATAGTAAACACGAAAAAAATCTAATATGTTCATTGGCTGTGTATACAGGCATCCAACCATTTCGCTGTATGACTTTAATGCATTCAATCCTTAACTAATAATACTGTCTAAAAAAATCAAAAATATATTTATATTTGGGGACTTTAACTTTATAAAAACTTTATTAAAAAAATCAGTCGTGATCTGCAAAACAGATTGACCTATGGAGTTGCATCTATTTGTAACCAATTGCTTTTACACTTCCATAATATCATATTTTAATAAGAATATAACATTATGGAAACCCATCTAAATCATACACATGTGAGAAACCATTAAAATTATATTATAACCAATTATATTACATTTGTTTTTTTACTTATTTTAAAACTTCTTTGAATTGGATGGAGATGATGATTACAAACAACAACAACTTATCAACTAGCAATCTTAATATAGCTAATGGCTAAAAAAAGATGTTTGTTATACTCAATGTATGGAAGGAAACAAAGACCTTGCGATAAAGCATCGGGCGATGTAAATTTTACGTCGTCCAAGAGCGATTTTGCGTGTAGCTAGGGCTACTTGTGTCGAGCAAAAAATTTTTTGTTTTGTATATTTAAAGATATTTTTGAGCGGAATTTTAATGAAGTAATTTACGATTATTTTAACATTTAATAAAGTATTTTAAAAACCGCAAGCAGTTGATATAAAAGTTTGAATTACAAAAAAATTAAATATGCACATTATTTACAAGTAGAAAATATTCAGATTAAAAAAAAAGTTTAAATCTTTTTAAGCTAACATTATTATATATAAATAAAATTATTCAGCAATAGCAAAGTTGTCAATAAAATTAAACAAAAATACTTTCTTTTAGTTTTAGATTTTTAACTTAAATAATTATTTTACGGGGGTTTGTTAGGTTTTAAAAATTATTCCATAGATTTTAAAATATTTATTAACTGTTAGACGTATTTAAAGTATTTAAGAGTAATTTCGAGGAAACATTTTAAAAATTGGTAAGCACAAATAAAAAAAAAAAAAAGGTTAAATATTAAAACGTATTCTACTTGATTCAATAAAAAAGTAAAGTTGTTAAAATTTTTGTAATAAGTAACTCAAAATAAATTACTTAAATAATAAAAATCGCTTTTTTGTTAAAAGTTACCGAAACTCAACGAAGCGTGCTCAAGAACAGCAGCTGAAAAATAGAACGTCAATAGTTTGATAAGTTTATATAACCTGGTTTTTTTTACCTGGTTTCTACCACTGTAAAGCGAATTTCCACAAACACCTTGAAAAAGGCTCAATAAACGTAAAAAATAAAATAAAAATTAATTCTCATATTTAACCACGTAATGTTTTCTTTTTTTTATTTTAGCGTACCTTTTATTAAATATTGTTCAATATGCAAATTTTTTCGCTGAAATATATCTTTTATACCTATAACATTTTTATTCTAACATTTTATTTTATTTTATTTTACTAGAAATAAAATTCCTTGTAAACATTAAAAATCTATTTAAAACATTCGTTAAAGTTTTTATTCATCACAAGGCCTGGTAAGGCACAATTTTTGTATTCTAAATCATATTTCCTTTTACATTTTAGTAAAAGCTTATTATTTTACAATAACAGCACGTGAAATACGTTGTATTTATTCAATTTGAAATTGCTACTGATAAAAATATTAAAAAAAGGATTGGCAACTTTCACAGTCATTAATAGAGATGACGAAAGAAAAAATAGAACCATAACTGAGCAACACCCAATATTGAGCAATGAAATAAGTATCAGCAAAATAGTCAAATGCCCACTACCTGATAATGAGAGAGTTAAATGCAGTAGTTCATAAATATATATATATATATATATATATATATATATATATATATATATATATATATATATATATATATATATATATATATATATATATATATATATATATATATATATATATATATATATATATATATATGTATATATATATATATATATATATATATATATATATATATATATATATATATATGTATGTATGTATGTATGTATGTATGTATGTATGTATGTATGTATGTATGTATGTATGTATGTATGTATGTATGTATCTATATATATATATATATATATATATATATATATATATATATATATATATATATATATATATATATATATATATATATATATATATATATATATATATATATATATACCGCTTACATTTTTTTTTCAATACTCAACAGAAAAACTTGAAAAGAAATTAAAAAGATTAAGATTTTTCAATTATTTTCTCTAAATTGAAATTTTGTGTATTTTTTTTTTCTTTTTAATTATTCACCTCCCCAAGGCCCGAGGGGGCCACTACAGTCGAGGAGGCTACTCATTTTTTTTTTTTTTTTTTTTTTTTTTTTTTTTTTTTTTAATAAATCGTGGTACAACCCTCTCTCAACTCTTTAACTCCGAAACACGAATCTTGTTCACTACTATATAAAGGATATGTTACTAAAAAAATTTCTAAAAAATTCAAATTAGAAATAAAGTTAAGATAGTTGGTACTTCCAGACATTTTTGGTAAAAAAATGGTTAAAAAAGCAGTAGATGATGCAACTAGATGGCAGATTGTTGCATTAAAACAAAATATAGATAAATCTGACACACAATTAGCAAAAGAGTTGGGTGTTTCACGAAAATGCGTCTCAAAAACTTCTTCATACGAAAGGTTAAATCCAAATCTAAAATTACTCTCCGAGAATTAGCCAAGGATTTAAATAGCTCGTTCAGAAATCATAGTGTTAGCTATGAAACAGTAAGAAAGGTTTTAAAGGAAAAAGGAAAATTTCGTACATTGCTGCTAGGAAGCCACTTTTGATAGTACGAGACCGGTTGAAACGACTGAAATGGTGTCAAGAACATGCCAGTTGGTCAGTAGAAGATTGGGCGAAGTGTATATTCAGTAATAAATCCAATTTGGAGGTCATAAATCGCAAAGGACGAGTTTATGTCAAAAGAAAAGAAATGGAAGAAGTATGACATGCACATGGTATCACCAAGAATACAAGGCGGAGGAGGGTCAGCAGGAGTCTGGGGTTGCATCTCTCATAAAGGTATTGGTCTCTGCAATACGTACACCAGTCGGATCAATCAATATAACTACAAAACAACTATGGAGCAGCTTTTAATTCCATCAGCCCGTGAACTTTTTGGAAGACGCAAATGGATTTTTCAGCAAGATGGGCCTCCTGCACACACTGCCAAGTCAATAAAAGCCTGGTTTTCAGTGAAGAAGATCCAAGTGATGCCCTGGTTAGCCTGATTGCCTGATTTGAATCCGATTGAGAACCTTTGGGCTTGGATGGACCGCCAATTAATGCGCACCAAGCTGACATCGGTTGAGCACTTTAAGCAAGCGATAGAAGAGACATAAGAGTATTCGAAAAGAGTTCTGCATAAAATTGATTGACTCTATGCCTAGGAGAGTTGTTTCATGTATAAAAGCCCGCGGTGGTCATTTTAAATTTTGAAATTTGAATTTTTTTGAAATGCGCTATATTTAACTGATTTTATTTGCTACCCTTACTTTTTGTCTACTTGTTTTTTTTCATTTTTATTTTTTATTTTTTATATTTTTTTTGCAATTTTTTTTACTTAAATTATAAAACATACCTTATTTAATAAAATAAAAAAAAATAATTGAAAAATCTTAATCCGTTTAATTTCTATTCAAGTTTTTCTGTCAAGCATTGAAAAAAAATGTAAGCGGTTCTAAATTTTACTGAAACACTGTACATATTTAATGTGTAGCCTTTATTTTATTTTGTTATATTTTGATTTTAATGCAATCTATATCTTTTATATTTTCATTTGTATCTGTTTCATATAACTTCAAATAAACTTAAAGATTAAAAAAATATTTTTTTTTCTTAAAGCATTCTATGATAATTACTGTCTCCTAGGCTAAAACCTGTTTAACTCAAAAGAATAATGCAACCTGGAACTATATTATTATTTAAACAAAAAAACTGTTATAAACTTTATATCTTAAAAACTTATCAAGACAATATTGTTTTTTTATTAATTTTCAATAATAAAAATTGATAACCTAAAATACTCAATATATGCCTTAATTTACAATATTGGTAACTATAATATGCCAATATTTCCCAGTATTATATCCCCAACATTAGAGTATTACTATTTACAAAAATTACACAATATTGTACACTTTATCGCGCCAAAATTGCAATGTGATAATTTTACAAAAATTAGCGCAATGTTAGCGGTACAATATCAGCGCATTATTGTACCGCCAATATTGACTTAAAATTATTAGAGCAATATTGTACTGCCAATATTAGCAAAATGTTCACAAGGAAATAATGCCCTAATATAACCAATATTGAGCCAATAATGTGCTAATATTATTTGCTACTTTAGTTATATGTTTCAATGCAACTCCTTTTGCAAGTTACTAACTATTTTAAAACAATAACAACAAGTTTAATTCACAATAACATCTAGGTTTTACATTTTTATGAAAGGTCTAATTATTAAAAAATGTAAGAAAGATTTTTATTTAAACAAAATGAAAGAGTAAAATTTACAGTAACTTTAATGTATTCCAAAAAAACAACTCTTTGTAAGTTGCTAACTATTTTTAAAAAGTAACAAAAAAAAAAACAACGTAAAAAACAATTTTTTAAAATAATTATGAGAATTCAGTGTTCTTACATATGAAAAGTTATATGTATATATACTACCATTTTGGAATAACCTTTTCTTAAATTAAAAAGAGAGTAGGAATTCAAACAAAAAAACACACAATAAACGAAAACTATTAAACTCCACACAAAAACATACCTTGAGTTGTTTCTGCTGGCTCATCTGTATCTACAAAGCAAATACATAATTTATTTAACTATTGTCAGCTCAAAAACTATATCCTTGTTATATGCTATGAAAAACTTATGAGTTTCATTTAAACAATGTTAGTGAGTTCATTTTACAACAAATTTCTGGTTATCCTTAGAAACATAATATTTTGCACCAATAAATATTGTCAAACATGAAATAAAGAAAAAAAACATCTTGCAAACTTATTATTATATGTATTAGCAAAATAATTTGAAAAAAAAAATTATTGTACAAAATTTCAAAAAAAAATTATTTTCCCTGAGTTTTCCTTGAATTTTATAAAAACTTAAAAAAAAATCCCAGAGTTTTCCAGGTTTTCCCTGGGATTCATGCCAGGTATTCCAAGTTTTCCAGGATAAGAGGCAAACCTGTACTGGCTTAAAAACTAAATTCTATTTACACATTAAAAAATGATTGTTACCTTCAGCAAAACTATAACAACAAGTAAATTTTACAATAACTTCTAGGTTGTACATTTTTATGAAAAGTGCTATTTATTAAAAAAATGAGAAAGATTTTTATTTGAACGATATGAAAGGGCATAAATTATAGCAACTATTTTTGAAAAGTAAAAAAAAACAAAAAACAAACAAAAAAAAAAAAACATCTTAAAATAATTATAAAAACTCAGTGTTATTACATAAAAAAAGTTATATGTACATAAATCTCTACACATAAACATACCTTGAGTTTTTGGTGTTAGGTTTTTTTTGCCTACAAAATAAGAACAAATGTTAACTATTGCAGCTTAAAAATTGAATCCTCGTTATTTGATTCATTTTTATTTATTTAAATTTTCATGCAATATTTTTCTATACAACGTTATATCTGAAGATATTGCTGGCTTAGCATAGGAACTGCCAAAAAAAGTCATTAAGACTAACCCAAAGAAGTGTACGTTATTGACAAACATTTTTGCATACAAAAGTACTACTCATACACTGAGTCGGTGGTGGCAGAAATTAAACGCGTAACGAACAATAGGCCAGGTTTTAACTTTTCATTCTACGCTCTAACAAACTGAGCTAACCAGCCATATTATATGTTATGAAAACGTTATATGTTATGAAAAACTAAATGTTAGATGTTATGAAAAACTTGTGGGCTTTCTTTAAACAATGTTACTGAGTTTAATTTACAACAAATTTCAGTTTATACTTAGAAACTTAATATTTGTCAACAATAAATATTGTCAAACATGAAATAAATAAAAACAATATTATTCTAAATAAAAAATATAACCATTTTTTCATATACATGAGCGTTCATTAATAAAATCTACTTAAATGGAAAACAGTACTGGCTTGAAAACTAAATTCTACTAATGCATTATAAAATGATTGTTAACTTCAGCGAAACAATAACAAAAAGATAATTTTACATAATAACTATTAGGTTGTAAATTGAAACATTTTCATGAAAAGTGCAACTTATCTAAAAATGTAAGAAAGATTTTTATTTAAACAAAATGAAAGAGTAAAATTTACAGTAACTTTAATGTATTCCAAAAAAACAACTCTTTATAAGTTGCTAACTATTTTAAAAAATTAACAAAAAAAAACAACATAAAAAACAACTTCATAAAATAATTATGAGAATACAGTTTTATTACACCAGAAAAGTTATATGTATATATACTACCATTTTTGAATAACATTTTCTTATATTAAAAAAGGAAAAAGAAACTCAAACAAAAAAACGCACAATAAATAAACAACTATTTAACACCGCACAAAAACATACTTTGAATTTTTTCTGCTAGCTCATCTGTTCCTACAATGCAAAAACAAAAATTATTTAAAACTATTGTCAGCTCAAAAATTATATCCTTGATATATGTTATGAAAAACGATTGAAGTATATTTAAACAATGTTACTGAGTTCATTTTACAACAAATTTCAGCATATATTTAAAAACTTAATATTTGTCAACAATAAATATTGTCAAACATAAAATAAATAAAATGTAAATATTTTAAAATAAATAAAAAAACATATTTTCATATACAAGAGCATTCATTAACAAAATCTACTTATATGGAAATAAGTACTGGCTTGAAAACTAAATTCTATTTATACATTATGAAATGACTTTTAACTTCAGTGAAACAATAACAACAAGTTTATTTTACAAAAACTTCTAGGTTGTACATTGAAACATTTTTATGAAAAGTTTTATTTATCTAAAAATGTGAGAAAAAATTTTAATTAAACAATATGAAAGAGCATATTATACAGTAACTTAAATTTATTATAAATAAGCTCTTCTCTGTAAGTTGGTAACTATTTTAAAAAAGTAACACAAAAACAAACAAAAAAAACAACTTCTTTAAATAATTATGAGAATAAAGTATTATTACACAATTAAAGTTATATGTATATATACTACCATTTTGGAATAACCTTTTCTTAAATTAAAAAGAAAGAAGGAACTCATACAAAAAAACACACAATAAAAAACAACTATAAAACACCGCACAAAAACATACTTTGAGTTTTTTCTGCTAGCTCATCTGTTCCTACAGTGCAAAAACAAAAATTATTTAAAACTATTGTCAGCTCAAAAATTATATCCTTGATATATGTTATGAAAAACTTAAGAACATTATTTAAACAATGTTACTGAGTTCATTTTACAACAAATTTCAGCATATATTTAAAAACTTAATATTTGTCAACAATAAATATTGTCAAACATAAAATAAATAAAAATGTGAATATTTTAAAATAAATAAATAAACATATTTTCATATACAAGAGCATTCATTAACAAAATCTACTTATATGGAAATGAGTACTGCCTTGAAAACTAAATTCTATTTATACATTATAAAATGACTTTTAACTTCAGTTAAACAATAACAACAAGTTTATTTTACAATAACTTCTAGGTTGTGCATTAAAATATTTTTAAAAAAGTTACTATTTATTAAAAAATAAGAGAAAGATTTTAATTTAAATAATATGAAAGAGTATAATTTACAGTAACTTTCAAAAAAAACTTCTCTTTATAAGTTGGTACTTATTTAAAAAAAAAAACATCTTCTTAAAATAATTATGAGAACTCAGTGTTATTACACAACAATAGTTATATGTACATAAATTACCATTTAGGAAGAACCTTTTTTTTAATTAAGAAAAGAGAAGGAATTCATACAAGAAAACACACAACAAAAAACAACTATAAAACTCTACACAAAAACATACCTTCGGAAGTTTCTGCTGGCTCATGTGTTTCTACAAAGCAAAAACAAAATTTATTTAACTACTGTATGCTAGAAAATTATATCCTTGTTGTATATTACGAAAAACTTATGAGTTTCATTTAAACAATGTTACTGAGTTCATTTTACAACAAATTTCAGCATATGCTTAGAAACTTAAAATTGGGCAACAATATATATTGTCAAAAATAAAATAAATAAAAATGTGAATGTTTTAAAATAAATAAATAAACATATTTTCATATACAAGAGCATTCATTAACAAAATCTACTTATATGGAAATGAGTACTGCCTCGAAAACTAAATTCTATTTATACATTATAAAAAGATTGTTAACTTTAGAGAAACTATAACAACAAGTTTATTTTACAATAACTTCTAGGTTGTACATTGAAACATTTTTATAAAAAGTTCTATTAATCTAAAAATGTGAGAAAGATTTTTAATTAAACAATATGAAAGAGCATAATTTACAGTAACTTTCAAAAAAACTTCTCTTTATAAGTTGGTAATTATTTAAAAAAAAAAAAACATCTTCTTATAATAATTATGAGAACTCAGTGTTATTACACAACAAAAGTTACATGTACATAAATTACAATTTAGGAAGAACCTTTTCTTTAATTAAAAAAAGAGAAGGAATTCAAACAAGAAAACACACAACAAAAAATAACTATAAAACTCTACAAAAAAACATACCTTGAGAAACTTTTGCTGGCTCATGTGTTCCTACAACGCAAAAACAAAATTTATTTAACTACTGTAAGCTAGAAAATTATATCCTTGTTGTATATTACGAAAAACTTATGAGTTTCATTTAAACAATGTTACTGAGTTCATTTTACAACAAATTTCAGCTTATGCTTAGAAACTTAAAATTGGGCAACAATATATATTGTCAAACATAAAATAAATAAAAATGTGAATATTTTAAAATAAATAAATAAACATATCTTCATATACAAGAGCATTCATTAACAAAATCTACTTATATGGAAATGAGTATTGCCTTGAAACCTAAATTCTATTTATACATTATGAAAAGATTGTTAACTTCAGAGAAACTATAACAACAAGTTTATTTTACAATAACTTCTAGGTTGTACATTGAAACATTTTTATGAAAAGTTCAATTTATCTAAAAATGTGAGAAAGATTTTTAATTAAACAATATGAAAGAGCAAATTTTACTGTAACTTTAATTTATTTCAAATAAGCTCCTCTCTGTAAGTTGGCAACTATTTTAAAAAAGTTACAAAAAAACAAACAAAAAAAAACAACTTCTTAAAATAATTATGAGAATTCAGTGTTATTACACAAGTAAAGTTTTATGTATATATACTACCATTTTGGAATAACCTTTTCTTAAATTAAAAAGGGAGAAGGAACTCAAACAAAAAAACGCACAATAATAAACAACTTTAAAACACCGCACAAAAACATACAACAAAAAACAACTATAAAACTCTACACAAAAACATACCTTGAGAAGTTTCTGCTGGCTCATGTGATTCTACAATGCAAAAACAAAATTTATTTAATAACTCTAAGCTAGAAAATTATATCCTTGTTGTATATTACGAAAAACTTATGAGTTTCATTTAAACAATGTTACTGAGTTCATTTTACAACAAATTTCAGCTTATGCTTAGAAACTTAAAATTGGGCAACAATATATATTGTCAAACATAAAATAAATAAAAATGTGAATATTTTAAAATAAATAAATAAACATATTTTCATATACAAGAGCATTCATTAACAAAATCTACTTATATGGAAATGAGTATTGCCTTGAAACCTAAATTCTATTTATACATTATGAAAAGATTGTTAACTTCAGAGAAACTATAACAACAAGTTTATTTTACAATAACTTCTAGGTTGTACATTGAAACATTTTTATGAAAAGTTCAATTTATCTAAAAATGTGAGAAAGATTTTTAATTAAACAATATGAAAGAGCAAATTTTACTGTAACTTTAATTTATTTCAAATAAGCTCCTCTCTGTAAGTTGGCAACTATTTTAAAAAAGTTACAAAAAAACAAACAAAAAAAACAACTTCTTAAAATAATTATGAGAATTCAGTGTTATTACACAAGTAAAGTTTTATGTATATATACTACCATTTTGGAATAACCTTTTCTTAAATTAAAAAGGGAGAAGGAACTCAAACAAAAAAACGTACAATAATAAACAACTATAAAACACCGCACAAAAACATACAACAAAAAACAACTATAAAACTCTACACAAAAACATACCTTGAGAAGTTTCTGCTGGCTCATGTGTTTCTACAACGCAAAAACAAAATTTATTTAACTACTGTAAGCTAGAAAATTATATCATTGTTGAATATTAGAAAAACTTATGAGTTTCAAGTAAACAATGTGACTGAGTTCATTTTACAACAAATTTCAGCTTATGCTTAGAAACGTAAAATTGGGCAACAATATATATTGTCAAACATAAAATAAATAAAAATGTGAATATTTTAAAATAAATAAATAAACATATTTTCATATACAAGAGGAGTCATTAACAAAATCTACTTATATGGAAATGAGTACTGCCTCGAAAACTAAATTCTATTTATACATTATAAAAAGATTGTTAACTTCAGAGAAACTATAACAACAAGTTTATTTTACAATAACATCTAGGTTGTACATTGAAACATTTTTATGAAAAGTTCTACTTATCTAAAAATGTGAGAAAGATTTTTAATTAAACAATATGAAAGAGCATATTTTACAGTAACTTTCAAAAAAACTTCTCTTTATAAGTTGGTAACTATTTAAAAAAAAAACATCTTCTTAAAATAATTATGAAAACTCAGTGTTATTACACAACAAAAGTTACATGTACATAAATTACCATTTAGGAAGAACCTTTTCTTTAATTAAAAAAAGAGAAGGAATTCAAACAAGAAAACACACAACAAAAAATAACTATAAAACTCTACAAAAAAACATACCTTGAGAAATTTTTGCTGGCTCATGTGTTCCTACAACGCAAAAACAAAATTTATTTAACTACTGTAAGCTAGAAAATTATATCCTTGTTGTATATTACGAAAAACTTATGAGTTTCATTTAAACAATGTTACTGAGTTCATTTTACAACAAATTTCAGCATATATTTAAAAACTTAATATTTGTCAACAATAAATATTGTCAAACATAAAATAAATAAAAATGTGAATATTTTAAAATAAATAAATAAACATATTTTCATATACAAGAGCATTCATTAACAAAATCTACTTATATGGAAATGAGTACTGCCTTGAAAACTAAATTCTATTTATACATTATAAAATGACTTTTAACTTCAGTTAAACAATAACAACAAGTTTATTTTACAATAACTTCTAGGTTGTGCATTAAAATATTTTTAAAAAAGTTACTATTTATTAAAAAATAAGAGAAAGATTTTAATTTAAATAATATGAAAGAGTATAATTTACAGTAACTTTCAAAAAAAACTTCTCTTTATAAGTTGGTACTTATTTAAAAAAAAAACATCTTCTTAAAATAATTATGAGAACTCAGTGTTATTACACAACAATAGTTATATGTACATAAATTACCATTTAGGAAGAACCTTTTTTTTAATTAAGAAAAGAGAAGGAATTCATACAAGAAAACACACAACAAAAAACAACTATAAAACTCTACACAAAAACATACCTTCGGAAGTTTCTGCTGGCTCATGTGTTTCTACAAAGCAAAAACAAAATTTATTTAACTACTGTATGCTAGAAAATTATATCCTTGTTGTATATTACGAAAAACTTATGAGTTTCATTTAAACAATGTTACTGAGTTCATTTTACAACAAATTTCAGCATATGCTTAGAAACTTAAAATTGGGCAACAATATATATTGTCAAAAATAAAATAAATAAAAATGTGAATGTTTTAAAATAAATAAATAAACATATTTTCATATACAAGAGCATTCATTAACAAAATCTACTTATATGGAAATGAGTACTGTCTCGAAAACTAAATTCTATTTATACATTATAAAAAGATTGTTAACTTTAGAGAAACTATAACAACAAGTTTATTTTACAATAACTTCTAGGTTGTACATTGAAACATTTTTATAAAAAGTTCTATTAATCTAAAAATGTGAGAAAGATTTTTAATTAAACAATATGAAAGAGCATAATTTACAGTAACTTTCAAAAAAACTTCTCTTTATAAGTTGGTAATTATTTAAAAAAAAAAAAACATCTTCTTATAATAATTATGAGAACTCAGTGTTATTACACAACAAAAGTTACATGTACATAAATTACAATTTAGGAAGAACCTTTTCTTTAATTAAAAAAAGAGAAGGAATTCAAACAAGAAAACACACAACAAAAAATAACTATAAAACTCTACAAAAAAACATACCTTGAGAAACTTTTGCTGGCTCATGTGTTCCTACAACGCAAAAACAAAATTTATTTAACTACTGTAAGCTAGAAAATTATATCCTTGTTGTATATTACGAAAAACTTATGAGTTTCATTTAAACAATGTTACTGAGTTCATTTTACAACAAATTTCAGCTTATGCTTAGAAACTTAAAATTGGGCAACAATATATATTGTCAAACATAAAATAAATAAAAATGTGAATATTTTAAAATAAATAAATAAACATATCTTCATATACAAGAGCATTCATTAACAAAATCTACTTATATGGAAATGAGTATTGCCTTGAAACCTAAATTCTATTTATACATTATGAAAAGATTGTTAACTTCAGAGAAACTATAACAACAAGTTTATTTTACAATAACTTCTAGGTTGTACATTGAAACATTTTTATGAAAAGTTCAATTTATCTAAAAATGTGAGAAAGATTTTTAATTAAACAATATGAAAGAGCAAATTTTACTGTAACTTTAATTTATTTCAAATAAGCTCCTCTCTGTAAGTTGGCAACTATTTTAAAAAAGTTACAAAAAAACAAACAAAAAAAACAACTTTTTAAAATAATTATGAGAATTCAGTGTTATTACACAAGTAAAGTTTTATGTATATATACTACCATTTTGAAAAAACCTTTTCTTAAATTAAAAAGGGAGAAGGAACTCAAACAAAAAAACGTACAATAATAAACAACTATAAAACACCGCACAAAAACATACAACAAAAAACAACTATAAAACTCTACACAAAAACATACCTTGAGAAGTTTCTGCTGGCTCATGTGTTTCTACAAAGCAAAAACAAAATTTATTTAACTACTGTAAGCTAGAAAATTATATCATTGTCGTATATTAGAAAAACTTATGAGTTTCAAGTAAACAATGTTACTGAGTTCATTTTACAACAAATTTCAGCTTATGCTTAGAAACGTAAAATTGGGCAACAATATATATTGTCAAACATAAAATAAATAAAAATGTGAATATTTTAAAATAAATAAATAAACATATTTTTATATACAAGAGGATTCATTAACAAAATCTACTTATATGGAAATGAGTATTGCCTCGAAAACTAAATTCTATTTATACATTATGAAAAGATTGTTTACTTCAGAGAAACTATAACAACAAGTTTATTTTACAATAACTTCTAGGTCGTACATTAAAACATTTTTATGAAAAGTTCTATTTATCTAAAAATGTGAGAAAGATTTTTAATTAAACAATATGAAAGAGCATATTTTACAGTAACTTTCAAAAAAACTACTCTTTATAAGTTGGTAATTATTTTAAAAAAAAAACATCTTCTTAAAATAATTATGAGAATTCAGTGTTATTACACAACAAAAGTTATATGTACATAAATTACCATTTAGGAAGAACCTTTTCTTTAATTAAAAATAGAGAAGGAATTCAAACAAGACAACACACAACAAAAAACAACTATAAAACTCTACAAAAAAACATACCTTGAGAAGTTTTTGCTGGCTCATGTGTTCCTACAACGCAAAAACAAAATTTATTTAACTACTGTAAGCTAGAAAATTATATCCTTGTTGTATATTACGAAAAACTTATGAGTTTCTGCCTCGAAAACTAAATTCTATTTATACATTATAAAAACATTGTTAACTTCAGAGAAACTATAACAACAAGTTTATTTTACAATAACATCTAGGTTGTACATTGAAACATTTTTATGAAAAGTTCTACTTATCTAAAAATGTGAGAAAGATTTTTAATTAAACAATATGAAAGAGCATATTTTACAGTAACTTTCAAAAAAACTTCTCTTTATAAGTTGGTAACTATTTAAAAAAAAAACATCTTCTTAAAATAATTATGAAAACTCAGTGTTATTACACAACAAAAGTTACATGTACATAAATTACAATTTAGGAAGAACCTTTTCTTTAATTAAAAAAAGAGAAGGAATTCAAACAAGAAAACACACAACAAAAAATAACTATAAAACTCTACAAAAAAACATACCTTGAGAAGTTTTTGCTGGCTCATGTGTTCCTACAACGCAAAAACAAAATTTATTTAACTACTGTAAGCTAGAAAATTATATCCTTGTTGTATATTACGAAAAACTTATGAGTTTCATTTAAACAATGTTACTGAGTTCATTTTACAACAAATTTCAGCTTATGCTTATAAACTTCAAATTGGGCAACAATATATATTGTCAAACATAAAATAAATAAAAATGTGAATATTTTAAAATAAATAAATAAACATATTTTCATATACAAGAGCATTCATTAACAAAATCTACTTATATGGAAATGAGTATTGCCTCGAAAACTAAATTCTATTTATACATTATGAAAAGATTGTTTACTTCAGAGAAACTATAACAACAAGTTTATTTTACAATAACTTCTAGGTCGTACATTGAAACATTTTTATGAAAAGTTCTATTTATCTAAAAATGTGAGAAAGATTTTTAATTAAACAATATGAAAGAGCATATTTTACAGTAACTTTCAAAAAAACTACTCTTTATAAGTTGGTAATTATTTTAAAAAAAAAACATCTTCTTAAAATAATTATGAGAATTCAGTGTTATTACACAACAAAAGTTATATGTACATAAATTACCATTTAGGAAGAACCTTTTCTTTAATTAAAAATAGAGAAGGAATTCAAACAAGACAACACACAACAAAAAACAACTATAAAACTCTACAAAAAAACATACCTTGAGAAGTTTTTGCTGGCTCATGTGTTCCTACAACGCAAAAACAAAATTTATTTAACTACTGTAAGCTAGAAAATTATATCCTTGTTGTATATTACGAAAAACTTATGAGTTTCTGCCTCGAAAACTAAATTCTATTTATACATTATAAAAACATTGTTAACTTCAGAGAAACTATAACAACAAGTTTATTTTACAATAACATCTAGGTTGTACATTGAAACATTTTTATGAAAAGTTCTACTTATCTAAAAATGTGAGAAAGATTTTTAATTAAACAATATGAAAGAGCATATTTTACAGTAACTTTCAAAAAAACTTCTCTTTATAAGTTGGTAACTATTTAAAAAAAAAACATCTTCTTAAAATAATTATGAAAACTCAGTGTTATTACACAACAAAAGTTACATGTACATAAATTACAATTTAGGAAGAACCTTTTCTTTAATTAAAAAAAGAGAAGGAATTCAAACAAGAAAACACACAACAAAAAATAACTATAAAACTCTACAAAAAAACATACCTTGAGAAGTTTTTGCTGGCTCATGTGTTCCTACAACGCAAAAACAAAATTTATTTAACTACTGTAAGCTAGAAAATTATATCCTTGTTGTATATTACGAAAAACTTATGAGTTTCATTTAAACAATGTTACTGAGTTCATTTTACAACAAATTTCAGCTTATGCTTATAAACTTCAAATTGGGCAACAATATATATTGTCAAACATAAAATAAATAAAAATGTGAATATTTTAAAATAAATAAATAAACATATTTTCATATACAAGAGCATTCATTAACAAAATCTACTTATATGGAAATGAGTATTGCCTCGAAAACTAAATTCTATTTATACATTATGAAAAGATTGTTTACTTCAGAGAAACTATAACAACAAGTTTATTTTACAATAACTTCTAGGTCGTACATTGAAACATTTTTATGAAAAGTTCTATTTATCTAAAAATGTGAGAAAGATTTTTAATTAAACAATATGAAAGAGCATATTTTACAGTAACTTTCAAAAAAACTACTCTTTATAAGTTGGTAATTATTTTAAAAAAAAAACATCTTCTTAAAATAATTATGAGAATTCAGTGTTATTACACAACAAAAGTTATATGTACATAAATTACCATTTAGGAAGAACCTTTTCTTTAATTAAAAATAGAGAAGGAATTCAAACAAGACAACACACAACAAAAAACAACTATAAAACTCTACAAAAAAACATACCTTGAGAAGTTTTTGCTGGCTCATGTGTTCCTACAACGCAAAAACAAAATTTATTTAACTACTGTAAGCTAGAAAATTATATCCTTGTTGTATATTACGAAAAACTTATGAGTTTCATTTAAACAATGTTACTGAGTTCATTTTACAACAAATTTCAGCTTATGCTTAGAAACTTAAAATTGGGCAACAATATATATTGTCAAACATAAAATAAATAAAAATGTGAATATTTTAAAATAAATAAATAAACATATTTTCATATACAAGAGCATTCATTAACAAAATCTACTTATATGGAAATGAGTACTGCCTTGAAAACTAAATTCTATTTATACATTATGAAAAGATTGTTAACTTCAGAGAAACTATAACAACAAGTTTATTTTACAATAACTTCTAGGTTGTACATTGAAACATTTTTATGAAAAGTTTAATTTATCTAAAAATGTGAGAAAGATTTTTAATTAAACAATATGAAAGAGCATATTTTACAGTAACTTTAATTTATTTCAAATAAGCTCCTCTCTGTAAGTTGGCAACTATTTTAAAAAAGTTACAAAAAAACAAACAAAAAAAAACAACTTCTTAAAATAATTATGAGAATTCAGTGTTATTACACAAGTAAAGTTTTATGTATATATACTACCATTTTGGAATAACCTTTTCTTAAATTAAAAAGGGAGAAGGAACTCAAACAAAAAAACGCACAAATAATAAACAACTATAAAACACCGCACAAAAACATACAACAAAAAACAACTATAAAACTCTACACAAAAACATACCTTGAGAAGTTTCTGCTGGCTCATGTGATTCTACAAAGCAAAAACAAAATTTATTTAATAACTCTAAGCTAGAAAATTATATCCTTGTTGTATATTAGAAAAACTTATGAGTTTCAATTAAGCAATGTTACTGAGTTCATTTTACAACAAATTTTAGCTTATGCTTAGAAACTTAAAATTGGGCAACAATATATATTGTCAAACATAAAATAAATAAAAATGTGAATGTTTTAAAATAAATAAATAAACATATTTTCATATACAAGAGCATTCATCAACAAAATCTACTTATAAGGAAATGAGTACTGCCTTGAAAACTAAATTCTATTTATACATTATGAAAAGATTGTTAACTTCAGAGAAACTATAACAACAAGTTTATTTTACATAAACTTTTAGGTGATACATTAGAGCATTTTTATTTAAATTGTTATTTATTTAAAAAAATAGGAGAAAGATTTTTATTTAAACAATATAAAAGAGTTTAATTTACAGTATTTTTATGTATTTTTATGTATTTAAATGAAACTTTTTTTTGTAAGTTGCTAATTAGTTTTAAAAAGAAACGCAAAAAAAAAAAAAATACATCTTATAATAATTATGAGAACTCAGTGTTATTACACAAGAAAAGTTATATGTACATATATTACCCTTTATAAAGAACCTTTTCTTCAATTAAAAAAAAAAAGAATTCAAAGAAGAAAACACACAATAAAAAACAACCATAAATCTCTACACAAAAACATACCTTGAGTTTTTGGTGTTAGGTTTTTTTTGCCTACAAAATAAGAACAAAATTTAACTATTGCAGCTTAAAAATTGAATCCTCGTTATTTTATTCATTTTTATTTATTTGAATTTTCATGCAATATTTTTCTATACAATGTTATATCTGAAGATATTGCTGGCTTAGCATAGGAACTGCCAAAAAAAGTCATTAAGACTAATCCAAAGAAGTGTTTATTGACAAACATTTTTGCATACAAAAGTACTACTCATACACTGAGTTGGTGGTGGCAGAAATTGAACGGGTAACGTACAATTTCTGCCACCACCAACTCAACTATGTATGTATGTATGTATGTATGTATGTATGTATGTATGTATGTATGTATGTATGTATGTATGTATGTATGTATGTATGTATGTATGTATGTATGAGGAATATGTGTTTTATTTTTATGTTGTAAGGATTTACATACATATATACAGCTATACCACACGCATCCCTCACCACCCTCACGAGATCTCTAAGAATGTTAGAGCTGTTTTTAAAAAACTGGGATAGGGATTTGGTTTTTTGGCTTTTGTAGTGTAGTCCTATTATATTGCAATATTGACTAGCATGACACAAGTGCAGGCGGTGAGATCTGTTGCTAGGACACGCCCCTGTCAAGTGGCGTTAGTTCAGGTCTCGGGCTCTCTGAAACGTCATTAGTGATCGCAGTGCATTACTGAGGAGGGGGATCACCATTTATCCACTACTTAATTCTTATTGGTTATTATGGCACCAACAATTTTTTACCTCTTTAACCCATGTATTTTTGCGCTTTGTGAGCTTTTTATTATGTATTTGTTACATTTACGACATTTATATTTTTATGTTACACAGGTGATTATCAGTTCTCAATTTTTTATCTTGAGTTTAGAACATATATAGTACCACATTTATTTACCATATTATTATATATACCATATTATTAGACATTTGTATGGTGCGATTATTTTAGTTATGAATACCATTATAAACCAGCGGATTTTTATTGACTTGTTTACTCATAGATCATTGTTTCATCATTTGTTAAAAGATGACTAGAGTGTGAGTTTTTGTTCCTTTTTTCCTGAATTGCTAACTTTTACTCCTCCTACTAAATAGTCTTTGCATTAATTTATGTTCTTTTTACTTAAATAACATCATCTTCAATCTGTTTTTATTTTCACATCTCCCAGGTCTACGTAACTGGACGTCTCCGTTGGTCACTTTTTGCGATCATTGTGTTGCATAAGCAAAAAAAAAAAAAAAAAAAATTACAATATACTTTGTTGCTTTTTCTAATAATTGTGAATAAATATATAAATAAATACTCTTTTATTTTACATTTTATTATTTTGGAATAACTAAAAATAATTATAG
>NC_061157.1:23678259-23728259 GCF_022113875.1 Hydra vulgaris | reverse complement strand
TTCCATGATGACACCACTCGGCTTTTAAAGAAGTTATGTCTTTGAGAGTTTTTGATAATTCTTGATCAATTTTATATTTGGCACCACGAAGATGATCTGCAGGACCATCACATAGGAGTGCACTTGCTCTGTTAATCTGCTGTTGCCAGTTAACAATATTTAATTTTTTATAAATTTTAAAAGATTGAATTACATCTCCTCTTGTTCGACGTTCAGCTAATGAGCTGAGACCAAGATATGCTAATCGTTTCTTGTAATTCAAGCTGCGAAATTGTGGAACGAGTTGGATAGCTCTTTGTTGGACCGACTCTAACTTTTTAATGTCCTTTAGAAGAAAAGGGCACCGAATTGATGCACAGTACTACAATATTGGTCTTACATATGCTGTATAGAGCTTCACGAACATAGTTGGATTCCATTTTTTAAAAGTTCTTTTGAGTATCCCAAGTATAGAATTAGCTTTGAGAGTGGCATCACTAATCTGATCTGACCATCTCAGTTTATTATGTATCAGAACACCCAATGTTCTTTTAACGGATACATCTTCAAAAGGAATTTGACTGCCATTTTTATGTAACATTGTCAAGGGGATATTGATGTCTGTGGAACCACCACGGAACTTTAGAACCTTGCATTTATTTATGCTAAGTTCCATGCACCAAAGTCTTGACCAATTACATATCATATCAATATCATTTTGAACTAAAGCCAAGTCCGTAACTGTTTTTATTTTGGTAACCAACTGGCTATCATCAGCAAAGAGTTTGCAATTATTTTTGACTAATTCTGGCATGTCGTTAATAAAGATCAAAAAAAGAAGAGGAGCTATGACTGATCCTTGAGGTACACCACTATGGACATCCTTCCATTCGGAAGAGAAATTTCCTAGAACAACCCGCTGTTTCCTATTTTCAAGAAAGTCTTTGAGCCAGGCAAGAATATTATTGACAAAACCATAGCCAGCCAGTTTGTGATAAAGCAGAAGATGTGATACACAATCAAAAGCTTTGGCAAAATCTAACAAAATGAGCAATGCAGCACAGTTGTCACTTAAAGCTTTGGTAATAATATCCATTAATTCAAGAAGATTTGTGACACACGATCTAGATTTGACAAAACCGTGTTGATGGCAAGATAATAGATTATGCTTAACTAGGTATATATATATATAGGGTGACCATTGTCCCGATTTTATGTAGGAGAGCACAGCGCTAAACTATTTAAAATTAATTAAGTGCTGCGCTCTCCAACGTAAAAACAAGGACAACGGTCACCCTATATATATATATATATATATATATATATATATATATATATATATATATATATATATATATATATAAATATATATATATATATATATATACATATATATATATATTTATATATATAAATATATATTTATATATATATATTTATATATATAAATATATATTTATATATTATATATATAAATATATTTATTTATATATCTATTTTTATGTATGTATATAATATATATATATATATATATATATATATATATATATATATATTTATATATATAAATATATATATATATATATATATATATATATATATATATATATATATATATATAATATAATATATATATACACATGCATACATATATATTAATTTATAATATATATATATATATATATATATATATATATATATATATATATATATATATATATATATATATATATATATGTATATATATATATATATATATATATATATATATATATATTTATATGTGATACACAATCATGTGATACACAATCAAAAGCTTTGGCAAAATCTAACAAAATGAGCAATGCAGCACAGTTGTCACTTAAAGCTTTGGTAATAATATCCATTAATTCAAGAAGATTTGTGACACACGATCTAGATTTGACAAAACCGTGTTGATGGCAAGATAATAGATTATGCTTAACTAGGTATATATATATATAGGGTGACCATTGTCCCGATTTTATGTAGGAGAGCACAGCGCTAAACTATTTAAAATTAATTAAGTGCTGCGCTCTCCAACGTAAAAACAAGGACAACGGTCACCCTATATATATATATATATATATATATATATATATATATATATATAATATATATATATATATATATATATATATATATATAAATATATATATATATATATATATACATATATATATATATTTATATATATAAATATATATTTATATATATATATTTATATATATAAATATATTTATTATATATTATATATATAAATATATTTATTTATATATCTATTTTTATGTATGTATATAATATATATATATATATATATATATATATATATTTATATATATAAATATATATATATATATATATATATATATATATATATATATATATATATATATAATATAATATATATATACACATGCATACATATATATTAATTTATAATATATATATATATATATATATATATATATATATATATATATATATATATATATATATATATATATATATGTATATATATATATATATATATATTATATATATATATATATATATATATATATATATATATATATATATATATATATATATATATATATATATATGCCTTCCTCTTCCAACATAGTTTATTTCTTTTGATGAACAATTTCTAACTTGAACAGCAAAAATATCAATTGTAACTTTATATACCAAAATATAGAAAAAAGTACTTAATTAAACTAGTTCTATACAGCTATGATTTTTTATCCTAATAGAAACGATAGAGAGATTAAATGGCAAAGTCCATCCTCATGGAAAAGATAGAAAAAATAAAGGGCATTTCTACATCCATCTACAACAAACTACTAATATTTCATCTTGAGTTTAACAACTTATACTTTTTCTTTAAATACCTTATTTTAAAGTTGGGTTGTGAATGTAAGTTGTGTAAAGCAACCCTATTTGCTGTTGGCACAACTTCATAGTTGACAAAAAGTCATCACTTTTTGTAAAAGCAAGTAAAGGTAAATTGGAAAAGCTTTATCCACAATATACACATAAATTAGCATCAACTAAAGAACCAAGATCAAGAATCAGTAAACTAGATGGAGATAAAATTTATTAAAGATAATATAGAGAAAAAAATTATGATAGGATCAAGGAGATCATTTCTTATTAACGCTTTAAAATGTTGTCTTGATTTTATAGAGAAGATAACTCCATAATTTAATGGATTGATATTTAATGGGATTAATGCCATAATTAAATGTTTGCAAGGTTATATTACAAGGTTATTATACGATGCTGATCTAAGATTATCAAAATGAATTTTGTTAATAATGACTTTTATTAATCAAAGACTTTTTATAAAACTATGAAAAAACAAAAAACATGATTAATAAAAAAACTTTTTGGTCATAATAATTGTTCTTTTTTTAAAAACAGTTAAAGTACTTCCACAGCTATTTAATTGTTTTAATATTTAAATGACCATTAAACGTGGCTTAAATGTTGATGGTTACTTAAATATTAAAAATTAACCATCTTTGTGTACCTTAGCATAAAATATCTTTGATGTCATCAAACTAATTAGATTGAATGAGAGTTTCAGTACATATATCAAATGAGGGTTTGGACAGGTATCATCTACATTTGAAGTACTTTTATTACAGCGAAAAAAAACATTTTCTTTTTTTTTTTTTTGTTCTTTTACTTTTTTCCTTTAAAAATCTTTGGATTTTTACATTGGGATCATCAAATTCACATGTACGAAATATATTAGCGCAGTATTCTAATATATTTTTAAAATTTAATTTATATATCTATAAAATAAATATATAAATTTAACTTATTAGAATAACTAATAGATATTCTAAAAGAGAAAATATGCTTCTAAATAAATAATATAAAAACTTCTTAAGCAACGTTAATTTTAAATAAACTCAAATATTGATTGAATCTTTAAGTAGTAAATAAACTTAGCTGATCAAATTTTCTACATGTCACATTTAATTTTTGTATTTTCTAAATAATTTTTTTTTTTAATAATTATTACCTTAAACAAAAAATTATTTGCTATTCAAACTTTTATTGAATTAAAACTTTAAATAAATTTTTTTTTAATATAGATTATTTATTACATTTGCCAAATGACATTTGGCAAAAATTTTAAATCTAGACTATTTATTACATTTGAAATGTAATAAATAGTCTAGATTTAAAATTTTTTTATTTAAATTTTCATTTAATAAAACACAACAATTAAATTTGACATATGGAAAATTTGATCAGCTAAATTTCTTCAATACTTTAAAAAGTTAAATTGAGCTAAATTGACGTTACTTATAACTAATGTTGCTTAAAAAGTTCCTTGTTAACATCTAAGAACTTAATGCTTAAAATAACATACTAAATTCGTACAAATAAATTACAAGTTGTTTTATTTTTATAATCTATTTAAATGTATATATATTGTGCTAAAATTTTATTTATCTTTTAGTTTCAAATTTGAAACCATCAGATGTTAGTCAATTGCCAGGGAAACTCAATTACTTTTCACAAAAAATGACATTACGTAATTTGAGTGTATAAACAAAGTATAACCGCATCGGTCACGTGAAATTTAAATTTTAAATGAGTTTTCCGGTTAACAATATATAATAGAAGTCAAAAGTACGCCTCGTTTTCAAATTTAAAACGGTTGCCGTAATTATAAAGCCGCGGTATGTTAAATGAAATCGTAGTCGTTAGAAGATTAATTGTATTAGTCGTTAGCATTATTGTAACATTTACTTTTTGTAAATGTTACAATAATGCTGTATATATTTATCTTACCATCATCATGAATATGGATTAAAGAGTTTTATTTTATACGCTTTGTTATTATCTATTCTTATTTGTATATATTATTAATTACAATGTGATTATTATTATTGGGAACCATGGAACCGATTTAATGTGTAGTTTATAAGTTTACAAACTGAGTTATAAAAGGAGTTTATTAACTCCTATTACAAAATTGTAATTGTATCATTTATTGTATATTGTCTTTAGTAATTCGCATTTGTTGATTATGTCGCTTTTTAAAACTGCATTGAGTTAGGAAGAAGCACGCAGTTTTATTAAAGACCATGAGCTTGAGTAAACAGTTGAGATATGAGAGTCTGCGATACAAAATTTAAAAAATTCTTTATATTGGACAAATTATGAAGCTCTAAAAAATTATATATCAAGATATTGGTTCACAATAAAACATGTAAGTTTGATTTCTTGGTAGTTTGAGATTTAAAAATAACCTCCATTTTTTAAAAACTATTTTATTTCTACAAAACTGATCATGTAACTGCATTTAAAAGTTAACAATTTTTTAAAAATTCTTTTTATAATTAGTGTTGGGTAACAGCTTTTCATCATAACTGTTTTCTGGTCAATTGCAACACAAACAAAGGACCATTGTTTGTGTTGCAATTGACCAGAAAATGGTTATGACGAAAAGCTGTTACCCAACACTGATTATAAAAAGAATTTTTAAATTATTACAAAATTTTTAAATTATTACAAACCAAATATTATTATAATGTTAACATACCTCTCATACTTATCACAAATAAAATCCTCAATTACAACAGTTAACATCCTAGTGAGAGAACATATAGCGGTGATTTGAAAGATATTTATATTTTAGAATTATGTGCTGTTGCTCAACACCATTGAATGGTGTTGAGTTAACATCCTAGTGAAAGCTGTACTTGCATTGATTAGAAAAGGTCATGTTATCCTTGCAAGCATTTTTTTGTTGTTTTTAAAAAATATCCGTGTTGGAACTGGGAGTCAATCTCTCCTTTATATAGAATGTCTACATATCTAAATCTAGACATTTTAAATTTGATAAAGCAAAGACCAAAGGACCTAATGATAAACTAAATACAACTACTTATGCAAGTGACATTTCCAACAATGAGCATAAAGAATCCCGTACTGACAGAAATAAAAATGGTGAAGTGTTAGTGATAGCAGAAGCTTAAAAAGAAAGAAATACAGGAAAGAAATCAATTACTAGTAAATAAATAAGGAGCCTTTAGAGTGAATTAAAAAGTCTCAGTTTTCTAATTGACCATGACGAAAATTTGCTTGAAAACACTTATAGGGAGTTGAGTAACATCATTGAAAATGTAAAAAATGCTGTACCTAAAGAAAGTTGCTTGCCACTTCTGCTGAATAATGACAAAACATTACATTTGCAGAAAAGTTGTGTTAAATGTCATAAGCTACCAGCTCCAAAAAGAAAAAATACAAAGTTTAAACGAGCTGGAGAAAAAAAAGAAAAATTATTGGCTGCTTTTAAAATCGAAGTAATATTTAAACCAGAAAAAAAAAAAGTAGTAGCTGAAGCAATAAATAATATTTTATTAGACTATAAAAACTTATTAGAGTTTAAAGGTAGCCCCATTGTTTGCAGTGATGATGAAAATACAGGTTCTGATGAAAATACAAATACAGCTTAAAAAAAAAGTAAAATAAGTCTCTGTCAAAATGACTTGTCAGATATATCAAACCATGGATGGCTATCTGATAATGTTATAAATAGGTTTCAAAACATGATGAAAATCCAATTCAAAGATATCAATGGTCTACAAGACACTATTCTTGGACAAAATCTTGCTTTCAATACTTACAATAATATACCATTTGTTCAGGTTTTGCACGATGGTCATAGTCACTGGGTTGCCATTTCAACATATAAATGTAAACCTGGTGAGGTTTTCTTGATGGACAGTCTATTTCATGGTAAAGTTGAGCATCATACAAAGCAACAGATATGTGTCATCATGAAATGCACACATAACAAGTTAACTATTCGTGTATTACTGGTTCAACAGCAGTCAAATGGGACAAATTGTGGTGTCTTTGCTATTTCTTTTATTTATCGTATTATTAGCACAAAAACAAACCCTGCTAATATAGCATTCTCTATACCAGAGTTGAGGGCACACATGTTGCAATGCATTCTGGTTAACAAAGTTTCTTTTTTCTCTCAACTGTTAGCAGATTGCAAAAGATGCATTCAAAAGGATATCTCTATAGAACTCTTTTGCAGTTGTAGAATGCCATTGAATTCTGCGGAAAATCAACCGAAAGATAAACAAATGGCACAGTGTAATTACTGTCAACAGTGGTTCCACAAAATGTCTGAAAACATTCCAGATTTTGTCTTTTCTAAAAAGAACCGTAGAACACCATGGTATTGTTGTTGTTGTGGACAAGCAGTTTGATAAATACTTAATTAAGTATTGTAGTAAATATCTTAATAATGATAATTTAATAAATTATAGCATTTTTTTAATATGGTTTTACATGTCAGACTAATATAAAGTGGGGTATGTTTTTCATTTAATAATAATCCTTTCCCATCCTGCGTTTTGATTGAAAATTTGAGCTGTTTTTGTTTGTTATGTTTGAGAATAGAGTTTTGTAACGTTTAATTTTTAAGTAATTGTTTCAAAAGATAAGATAATTTAATTTCAGTTGACTAGTATTTCTAAGTAGTGGTAATTTATTAAATATTTACTAGCAATATATATGCTTTACTTTATTAACCCTGTAGAGATAATCAGCTTTAACTTTTTCATTTTTTGAATATTAGTTAAATACTGCATGGAAATTAGTAATGTGAAACTATTATTTTCTATCAACAACGCCTCTATGTTGTATTATCGTGGTGGTATGGTTATTTTGGTGGACAATTATTAATTGTGGTATAGTTATTTTGGTGTACTATTAGCAAAGATTATTTTTGAGTGGTGAGAAACTTATTTCAATTTTACATTTCATGGATTGATTCAGTATTAATATTTATTTATTTAATGAATCAAGTAAGGTCCAGTTGTTATTTTATGCATTAACATTTGTTAACAAATATCTCCAATGCTGAACTTAATGTCAACAGTATCCCTTTTTTAATTAAATTGCTCCTTTGTGCATTTTTTAAAACGTTGATTTCAAGAAAAGTTTTAATATTTTGCTATATTCTAAAGCTCTAATTTATTGCTATATTTCATTAATTTAATTATTTCATACATTCTATATATTCGGCTAATTATTTAAAAAATAATAGTGATAAAGAACTCATGTTGTACTTTTGACTTCTTCCATTATTGTAACGTCATGGTTGACTCAAAGTTCTATCCTCTGCCCTCTAATTTTTCTTATAGTTTTCAATGATGATCTCTAAGAAATGTTCACATCTAAGGTGGCATTAATTTCTGATAATACCACTATTGATTCTTGTCAACACTCTAATTGCTTGAATGGGCCATTTAAGCTTCTGATTTCACTCCTGGTATGGAATGGCGCTCTCATTGGTTGGTGATCTTTAACTCAGATAAAACTTAATTATTTTCAGCTAATCATTATTGCAATAATCTGGATTATTTTTTATCTATGAATGGTACTGACCAGTCATCTAGATTGCATCTTCTAAGATTATCTCTTACTTCTGATCTTTCTTAGAAACCACATATCAAATCCATGACAAAGTTAGCTAAGGTGGCACCTCTTTATCATGCTTCAGATATCTTACTCCGGATTCTATTCTTTGTCTCTAATCTGTGTTTGTATATAAATCTCTAATCTGTGTTTGTATGGAACACTATTGCCATATCTGTTAAGGATCTTCCAATGATGCCTACAAATAGTACAATAGTAGTTGCTGTAAAGAGCTAGCGTCTCAGGTGTCATCTACTAAAATTTGTTCTTGTGTTCCTCGTCAGTATCGTCCTTATATTGTATCTGTTCCTGAGTGCTCTCAATCTTTTAAATGTTCTGTTAATTGTTATCATGCTCTATTCTTCAGTCTTGTTTAAAGCAAAAAAAAATCATTTTTAAATATTTATTACTATTATAATTAGAAACTTTGGTTAAAAACCTTTAAAGATTTAAAGGTTTTTATTGTTTGTTTTTTATAAAATTTTTTTTAAATTTCTTTAGTTCTGCTATTCTACTAAATTGTTAAAGTTTTTCTACTGTGGAAATATGATTTTAATTTAGTAAATTTTGATGATTTCAAATTTACTTTATTAATCATAAGCCAACAGATTAGGAAAAGAGCTTGATTCAACGCAAGGTAATACTTTTGTTTTTTGGTAACATTAAGAAACTTGTTAATGCTATTCGTCACTTTACAGCTAATCATACTAGGCCAGGTGAATAAAAATGAACAATTGCTTTTTTTACTCAGTAGTTGGTCAGCTTTATGTGAATTAATTTTAAAACTTTAGCAGTTTTCCTCATATTTTTATTCACGTAAATTTAAGCAATTTACTCAGTAATTGCTCAGCTTTACGTGAATAAAAACTTAAGGAAAATTGTTGAAGTTTTTATTCACATAAAGCTGACCAATTACTGAGTAAAAGAAATTGCTCATTACTATTCACCTAGCCTAATGAAAATAATAATTTTTGTTACAATATTGTAACAATTGTAAGTGATTTGGTTTTTATGGCGGTTTTTTTGGTTTTTAAACCAAATTATTTACTATAAAACCAAATCACTTACTTATAGTAAGTGGTTTGGTTTTATTTTTTTTTAACAAAGTTTAAAATAAATTTTTTCGTTTATCAACAGTACAATCAAATGTATAGCGTTAGTTGAATCTCTGACATGTTCGATTTTGCTAATGAAAGACATTTTATATATTGCAATATAAACCAGATATCTAAAGTACAAATCATGTAATAGATGTCAAAAGTACATCTATTTAAACACAGCTATCAAAAGAGCAAACTATGCGATAAAAGTACAGCCATCAAAAGTATAAATCATGTAAAAAAAGTCAAAAGGACAGCTAATAAAAATACAAATAATATAATAGAAGCCAAAAGTACAGCCGTCAAAAGTACAAATCATGTAATAGAAGTCAAAAGTACAACTATTAAAAATACAAATCAAAATAGAAGTCAAAAGTACAGCTATTAGAAATAAAAATCATATAGTAGAAGCCAAAAGTACAGCTTAAAAAATACAAAATATGTAATAGAAGCCAAAAGTACAGCTATTAAATATTCAAATCATATAATCGATCCCCACCACGTCCCTGGTAGTACCGCGCTCAACTCGATTCTCCGCGCAGCGGCCTTGTTCGTCAAGGTTCGTATTTCAAAGTTATAGAGTTGAGAGAGGGTTATAACCACAAATAAGTAGCCACCTCGTCTGTAGTGGCCTTCTCAGCCTTGAGGAGAAGAATTAAAATAAAAATAGATGCCAAAAATAAAGCCATCAAAAGTAAAAATCATGTAATAGAAGTCAAAAGTACAGCTATTAAAAATATAAATAATATAATAGAACCCAAAAGTACAGCTATTAAAAATATAAATAATATAATAGAAGCCAAAAGTACAGCTATTAAAAATATAAATAATGTAATTTTTCATATGACTTGTCACTGTTTTATATAACATATAAATATCGCTATATTATAGCGATATCTAACAGATATCAACAATTAAAATAATGCGATAGAATTCGAGATTAAAACACGAGTTATCCCTGTCATCTATTTTATATCGCTAATCATAAATTCTATCTCGGGAAAAAACTCGGTTTTAAAAGCCAAAAGTACAGAAACTATAATTACGGCAACCGTTTATAATTTGAAAGCGAGGCGTACTTTTGACTTCTATTATATATTGCTTACCAAGTTTTCCTATTCCGACCCTGAGCGTCCTTCACATCCACTAACGCAGATTTTTTAGGGGTTAGGAAAACTGGAAATGTACATGCATCGACTGACCAAAATATTATTAGGCTCAATCAGTGTACATATATTGACTGAGGTTTAGGTTTTGGTTGGTTTTCTTGCAAATAAAATTAAATAATTTTTTTATGTTTGCGGACCTTAAGGACAACGTCGGACGCTTTACTTTTTTCTTTATGATTTGATGAGAGCTACTTTGTGCTATTTAGGATAAAACATAAAACTTAGTGGACATGTTGATAGGGTTAAAACATTCATTTCAAGACTCAGACCCACTTTTAAAATTACCACAAATAGTCCCCATAGAAACTAGCACCTATCCATAGCAACAAACCTTAATTTTTTTAAAATATAATAGTTTATATACCAATCAAAAGCTCAATAAAATAAAGCAAAAAATACAAATGCACTATATGGAAAAAATTAACCAATAACAATTTTTTTTCTTTTTTTTGGACAACTAGAAAAAGTTTAATTTAATTAAAAAAAAAAAGAAAAAAAAATGAAAGTTGATAAATATGGCAGTTACGCTTGTTGAGATTCAAAAAATATTAAAGGAAAAGTTTTCAGATTATAAAAAAGAGACTACACCAATGTTTATAGAATATAAAAAAGAAACAGTAATATTATTGACAGAACAAGAAAAAATTATTATCGACATATTAAGTACAAACATAAAGATAATCAATGAAAAACTAAAGAGCAACTTGCAAATAATATTATATGTCATAAACTAAGGGCCGGCAGTGGTTGTCTAATCATAAATAACAACATTTTTCTTGTAAAAAAAAGAAAATTGTATTTGCAGGGAACAGGAACACTTAACTAAAGATTTATTTCTTGCTAAGAGCCAGTTTATTTGTTCAGCTCATATGCTTAGTTTCAGGTTCCCATTCTCTACTTTACAAATAATGTTATTGATACAAAAAGTTTGACAAAAAATGTCCGCAGTGTTTCTACGGACATGATAATTATATTTTAAAGTAATAATATTTTTGATGTTTCTAATAATTATCCTGATCACTGCCGTTGGATCAACTATCGAATTGTTAAACATATGGTGGCATCTGCTGTTCCATATTTCACTCATAATGGTTTGAGTGATTGTCAACAGCAGCTGCGAGGTAGGGTTTTTCTCCTATAAATTCGCAATTTTAATCAAGAATATCAAATTTATTGGAGAAAAGATGTTTTGGAATGTCAAGGAGTTATATATATGTTTAAAGTATTCCCACATTGTAACAGAAGGAGGACAGTAGTACAAATTTTTTTTTCCAAATCTGGGTCCACGGCATTGTTATTTTTGTTGAACTGTTCCAGAAAAGTTTGGCTGGCACGACTGTCTTTTTGTTTTTTGCCACTTCTAACTAAAAGTTTTTTGTTGTTTTTAGGGGAATGTTAAACTGGGATCCAAAAGATATCAATTGTAGTTTTGTAGTACTGAGACATTTTGTTGTCCCAGTGTTTTGGAAAAGTGTTTTGTCTTAAAAATTCCAGCTTTGGTTTTGTTTAGTAAATTTTACAAGTGAACTTGCAAGCCAATACTTTGAAAAGTAGTAAGAATCGTGAGTTTTGCCCTCTTTATACTCTTTTATTTGAAAGAGCGTTTTGAGGTGGAGCGCAAGGCTTTGCTCCTTTGGTGATAATATTCCGAAACCCCCGCTTTTGACGGGTAGGAAAAAGGTCTCTCGTTTGACCCGGTTGAAATTGGTCTTTTGCCACAGATTTTCGAAAATGGCTCTATGCAAGCCTTTATTCTGCTGTCCGCTCTTATCACCAAAGCCAAAGCCTCGGCGACAAAAAAGTACAACAAAAGAGAGAGAGGGTTGCCTTGTCTAACACACCTTTTTGTAAGAAAGAAGGTTGACAGGAAGCCGCAATTCAGATCAGTTGCCGAAACTTCTGAATACAAGGTGTTAATAAAAAATAAAATATTTTCTCCGATATTAAATTTTCGGAGAATTTGCAACAGAAAAGCATGATTGACTTGAAAAAGCCTTTTCTTGATCTATAGTCAAAATGAAACTAGGTAATTTTTTAAATTCTGCGTAATCTATAAGATCACGTACTAAATGTAAATTTGAAAAAACGTTTCTACCTGGAATTCCGCAACCCTGGTTTGGTTCTATAATTTTCCCCATTAATTTTGCAAGTCTCAGGGCCAGCGCTTTTGTGATTATTTTTTAATCGGCGCCGATTAAAGATATGGGCTTCCAATTTTTGCATTTAGTAAGATTTCCTTGTTTAAGAATCAGTGAAATTATTGATTTTTTTATAGAGTGGCTGATATTTTTTCTACAAAAAAAATTTTGTAGGCAAGTTCTTCAAAATCTTTTTCTAAAATGTGCCAAAAAGTCTTGTAAAATTCAGTTGGAAATCCGTCATAGCTTTTCCGTTTTCAAATTTAAAAACGGCTGCTTTTAGTTCCGTGTCGGTTTGGCGGGTGTTTAAAAATTGGTTTTCATTATCACTCAAACGTTTAGTGGTGATATTTGGCTGAGTTTTGGCTGCCTTTGCATAAACTCGTTTTGGACATTATTAGATCCGTAGTTCAAACCCCACCTCTGAGCAAGTTTTGCGACATCGGTTGGGAAGGAGGCATGAACTTCCTATTAAATGCTCTTCCGCGGTGCTCTGTGATAAGACCGTAAGGACTTCTTGGGGCACATAAATCAACAAAAAAAAAAAAAAATGAAGTTTTTTATTTGTTTAAAAAAACATCAATTTTTTAAAATTATTTAGAGCTCAAGATCGCGGATTATCGCAGCTACACTTCTTAGGGTAGTTAGTAGATACTATAGACTAAAAAATATCAAAATATGGAAAAGGTACAAATTGGAACAATTTTTTAATTCTTTATCAAAGTTAAAATTTAGTACTTTTGTAATGAATTTTTTACTTTTAATGCTAAAATTTTTACTACCTACTTTTTCAAGAAATTTTTTATTTTTTATTTTTAACAGTCTATACTATAATCTTTCCAATGATGTATATATTCTCAATTCTTCAATGATTTATATATTAAAAAAAAAATAATTACTAAAATCCAGCAATTTGAGAATTTTATCAAAAAATCATAAAAAAAACTAACTTCAAGAAGCCACTACAATTGAGCCTGCCACATTTAGAATTTCATTTACGGATTTTTTTCACTACGGATCTACCACTGCGCCACTGTACATTACAAAAAATAAAAAACATACAAACTACTTTGCATGAATGACCAAAATAAATTTGTTTTCGTGTTACAAAGGAAAATTTTTTTTTTTTACTTCAGGAGTTTATGGTATTAAAATGGCATAACTAATTTACGAAAAATATAATTCTAAAGTGCATTTTTAATGTCCCACTAATCGACCAAAACCACATGAATTTCTAAATGATGTTAAAAAGTTTCTTTTTACTTTGTAAGTTTATTGTTGTGAACTTAGATAATGGAGGAAATCAATTTAAATCAAATTGTGCAATGTTTTCAGCTTTCGGTAAATACTTTTGAAAATGTAAATAGTGGGTTTAAATACATTACTAGAATTCAAGAGAATACAAATTAAATACAATAGCGAGAGAAAGCGACGTCTGAAGAAGCTTTTGCAAATTTCTTGCATAACACACCTGGAAGTGTTTCTGAAAATACCCATAAAGAAGCACCATGCAGGTTTCCATCTTATCGAGTAATTTTTGAAATAAAAAACAAGTGAGCACGCCTTAAAACATCGATTAAAGTTACTGAAATAAAGGCCAAAGTTAAACTACAGGATCTTATGGATCATACATCCAAAAGGCTTGTGAAACTACGGGAGAAGAAAATTTTAAAAGTTTTGATGATAAAAAGAAAGACTTTGATGAATTAATACTAATTAGTTGTCAGGGTATGGATGAAACATCAAGTCACTAAAAATACTATTAACGTCTTAAAAATTCCAATCAAAATAGCCTTCAAGATTCGGATCTATTAGTAACAGTAACATCACTTCTTTGATTACATGTAAAATCAGATTTAAACAATCTTTTATGGAATAACATAATATCTCAATGTATTAGATTCTGTTGAACAATTATACTGGAGTATGTAAATGAGAATAAAGAAGTGGTATTAAAAATTAAGGAAGAAATTGAAAAAGAAACTCTTAATTTATATCCTGATAAAGTTTACCTTAGGACATAAGTATGTTTTTATCAACTATAGTTTTATCCTTTCAATTGGTGGAAAAATCTTAGTTACATCACGGAGACTTCTTCGACACAATGTTGTCCGATTTGTCACGCCACACCTAACATGATTAGTGATCTAAAAAAAGGCATTTGACCACTACATGCTTGTATTAGGTTTTTTGAATTTGTTCATATTTCATATAGACTTGAAAAAAACTTGGAAAGTAGAAAAGGTTTTCAAAAAATCAATATTTTTTGAGAGAAAAAATTATACATGATAGGATGTTTGAAGAATTTGGTTTGAGAGTTGATGAACCAAAAGCTGGAGGATCAGACGTGTAATACCGGAAATTTATGCACATGAGCTTTTTCTGATCCTCTATTACTCAGCAAATTTTTAGAAATGGATGAAGAAATTATCAGTTTACATTCTAATTGCAAATAATTGCAAAGACCCAAATGATCCGGATAAAATTGGGTTGAATTGGACCCAAATGATCCGGAAAAAATATGATTGGTTCAAGTTCCCAGCTTCCATTCAAAAAATATAAGCTCATGCTCTCATGCTAGGGAAATTATTATAAATTTACCAGTTGATACAGCGGACCACTGTATTCTCTTAGATAAATTAAGACATTACAGAATAATTAATAAAACTTATTATTGGATTAAAAGCTATCTTACAAATAGAAAACAATATGTAAATAATGCCCAATCTGGAGTGTTAAATGTCATATGTTGAGTTCCGCAAGGATCGATTCTTGGTCCACTTCTCTTTTTAATATATATAAATGACTTTTGTAATGCATCCTTAAAACTTAATTCAGTCATGTTTGCAGATGACACGAATTTATTTCTTACCAACAACGATATTAAGAAATTATACGCGGTCATGAATATTGAACTAAATAAAGTAAATAACTGGTTTAAGGCTAACAAACTTAATCTACTTTGGGCTAATTCACTGCCTCATCAGCTATGCAAACATTTCATGGGCAAGTACTCAAACAGCAAAGCTTAAGAAACTTTATAGTTTTCAGAAACATGCCTGTAGAATCATTTACTTTAAAAATAGGCGGGAACACGCTAATCTCTTGATAAAAGATATGAAAATGATGAATGTATTTGAAATAAATATCTACCAGCATTTAATTTTCATGTATCTTTACAATCACAATATCTCTCCTATATGCTTTAATAATAAGTTTGAGTTAAATAAAAATGATAACTATAATCTTAGAGCGAATATGTTGAACACATATAAACTGCCTAGAATTATAAATATATATTCAGAATACAGCATTTTATATCGAGGTCCAAAAGTATGGAATATTTTTCAAAAAGGGTTCAAAGGTACGGTGAGTTCGTTAAGTTCATTCAAGTTTTTAACAAAAAAAGAAATTTTTAAAACCTGTGAAACAAATTTTTGTTAATAATGCTTTGGATAAATTCTCTTAAATATGTTTTTGTTTTGTTTCTACTTTTGTTTGTTGCTTGACAAATTTTATAAGCGGGTTACGCATTTTGTTATGATATTTTATTGAAATTTTTTATGCCATATTATGATATTTTAATTAAATCTTGTTAAAAGGGTTCTATGAAAAGATTGCGATGACGTTCTGTCACCCTCATCTTCTTTGAGCTCCTATCTGTTTTAATATTTTGTTAAATTTTATATTATGTAGTGGAATTTGTAAAGTTCTTATGTTATGTAAACAGAGAAAGAAAAAAAAAAAAGTTCCACTTGATTTAATGGGAAAGGAAGCAGTTGAATCTCGACAGAGATTTTATAAATTTAATCGTGAACATCATTGCAAGAAAAAAATGTAGAGAAATAAACTTACTTGACATTTTCATTCTAGGTATACATACTTCTGATCTCCTAATTAGTTCAATCTCATTAACTAAAAGATTGAAAAGTAAGAAAATATTGTGCCTACCGGAAAAAGTTAAAAGTTTGTTAGCAGTTTATAGCGATGATAAATTTAAATATAAATTTAATATATTTTGAATCAAGTATGGACATTTTGTACATTGAAAAATTATCCATTACTTAAACAATGTCCAAAAGTATTAAATATAAAAAATCCAACTGGTGCCCCAGTGCTTAAGTGGATTTCCCTGTCCCCCCCTGCTGCGCCTAATAGCTAAAAATATTATATTAAGCCTCTATTTTATTCATTTTAGGCTTAATATCCACATAAATACAACGATTATATTTTTGGCCACCTATATCAATGGAATGTTCCCACTGTGCAGTGATCTTAACATGCCTTAATAAAATGCCGCTCAATTTGTGGTTTGTAGTTATGAATTTTAAGTATGAACAAAGTGGATAATAGTATATATAAACATCCACTGTGTTATAGGCAAGAAAATGTCTAATTTATCTTGGTTTTCTAAGAGTCTTTCATGGTTTCTATGAGCGTTGCTAGGGACCAAAAATTTACAACATTAAAATAAAGTGTTATTTTAGGCATTTATAATTTTTTTTTACAAAAACAAATGTCTTTTTTGAATTCTTTGGTGCTTAAAATATCTAAAAAGTATGTTTATGAAAAATCAAAAAAATGAAGATTATTTATAGATGTACCACCTTAATACATTTATAAAATATGCATTTAAAAAGTGCAATTTTTATGAGTATAAACTGATTTTTATAGTGCTAGGTTTACCTTCGATTTCCTTCGCAAAGCCAATTCTTTTTTTAAGAGAGTTTGTATCATTCTGTTAGAGCCTCAACTTGTCCCATTTTGAAATAATATGGTTTTAAAAAGCTCATTTTATAAAAAAATTAACGATTTAAAAGTTAATACGACGTAAATTAACTTCAAATTTTAGGAGTTTTTCCTGACGTTTCTGAACATAACTTTTTAATATATATATATATATATATATATATATATATATATATATATATATATATATATATATATATATATAGTCATATTTTATTATATATATATAAATAATATATATATATATATATATATATATATATATATATATATATATATATATATATATATATATATATATATATATATATATATATATATATATATATATATATATATATATATTATTTATATATATAGTCATATTTATTAATATAGTATTAATAAATATGACTAATTAATAAATAGATCTATGAAATAGACGATTTACCTTTTTAACTTTTTTTTTCTTTTTCTAAAGTTTCTAAATGAAATGAGATTGAGATTTGCCAAAGATCTTGACAAAGAACTCCGCCAATGTATGGGCAGAATGGCTGATAAAATTATGCAACTAGTAAAATCGAAACATGAAGATGATATAGTAAATGCAATTTCTGCAGAAATTGAGTGTGAAATTGATAACTCGATGAAGAAAGGTAATTTTCATTTTTTTGCGTCACAATATTTAAAAAAATGTGTAATGAGTAAATGTAAAAGTAAATTTTAACGCTCCTTATTTCAATTACTAATAGTAATTGCATATGACATCATATATCTTATACAACCCTTGGAATTATAAAACCTTATAATATAAATATATATAATATCTTATAAAACCCTTGGAACCCTTAGGTTATAAAATATATAAAATAGTTTATACAAAATAAAATAGTTATTAGAAAAAGAATCAATAGAAATGCATTTATCTTTACTTTTATTCTTTTTAAAATCTCCTAAAAAAACCAGAGTAAAATTAAATTAAAAGTAGTTTGCGTAAAAAGTAAAAAATATACATACAGTTATTAAATTATTAAATTAAATAAGGTTTTAGAGAGAATTAATTAGCCGATAAAGTAATGCCTGTCTTTTGGCACAAAATATTAAAAATAACATTTTAAAGGCAAGTTATACGAAACTATAAGAAAAGTTCTTTGAAGAACCTCAACGGGTGATCAAATAAAGCACCCGTAGTAGAGTTCTTCGAAGATCCTTAAGTAGTTCTTTAAAGAAACTTTACGAAGGATTCTCACAAAGAACCATTTTGTAAGGTTCTTTAAAGAACCTAAAAGGATGCTCCATTAGCATAAACGCCAAGAACCTTTAAAAGTTCATCAAAGAACCATTCGGGTTTAGAGTGTAGGGTGCTATGAAAAAGTAGTGTTTTAACTTCTCACTAAAAATCTTCTCTTTTCTTTTGTTTAATTTGCACCCTTTCTTTTGCAGTGTCCTATAGTTATCATACAAATCAAGAATTTTTGCTTTTAACTTGTCTCTACGTATTGCATCGCCGCTTTTAGCCATTTGTTGCTAAACTTCAATAACAACTTTGTCTGCCACAGCGCCATTACAACTGCTTCTTGTGCTTCATTAATCGATCTTTCAAATAAAAGAATAATAAAATAAGAGAATAATATCTCCTTTTACGGAAACTCTGTAAGCTGGTGATTCCAGAATAGGCTTTCTTATCAGCTAGATATCATCATCCTTCCTCAGAGTCATCACACAGTTGGCACAATATGGAATAGAAAAGCCTCATATGTTCCTAATGTCTAATTTGAAAATACCAAAATTTGGAGCTGGCAATCCTGATGCTAATAATCCAGTTTGAAAATAAATTAAAAGGTTAGGTAAGCAGTTCTGATTCAAAATATAAATCAAAACTTCACGTCTTTCTTTGGAAAAAAGTATGCGTTTAGTCATCTTATTAGAGTTTCCGTATATGTTTACCTTCTTCTAATCTGTTTTAATCTTCTTCTAATCAAATAGACAAGTAAAACTGTTGTTTTACTTGTCCATTTGTATATAAGCTCCATGATTTTAATCTTATTAATAAGAATATACTTAAAATCAAATTTATTTTGTTGCCTTTTTGTTGCCTTTTCCTTTTCAAATTGATTAATAATTTTATACAAATCAAGTTGGCAAGCTATTGCTTTCTCCATCGATATAATTGCCAAAGAGCTTAGAAGGTATTGTGATATTCTGCTTCTTAAATATTTTTTTATTAATTTTAAGTTTTGAAAAACTTCGTTCTGCTGTTAATGTCGTCATCAGTAAAGCTAAACTTACGAGGCATGCTGCAATATTGTTCGAGAAACTATTTCTTTTAATTGATTATAGAAACAAACTTAAAATTGAAGCAATTGAAGTCGAAAAATAGACGGAAGGGGTATTCTGATTATAACACTTCTGATTCTTCCAGAATATCTTTATCAGATGAAGCCACAAGAAAGGTAGGTGATAGGCACTTAGAAAGTGTACATAATTGTCGATTAGATTAAAATCTAATGGTTAATGGATTAATTATGTCCAATTTTTTATCATACACATCAACTTTGAAACGTTGTTCGCTTTTTCCAATGCGCTCATCTACTTGTAATTCATCAAAGAATTTTTTTTAACGATAGAATTTTTTTTGGGAAAAGATAATTCAACATTCTACAAAGCTGAGATTACATTGTTTAAAACAAACTCCCAATTATTACTCAAAGTCTGGAATTGAGTTAAGAGTAATGAAAGCATCTCGATGGATTTTTCTATACGAGAGTCTTACATCATTTTCGAGACTATATTTATGATTTCTAGTAATTTACTTTTTACTATTATCAAAATAACTGTTAAAAGTTGTTTAAAATAATTATTCAAATTTTTAGCTTCATATTGCTCTTCATGGTTTTTTCCATTTAAATTTTAATATTTTGATTACATCAAAATAACAAAAACGTAGGGGATCAAGATTATGAGTACGGAACAACCATCGTGTCAGACAAACTCTTTTCAATGTTTTTGCTATGTTGGTTCGACTCGTTTCCATTAACATTGCCAAACGCCTAACGCCTGATTTTCTGTAGATTTGTTAACTGTCGTTGATCAACAAACTCAGATTATAAGAACAGCAGTGCACAAATCTGGCAGCGGGGTTGTTTTTGACCATAGTAGCTACCATTTATATTTAAAGCCCATGACAACGCACTTTTGATAAATCATTGAAACTTTCTATAAACTTCAATCACAAGGATTGAAAAAACAGTATTAAAATTTACTTGACCAGGTACCTCAGTCTTTTTTTATAAAAAAACAAACAACAGAATTTGCTAATTATCTGATCAATTTTAATAAGTCTTGCAAAGTTCCTACTTCTTGAGACTTCTTATTGTCTGTAATCCTATGGGCTTGGAAATGTAAATTTTTTATATAGAAAGTTACGGTGTATGTTAGATGTAGCTATAACGCTTGCTATATATAGCAAGCATTATCGCTACATCTAATATACATCGTAATACTTTGGACCAATAAATTTACAGTATAAATGAGTTCTTGCAGACTTACAATATCTATTTCTAAACTAGTTTTTCAACGAAAGTAAATCTCACAAGAAATTCCATGTTGGTTTGACTCATCGTGTTTTTCAATACATCTTGTTAAATGCGATCCAATCAGATGTTCCATAAATATTATTTATTGTTCAGGGGTTTGAACAACAAATTGTATTTATTGTGCAAACCCATGATTTATTGCGGCCAACTAAATCTTTAGGGAAATGCCCCATTGGTTAAAGTGAAACAAGTTTGATAATTAATATGGATAAAGTTTTCCTTATCAGCAATTTTTACATCAATCGAGCAGATTTGTGAAAGAACTTCAGTTACTATTTGAGTTGCTTTGAAGGAAGTTTTAAAATGAGATTTGAAAGCTTTTAAAAGCTGTAGTTTATTAAATTACTTTCTTAAAAGTTGATTGGATTAATTTTTAACAAATGCTTTAATTCTCAAGAAGTTATCACAACAAAAATTACAACAAGTTACAACAAAAATTATGATTAAGGTAAAGTAATTGTTTTTTGGTTACCTTAATATTAGGTATAAACATAAAAAATTTAGACACATTTGTATAAAACTTTAATATTTTTTTTAAAAATATTAAAGTTTTATACAAATTCTCTAATTGAATTTTTTTTACTAGTTTTATTATCAAACCTCCTTTAAAATACACTTTAGTCTGAAGGGGCGATGACACCGGGGGGCCGTAGACCCTTTTTTTTGAAAACTTTCTTTTTTTTTAGAAAGTAATATAGAGTTTTTCGTCAGAAACTGACGATTGTACCCCTCTACTTTAAATCCCGTGTCGTCGGCCATGTCTCTGGAATAGAATTGTTTTACCAAGTTTTTATTTATCGATTAGTTTTTCAGTCTTCAAAAATTAATTAAAAGTTTCATTTTCTAAATTGAAAATATTTTTGAATACTTTTTATAAAGTATCTATACAATGTTTATTGAAGTGTTATGATACGATGTGCATATTTATATAATAAATTTTTTTTTTTTGGTATTGTAGTACGTGTTGTTTTTGAAAAAAGGTTCTGGCGATAAGATCATTAGGATCTTCTATCAGATACCTTCAGTGCCGGATCAAGGAGGGGCTAGGGGGGCTATAGCCCCAGGCCCCGTAAATTAAGGGGCCCCAAAAAATTTCAGAAGACCTTTTTTTTTTTTTTTTTAAGTCATTTTTAGACTCTGACCCATAAAAAAGCCTTCAAAAACAAAAATAGCCCCGGGCCCCAAGAAGTCTTAATCCGCCACTGGATACCTTTATATATATATATATATATATATATATATATATATATATATATATATATATATATATATATATATATATATATATATATATATATATATATATATATATATATATATATATATATATATATATATATATATATATATATATATATATATATTTTGTCAAACAGACTTTGAATTTATAAGTCTACGGATTTTACATGTTGTAAAGGATTTTATTATGTAATACAAACACACCCACTCAAAATTAATGTATTAGTAAAGAGCGTATTTTTTATTCTGGCTGAAATTTGATTATAGTGGCTGTATTTTGATCTACTTTGTATATACTTCATTGTTTGTCTAAGCAATTTTTTATTATAAAAATGAAAACTATGTCTTCAATGATGAAAGTTTAATTTTTCTAGCAGTTTATAATTGTCATATAAACTTATTTGTTAACATGTTTTTACATGCAAAATCGTAAAGATTTGGGTCACATTACTCCCGGGAGTAATGTGACCCAAATTTTTTTTTTTTTGGGTCACATTACTCCCGGGAGTAATGTGACCCAAATTTTTTTTTTTTGGGTCATATTACTCCCGGGAGTAATGTGACCCAAATTTTTTTTTTTTGGTCGGCTTCCGTAAAGTCTTTTTAGTTCTGGGTAGGGGACTACAGATGTAGTAGAATATTAGATCCGCCTGAAATATTAGTTCCCACTGCGTAAAACTCTAAACAAGATTGCGCTTTCGGATTATAACGGTTAGAAGTGTACCTAAAACGTCCGTACCATCTTATACATAAACAAGGAGAAAAAAACGCTTAGGACAAGAATTCTAGAAATTAAAAAAGTTTACATAAAAGTAATTTAAGAAAGACGATGTAAGATAGAGTGGTTGTAATAGAAAAAAAGCAAATATAAACTAATTAGTTATTTACTAATGCTTTTGTTATATAACTGTGTATGTAAAAGTAAAATTCAGACCGATATAATTTAAATCTATCTGAATTATTACCTACCCCTTGTAAATCGCCCAATGTAAGATGGTCTGATCTTCATTAAAGAAAAATGATTGAAATTCTACACAAATAAATTAATTAATAATTAGTTGATAGTTTTATAATTTCTGTTTATACAAACTGATTAAATTAGTTTTAAAATTATGTAAAGATCATTTACAAATATCTGTCTGAATTATACCCTTTCCCCAAGTAAATTACTAAACTTGCGTCTGAATTATCTCCTTCCTCCTAGTAAACCATTCAATAAAAGATGGTGCAATAATGGTATTGAGTGATGTAATAAATAGTAAATAACTATAAACTTTTAGTTATATATTAAATTGAAAATGCTTCGCAAATACCTTTTTAAGTTTCTAAATTATTACCTCCCCTTAGTAAACCGTCTAATGTAAGATGGTGTGATAATGGTATAAAGTGATAATAATAGGAGTTTTGCAACTATATATCAATAAGTTAAAAAATTGTGTTAAAATGATTTACAAATATACTGTTTGAATTATCACGTCCCCCTTAGTAAATCATGCAATACAAGATGTATGATACTGGTATTGAATGATATAAATTATTATTATATTTTACTGTAGTTGGGAACTTTTAGAGTTTTCGATATTTAGGTTGTAGGACTTTTTTTCTATAGGAAAATAGAATAAAAGTAACTTCATCTTACTTTAATTAGTATAGTTATTAGTCCAACATATCTTTATTATTTTAGCCTGGTTCAAAGATATTTTACTGTTATATTGATATTTAGTTTTTTCCAAATTTACGCATATCAATATTTTGTTATGTTTATATGTTTTTAAGTTCTATGTTTGCTATTTTTATGTTCTACAAAAACTAGTATTGATTTTTTTATATTTTTCTTAAAAGGGTTGTTTGTTTTGTGAAAATTGGAAAATGTTTCTTTATTAAATTATTATTATTTTTTTTTAGTTCATTCATGAGTTTCTGCTCTACTTCATTTTTTATGTTTAATTTGACTACTGTTAAAATATGGTTTTAATTAAGTAAATTTTCATGAATTGAAATTTACTTTATTAATCATTAGCCAACAGTGTAGGTAATAAAATTGAATTCATCACCATTAAGGTAAGAATTACTTTGTTCTCTCGTAATACCATTAAACAGTTTTTTATGATTATTATCATGTCATTGCTATTTTATGTAAAAAGATTATCTTTTTCATGGCAATATTAGATTATGTTATACCTAAAGTAAAATTATAATTTTGTTAATTATTTGTTTGCTTTTAGGTTACATTTCTTACTAATACTTCTCTCAAAAAAATTTGAATTTTTATACTTTTAGAGAGGTATTATACTAATAATAAGATTCTTCATAAATAAATCTATCAAAAGTTTATTTAGTTTCAGTAGTGGTGTAGCAGTAAAGTGCTTGTCTCATAAGTCCATGGTAGTACTGCACACAACTTGTTTCTTAACGCAGCAGCCTTGTTTGTCAAGGTTTGTGTTACTGAGAGAGGGTTGTAACCAAAATTAAAAGTTGCCTCCTTGAATGTAGTGCCCATCATGGCCTTGGAAAGGTGAATGCAAGAAAAAAATCATAACTCACTAAATGTATAATTACTCATTTTTAAACAGGTTTTTAAATTAGGTAATTGCTGGTTTTCTATTTTTAAAATCTGTTGCCAACAAGAATTGGGTTTAATAGAAAGAACTCTTTTTTTTCAACAACTTTGTTTCCAACATCGTTGCTCCAAGAAGGCTGTAAGCTATCGTCATTAGAGTCAGAAGTTACTAGAAGAGAACAAATAAAGTTTATAGAGCAAGATAACGATTGACAAATGACTTTAAAGATTGCAAAATATATGAATCAGAGAAGCAAGATAAAGGAGGCGAATCCTAAAGCATTATTGTTATTGGAAAAAAACTAGATGAATGAGAGTTTTTAAAGCACTCAGGAACTGTCGCAGAAAAAGGATGAGACTTAATCGAATGACAAGTAAGATGGGAATGAGTTTTAGTAGATAGAACCAGAGTCGCTACCTCTTTAGAGTAGTACCCATTATGGTATTTGTAAAATAGAGGAAGAGAAGCAACATTGTGATTATGTAATTATGGTTGGAGGTTGGCTGTAAGAGCAGATTCAGCTATATGTACAATGTGTTTTTGTACCTTTTCTAAAAGGGACAGGACATCATTGGAAGATCTGCCCCAGATATGGCAACAATATTCCATACAAGTACAGATTTTCATTTAACAAAATTTAAGTAAACAAAACAACAAAAGTGCATAATGCAAATTTAAACGCTTCTGTGGAAAATCCTAAGTTGCCTCAAACTCAGTTGTGAAAATTGTGTCATATTCAAAAAAGATTATGGTCAGAAATATGTAACATATAATGCATTAAATAAAAAGTGTACAAGCAGCTACAGTTTAACAAAAAAAAAAACAATAAAAAAAAAAAGATTTTTTTTGGGGGTAAGAGTTGGATCGAATTTCCATATTACTGAGCTTTTATCCTATAATTATAAAAGAAAAACAATAAAGAAACCTTTATTGTTTTTCTTTTATCTATTATAGTCTTTAAGTCTTTCAAAAAATATAAAGCTCCAGATTGCAATGCTAAAAAAATTTATTTGCAAAAAGTTGTGCAGGTAAGTTATTCAAATTTGTAATCTAAAATCTAAAAAAAAAAAAAAAAGTTGTAAAAAAACTATTTTTAATTAAGGCTGATGATACTTAATTGAAATTAAATTTTAAAATAATACAAGGACATTTAAATCTCGAGGAAAATGATACATTCTAATTTTAAACCAATAAAACTAACGAAATTCTTTGAAAATATAATGGTTTGGCAAGCCAAACATTAATGTGAATTAAAATTACAAAGTTTTGTAACAAATATTGAAATGTACCAAAAGGATTATCTAGAAAAACCTTATTGCAATTAAGGAACACCCACAATGGTAAGTCAATACTTTGCCTGAGATTCTAACCATCACATTAAACCCATGGTAAACTTTCTCTCTTTAGGAGATATTAATTATTAAATCTAAATTATGGAACAATTAAAGGTAAAATAAATCAAGCACTGAATTTGGAAAAAAATATAAACCTCTAGCAGAGTTTGGTCTTTACCTTATGTTAAATCTTGTGACTCCAATCAAGAAAATTTTTAGATATTATCATACCAATAAAAGTATTTTTTTAAATTAACCTTTTGTGGTAGATGCCAACAGCTTCCAATTTAAAAAAATTAAATTTTTTGAGCTGAAATTTAATTTTTTTAATTCAAGAAAAAGTGTCAAATTTGATTAAGAATTATTTTATTATCTCTGATACTTTGACTGTTTTACAGGTACGAATTTCAAAAAGGTTGCTACAACCCTTAGAAAAAAATTTCATTTCATTCTTTTTATATTAAAAGTATAAAAGCTGTGATAGAAGAATTTCAATAACCATTTTTTGTTCAAGCTTCTCTTGAAATTTTTAACAAAATTATCTGAAACAAAAAAGTAATGGAAAAAAAAAGCTATTTTATTTTCAGAATTATGTTAGCAGAATTATCTTTAGGTATAGTTACACAAAATAGCAATGATATAACAATATTCATAAAAAAATGCTTTAGTAAACAATAACAATAAAAAAAATATATATAAAAAACTGTTTAATGGTGTTACAAGAGAACAAAGTAATTCTTACCTTAATGGTGATGAATTCAATTTTATTACCTACACTGTTGGCTAATGATTAATAAAGTAAATTTCAATTCATGAAAATTTACTTAATTAAAACCATATTTCAACAGTAGTCAAATTAAACATAAAAAATGAAGTAGAGCAGAAACTCATGAATGAACTAAAAAAAAAAATAATAAAAATTTAATAAAGAAACATTTTCCAATTTTCACAAAACAAACAACCCTTTTAAGAAAAATATAAAAAAATCAATACTAGTTTTTGTAGAACATAAAAAATAGCAATCATAGAACTTAAAAACATATAAACATAACAAAATATTGATATGCGTAAGTTTGGAAAAAAGTTAAATATTAATATAACAGTAAAACATCTTTAAATCAGACTAAAATAATAAAGATATGTTAGACTAATAACTTTACTAATTAAAGATGAAATTACTTTTATTCTATGTTCCTATAGAAAAAAAAGTTTTACAACCTAAATATCAAATTTTTTTATAATTTAAATATTCAAATATAATTGATGTCATTGTATAGAGTTTAGTTTGACTTAAAAAATGTGCGGTCATTCAACCTTTGAAGTTAAGCCGATCAAAAGTTATTGACCTTTTTTGTAGTCAAAAAATGGGTGATTTTTTGACAATAGGTATAGAGCTTAAGTATGGAAAATTTATTGCGAAATGGCACCAAAAATAAGAGTATTATTGACATTTGAATAACTTTTGAACCGATAATACATTTGACGTGAAATTTACTATAATGACCCACCAACTATAAGAAAATAAAATTCCAAATTTTTTTTTTTAGAAACCTGTCAGGATTGACCATAATCATCTATTTTACAGACCAGGATTTTTACTAATTTATATACTTTTAGGGTCATACTGACTTTTTAATAATTTTTGAATTGTTATTACATTTGAATTAAAATTTTCTATAGTGATCCAACAACTATGAGAAAATAAAAAACCAAATTTTTTTAAAAAAAAATCTGTCAGGATCTACCAGAATCACCTATTTTACAGACTGAGAGTTTTTACTAATTTATATATTTTTGGGGTCATACTGACTTTTGAATAACTTTTGAATCGTTATTACTTTTGACTTGAAATTTTTCATAGTGATCAAAAAACTATAAGAAAATAAAAAACCAAATTTTATCTTAAAAAATCTGTTGCGATTGTCCAGAACATCTATTTTACAGCCTGAAGGGTTTTATATTATATTCTTGGTTTTGGAGAATAAAATTTGGGGTGATATTATAATTATACCATGTGAATATGCATAAAAGAATCATGGAATCCAAAAAATACATCATTTGTAAACTATTGCATAATTTACAGACCGGTCAGTGAAATAATCATATAAATTACTTTTCGGTCAGTAAATTGCTGAAAATGGGCTGTTCAAACAAATGAAACATATCAACTTTAAATAATTTATAATTTTTTTAAAATTTTTGATATTTTCGAACCGTTATTACATTTGACTTAAAATTTTAAATACTGATCCAGCTTTTATTAAACCTGTCTGGATTATCCAAAATTGTTTATTTTACAGACTGAAGGGTTTCTACTTATTTAACTGTGCTATGATGAAAAAAATTATGGATGCACTATGCAAATATGCATAAAGGAATCATGGAATCCAAAAAATACATAATTTAAAAACTATTGAAAAATTTTCAGACCTGTCAGTAAAATTATTGCATAAATTACAGACCGATCATTAAATTACAGAAAAAGGGATGTACAAACCAATTGGGCATATCGACCTTAAATATATTTGATATATTTAAACAGTTATTACATTTGACTTGAAATTTTAAATATTGATTCAGTTTTTATTGAATCTGTTGGGATCATACAGAATCATCTATTTTACAGACTGTTTTACAGTGTTTTTAGTTATATAATTATTTAATGATAAACAAAAATTAGGGTTACAATATGGAAATATGCATAAAGGAATCATGAATCTGAAAAATACATCATTTTGAAATTATAGCACAATGTACAGATCGGTCAGTAAATTACAAATTGCACAGACCAATTGGGCAATATGACTTTTAATATATTTGATAATTTCCAACTTTTATTACATTTGCCTTGAAATTTTTGATACATAACTATAAGAAAATTAAATGCCATAATTTTTTTTGCATCTGTCAAAATTATCCAGAATTGTTAATTTTACAGACTGAAGTGTTTTTATTTATTTACCTAGTCTTTTAAAAATAAATTTAGATTGAAATCTTTTAGAAAAAAAAGAAAAAATTCAGGTTATATTATAAAAACTCCACGCTAATATGAATGAAGGATCGTGGAATCCAATTAATTCATCTGTTTAAAACTATTGCTTAATTTAAAAACCAATTAGTAAATCACTGCATAAGGGCATTGAAATCTATCTAAATCATTCAGAATTACCTATTTAACAGACAGAAGATTCTTTAATAAAGCTAAAATTTAAATTTAAATGAAAATAACTTACAGCAACAGAACTTCCTGAAATTTTGAGTACTTACAACAGTAATAGCAGGTGTAACAGCAGAAACTCTAAAATTGTAATAAAATTATTATTAAAACAATGCATCTAAATACATACAATAATACATCAAATAACATTAGATACACAATAATTTTAAAAAAATATTTGTTAATTTATTTTAAAAATTAAAAATTAAAAAAAGTTGTAAATTAACAATTAAAACTAAATAAATATGAAATAAGAAACTTATTCTTTGAGATTTGTGAACTATTGACAACACCTAAGATAAAAAAATGAAAACAACATTAAAAAAAATAATATTGTTAACCTATAATTTATCTCTTGGCTTTTAGTGAATGATAAAAAGTAGTTTCAGTAACGAAACAACCTAATAATCATTTTTAATGATAGACACCAGCGAGAAGGTAAGGCAAGTTGTCTATCAACACAAAACATCACAACAATAACATCACAATCACAAAATACACAGACCCTGTGTCACTAAACGCTGCAAAAAACGCTGGGGCAGATATTCTAATGATGCCCTTTCTCTTTTAGACAAGGATGCGAAAATGCATTGTAAACATAGTTAGACCTGCTTTACAGCCAACCTCCAACCATTAGCTGCTTCTCTTTCTCTTTTCTACAAATATGGGCACTGTTCTAAAGAGCTAGCGTCCCTTGTTTATCTACTAAAATTCATTCTCTTGTGACTGTTTTTAAGTGCTCCAAAAACTCTTATTTTTCTATTTTTTTCCACAAACATCAGTTCTTTGGAATTCGCTTCCTTTATCTTGCTTCCCTATTTTATATAATTTGCAATCTTTTAAGTCATCTGTCAATTGTTATCTTACTCTACAAACTTCATCTTTTCTCTTCCAGTAACTTCCAACTCCTACAGTGATTGCTTGCAACCTAGTTGGAACAACTCACAAATATACATACAATGACTCACTGTTGTTTCAACACTGTGCCACAGGTCCAACAGAACACAAACATACATAAAAAAAAAAAAAAAACTTGATCAAAATGACTAACCTGCATTATCAAATGAAATTATAGCCATTTCACAGTTCCAACAGAAGAGTAAGATACATGTAATGACTTACAGGTAGATAAACACAAAGATACACATAATGACTGATAGGTACATAAACACAAACATACATATAGTAACTTACGGGTGCATTAACACCGCTCCAGAGGTCCAACAGAACACAAACATACACATATTGAGTAACAGGTATATAAACACAAACACACATATAGTGACTTATGAGTGTGTGAACACCGCTCTAGAGGTCTGACAGAACACAAACATACACATAATGACTAACGGATACATATACACAAACATACATATAGTGACTTACAGGTGCGTCAAAACCGCTCCAGAAGTCCAACAGAACACAAACATACACATAATGAGTAACAGGTACATAAACACAAACATACATGTAGTGACTTACATGAGCGTCAACACCGCTTCAGAGGTCCGACAGAACACAAACAAACATGTAATGACTGACAGATACGTAAACACAAACATGCATATAGTGACTAACAAGTGAGTAAAAACAAACACAAATAATTACAGACACACCTACAAAAACATACATGCAAACACAAAAAAATGTAAACACAAGGATACATATATTAACAGGTATGTCAGCACAAAAATAGAAAGCATGACTTACCGGTATGTCACCATGACAGCTTTTCCCTCTACCACAACACATTTCATCCTCCATTCCCGAATACCATACATCCTTGCCATCATTATCTACCATTTTATGTTTTATTCTTTTTCCTAAAAAATTTAGAACCCCTCCCTTTGATGTGCCTGCTCTTATTTTACTTCCAGTTTCCATAATTAACCTAGCGTCACCCTCTAATCTGACTTTTTTTTTTTATGTTTTATTCATTTTCCTAAAAAATTTAGAACCCCTCCCTTTGATGTGCTTGTTCTTATTTTACTTCCATTTTCCATAATTAACCTAGCGTCACCCTCTAATCTGACTTTTTTTTTTTATGTTTTATTCGTTTTCCTAAAAAATTTAGAACCCCTCCCTTTGATGTGCCTGCTCTTATTTTACTTCCAGTTTCCATAATTAAGCTAGCGTCACCCTCTAATCTGACTTTTTTTTTTTTAATGTTAACAACATTTCTCATCTTTCATTAATCTGTCTGATAACTGAACATTTTATTGCGGTTGCAATCAAATGTTCAGTTATTTCCTTTTCTAAGTTTCGCTTGTCCATCTCATCAACTTTGTACTGCAATATATTTGCTTTTTTTCTCTCTGTACTTTCTAATATACCCTTTTCTATTTCACCTTGCTAGTAAAACTAGCTTTTCAATTTCTTCTTGTGATTTTCCATCTATCCAATCAGCTGTTTTGTTGTTGTTAAACATGATGAAACCAGCTGCAGCTACTGTTGTCATGTTAGGTTTCATTTTTAACCTGCGATCATAAGAAACAAAGTCATGTTCAGACACAACATTAGTACATGAGCAGTTTTGAGTTTCCTCAAGCACATCATTACCTGGATTGTGATATTTTCCTCCAGGCAAATTGTCTCTTAACTGACTCTAAATCATTACCCAACATGTGCAACATATAACTTCAAGACATTCTTGTGTTAAGGCATCCAAAATTGGATCATTACAATTTGAAAATAAATGATCAAACACTTCACCCTTGGTGAGATATTTTACATCAAAAAATGTAGAACCACTTAACATTTTTGATGCATCAGAACAACAACAAACAAAATAATTGAACATTTGCAACCAAATGGTATTCAAGGAAAAAATATGACCCTCCTCTTCAATAATACGAAAAAGAGTTCCTGATATCAGTTTATTAAAAATTCCTAGAAGCGTGAAAAATGACGTTATCAATATCGTTCGAAATTGAATCATGAAGGAAATTTGAACCATCAAGATTGAAAACTAATTCTTTAAGGTGATCTTTATGAAAATATGTTGCTCCACCAAGTGCAAATATAATGTTAAAACCATGATGCAGAAATGAAATCATATAATTTTTTAAAAACTTTTTATGCAATAATGGCTACCATTCATCAGCTTTTCCATTCCGCTGATCACCATGCCTATAGCTTGTAAGTTTTGAAAATTCATACAAAATATCAAAGGTGAGAGAGTATTGAGAGTTTTTAAAACCACCTTGAATACTACCTTCCTGCTTAACCACTTTTTCCCATTATATGATTGCTTTTTCTGCATATATTCCTAGACTGTGAATAACGTGTAAGCCACAAAAAACATGATGCATTTGAGAAATTTTTCATTTTTCATTTAAAGGAAACTGATCATAGTTTTTAACGACAAAAGGCAAAATTGCTTCTCTCCAATGTTTAAATTGGATAAAAAAACTTGAATTAACTATAGTGCGATTAGTCATCAAAGATTTGAAAAATAAAATAAGTTTCCTGAGATCATCCTCATAGTTTTCCTTTTCCAGAGAAAATATCTGAGACATATCAGTGAGTGAATTTTTTAACTCTCCAAAATAAGATTGTGCCTCTCCAGAAAACATTTATTCTATCCCAAATGTGTAGCTACCAGATGATGTTGTGACTTAAAACTACCAACCTCCCTAAAATTATACTTTGTGCTATCTGTATAAAGAACATTGTTTGTGCTATTCAACATAACCTCTCTCACATGAGCTTTTGATAAAAGGTTCATTTCACTAAAAAATTCAGCAGCCAAAAATTTTTTTGGAAGTGAGCCACATGAAATTCCAGCCATTTTTTGTAGTACAGTACTGATAACAGATTCAACATTATTAACAGAAACATTTTTACTTAAAAAGTCGTAATATACAGTGCGAATTTCATTATTATATCTACCTCTTTCAAAAACATCAATTATATTTTTTTCAAATATGTCAACTCTTTCCTTCAGCTCTTCTGAAAGATTTTCAAAGTAATTTAAACTTTCCTTTAAGAAGGAATCATTTGTTTCATTAGATGTTTTCAAAACAGTGTTTTCAATTTTTTTCTTCAAACACCATGCTTTTTGTCGATCTGATTGTGAACACTTTCTAGCCAAATCAATTTCTTTTTCCAATCTTAAATTTATTTTTAACAATTGGCTAATCCTACAATCTTTTTTAATGTCTTTTTTGTTGACTTTTCTGGCATTATATTTTGACAAGATTGCTTGATACTTTCTCTTATATTCATTGCATCTTTTATTAACTTGTCTATTTTGCAATTTAAGGTAATTAATTGTCAGTTTGTATTTTTATATTTGATAGGTGAAATCAACAGAAAATAAAGGTAGTTTTTTATCTAAATGGGAAACTGGAAAATTCTCAACACTAACACGCAATTCAGTAAGAAAATTTTCAGATCTATTTTCTAAAAGGATGTATACAATAGAAGTTGGGGTAACAGGGCACAACAATTCATCATTAGTAATTTGCAAGTTTAAATCAGAAGATACAAAAACAGTAACTTGATTTGGAACAATTTCACTATTGTAGATAGAAGTAGGGGTAGAACAAGCATCAGAAGGAAACAAACCAACAACATCAGAAAAAGCACCATTAAAAAATAAAGCAGAACTTAAAAAATGTTTTTTTAAGCCCGAATTTTTGGCTCGATTTAATTTTACAATGTAATCTTTGAACTTTTTTAAGATCCTTATAAGCATCACTCTAGAGATATTATACTTACAGTAGGTTGTAAAACATAATGAAAGATTTTCTAATGTTATGTTAAGTTTATTTTTGTCTTTGCAAATTTGTAAAAAATGGCTATTGGTTAACACAAAATCAGAATATTTGAGAGAAATAATGCCATCATTTATATCCAGAAAATCCAAAATATTCTTGCAGGTTGCTGTTTCTGACAACACTTTGGTAGCTAAAACTAATATTAAATTTAATTTGAGTGATTACAATAAATCTTTTGTTAATCAAAGAGTTGAAGTTTGATAATGTACCCCTTATCTAGCTTTGTGAAAATAAAAGGTAGATCATCAAACTTAAGTTTCTATAAATGAAATTATTAAAATATAAAATGTTTGTTATACATTTTTCCGTATTTAAAAATTTAAAAAGTCTATCAAAGTACGACTTACATTCTTGACTTATAGATTGAACCACCATTTCACGTAGATTGTTAAATACATAGCCTAAAAGAAGAGAATTTGAATTTGAAATTAGAGTTTATTGGTTCTCTTACTTAGCCAATATAAAAAAATTAATAAAAAATGAAAAAAAATAAATGATAACATTCTTATGCATTTCCATTTTGTAAACTTTAGACTAAAAGTTTAGTTAATTACTATTTCTTTATGTTTTGAAAAAAACAGTTTAGAGAATCTACAGACTAAAAACAGTAGTAGAAACAATAAGAATCAAGCTTGTAGTTGAGCATTCCAGACAAAATACCTTTAATAATACAAAAATTTTATTTTTATAGCTTTGAAAACTTAAGTAATTAATAAGGAATATACTTTCGCTTTCAATTTTATTTGTAGTTAAAATTTTGGAATTGCAAAATCAAAACAAAAAACGTCATAAAATATGTGAAGAAATATAGATAGATATATATACATAATTTTAATATACAAATACGAAGCACCAATTCTTTAAGAAAACATAATTAAACACTTGTTTTAAAAAGAGAAAAGGCTGAAAAGGTTCAAGTGGAAATTTGCCATTTCTACTTGAACACTTTCAAAACTTTTTGTCCAACGTCAAATGATTTTTGCTGAGCTGTGAAATCGCTAATATAATAATAATTTATATCATTCAATACCAGTATCATACATCTTGTATTGCATGATTTACTAAGGGGGACGTGATAATTCAAACAGTATATTTGTAAATCATTTTAACATAATTTTTTAACTTATTGATATATAGTTGCATAACTCCTATTATTATCACTTTATACCATTATCACACCATCTTACATTAAACGGTTTACTAAGGGGAGGTAATAATTTAGAAACTTAAAAAGGTATTTGTGAAGCATTTTCAATTTAATATATAACTAAAAGTTTATAGTTATTTACTATTTATTACATCACTCAATACCATTATTGCACCATCTTTTATTGAATGGTTTACTAGGAGGAAGGAGATAATTCAGACGCAAGTTTAGTAATTTACTCGGGGAAAGGGGATAATTCAGACAGATATTTGTAAATAATCTTTACATAATTATACATAATTATTATTTAATCAGTTTGTATAAACAGAAACTATACAACTATCAACTAATTATTAATTATTTTATATGTGTAGAATTTCAATCATTTTTCTTTAATGAAGATCAGACCATCTTACATTGGGCGATTTTCAAGGGGTAGGTAATAATTCAGACAGATTTAAATTATATCGGTCTGAATTTTACTTTTACATACACAGTTATATAACAAAAGCATTAGTAAATAACTAATTAGTTTATATTTGCTTTTTTTCTATTACTACCACTCTATCTTACATTGTTTTTCTTACATTACTTTTATGTAAACTTTTTTAATTTCTATTGTTTTCTTTTTAAATTCTTTTTAAATTCTTGTCCTAAGCGTTTTTTTCTCCTTGTTTATGTTTACAAAGGTACGGACGTTTTAGGTACACTTCTAACAGAAATAATCCGAAAGCGCAATCTCGTTTTGAGTTTTACGCAGTGGGAACTAATATTTCAGGCGGATCTAATATTCTACTACAGATCCCCGGTAGGCTCTCTTGTCAAACCCCTATTCCGACGTTGAGCGTCCTTTGCGTCCGCGAGCTTGTATTTCTAGAAAATAGGCGAAATGAGGTATATAGGGATTTGCGCTGCAGTGTGCACATACACCGACTGATTTTTAGAGAGAACATGCAGCGGAGTGTGGAAGCAACGACTGATGGTTTGGAGTAGGCAGGTTCTCTTTTAAATAAAAAAGTCGTTTTTTTACATTTTCGGACCTTGAGGACAGCGTCGGAATAACGGTTTGACAAGAGAGCCTACCCAGATCCCCTACCCAGAACTAAAAAGACTTTACGGAAGCCGACCAAAAAAAAATAAAAAAATAAATAGATCCGCAAAGTGTAACTAAATACATATCTTTAAAAATTTTTAGCCTATGTCAATTATTTTGCTAAAGTTATTTTTTGTTTTTATGTAATCTTCAACAATGTCTGGTAATGAAAAGAGAGTAAATGTTAATAAACTTATGTACAAAAGTGTAAACGATTTGAATAAAGTTGCAGAAAAAATAGAAGTTGTTATCAAAACTACCACACAATGTACACAGTATGGCTTTTGTTCTTCTTCATTCTTATTGTTTAATGAAATTTAAATAAAAGATTTTAGTTGTTTGCTGCTTATTATATAAACTCTATCAAAGTTGTTATGTATCGTATCTAATTTGTATTATGTTGCGACTATAATGATATATAACTAAGTTTTTAATATTTAAGTTTTATTTGCTATATATTTTGAATCAGATATAAAATATTTCAAAAAAAACAGTAGCAAAAACGATACAAAGGAAATTGGATCAACATGATCATCATAATCATCATAACCATTATGATCATGTTCATGATCACTATACTGCTTTTCAGTTTTAAAGATTTAATATAATGAAATAAAGTTCTATTTAGCATAATAATGAAAAATCTTTATTAAACTTTTTAAATGTTTAGCAATAGTTGATTATTTTAATATCTGGTTTTAACTATTAAACAATAATATTTTTCATTAAATTTCACAAGGTTTTTCTTTGTATATTTTAAATTTTATTTTGGTGTTAAGGTTTGATATCAAGCATTGTTTTTGTATTTTTTAATACAATTTTTATAAAAATTTTAAGAAAAATGCAGTTAATATATACTTAGTTTTGTAGATCTTTTTAAAGCCATATGCAGTAATTTGTGTATGTTTATTATGGGTAACTCCACATCAAATCACCCAATTTTTTGAAAGATGTATTTTCTTTTCTTTCATCTTTTCACATTCTTAATTCTTATTTATAAAAAAAAAACATTGTATGCAAAATTTTAGCTAAAAATGTCAAACAGTTGATGAGATATGGCAGTTTTAAAATTGAATTGACCTGTTTACTACAGGGTTCCCACTCCTCCTTAAACCCTTAAATATCCTTTAAAAAATAAAACTCCCTTAAAAGTCCTTAAATAACCTTAAAAAAAGTTGAAATTTGACTGCTCTCCTTAATTTCTCCCTAATTTCTTTTTTTATTATCTAGGGAATTTTATTAAAGTGAATGGATCATATTTATTAATAAAAAAGCAAATAGTTACTTCTTTGATGATTTGAAGTTCTATACTTTTACTATATATAATATATACATATATATATATATATATATATATATATATATATACATATATATATATATACATATATATATATATATATATATATATATATATATATATATATATATATATATATATATATATATATATATATATATATATATATATATATATATATATGTATATATATATATATATATTTTATTTCAATTCATCTCCCCAAGGCCACTGCATTCGAGAAGGCTACTTTAGTTGTGGTTACAACCCTCCCTATCGGCACATCTAGTTTCTTTTTCGGAAATAAAACCTATATAGGCACGTGTATTTCACGATCCAGGCGTAAACCAAAAGCACGTGTTTATTACGGGCAGTTTTACTAGAGTTTAACACGTGTTTTTTGAGGTTTTAAAGTCAAATTTAAATGTTGCATGTTTTTATCAGTGGTTTCACATTCCTTACGGAAAGTTATTAAAATATAATACTACGTTTCCATAACGGTGAAACCATTAATACTTTAACTGGTATTTATGGTAAATAGTAATAGTTAATTTCACGGAATAAACCATTTGGGATACGTGTTATTCTTTTTGTTTTAGAAGGTTTTAAAAACGCAACAGAAACCAAGCGTAACTATTTTCTGAGTTGTGCCGGCTGGGCTCTTTCAACTCTATAACTCCGAAACACAAACCTGACAAAAAAGACTGCTACACAGAAAAACAAGTTGAGCACAGGGCTACCAGGGGCAGGGTGGGAGTTAAGGTGTAATATATAATAAAATATATATATATATATATATATATATATATATATATATATATTCAATTGTGATTATTATCCAATAATCAAAGCAACAATATATATATATATATATATATATATATATATATATATATATATATATATATATATATATATATATATATATATATATATATATATATATATATATATATATATATATATATATATATATATATATATATACACTATAGCATATTTTTATGCGCAATTGCTCATTTTTTTTGCTAGCCTAAATTAAGTGAGCATTTTTAGAAAACGATGAGGGAAAATGAAGAATAATGAATGAAAATGTTGCTGACCCATACCAAACCCTCAGTCGATGTAGCAGCACTCCATAGCTGTGGAGTGCTGTGACCTCTCGTATTTATATATAATATACTAATAAAATATATAATTTGTAATTTCAAAATTTTGACAATTTAAAAAATATATATTATAAAACATTTATTTTTGTAAACAAATGATAATAGTTTAAAAGATTTACGGCTTTACAGATGTGGCTCCGAGAATGAGCCATAATATTAAAGTAATAGTTTATTTGATAATATATTCTTAAAAAAATTTATGCTAGATATCTCAAAACGCAGCAAATCATAAATAATACATTTCCTTAAACATTTCAACAGAATACTCTAGAACTTTATTTTGCTTAGTCAGCGTGTTTTTTGAACCAATAGAATTAGTTTGTTTGCAAATTTGGCAGGTTTTTAGTGTTCACAAATATTCTTTTTATTCTTCCGCAAGATGTTTTTAGAACATTCAAGTTAATTATGTTTCTATGTATGTCCGTAAAGTAAAAATTAATATATATAAATTTTTTCATTTTTAAGCCCCCGCCATAATATATATTGGATGTTATAATAATGGAAATATAAATAATGAAGCAAAATCACCTCAATACCAAAAAAATACATTTTTGAGAATCAGAGAAAAAATGTGTTGATAATTTTTTTTTTAATATTTACAAAGTAAGTAAACAAAAGTGCATTATTATTTAGGTTAAAAATTATTTTATCTAATATTTTGAAAGAAAAACTTATAACAAAAGAAATCAAAATACACGTGGTCTAGACGATTATTTAAAAAAAGTTTCGCAAATAAAATACTATTTTGTTTTTAATTTTTTTACTAACACATTTTAGAACTTTAAAATATTAAAAAAATTAATATGATTTGGAAATTGCATGTAAAAAATGATAATCGGCGTTTTAAACAAACAAACAAAAAAATCTATGACGTCATGTACTAAAACTTCTATGAATTAAACGCACTTGAATAAATTATCAAGTCTTTATAATGCGCCTGGAAAATCGCGTTTATTTTACAGACTCCAAATACCGCAGAAAATGGTGAAGACAATTTTATATTTAAAAAAAGTTATTATATTTAAAAAAAGTTGACAAGATTGAAAAAACACAAAACATATTGTCACATTGAAGTGGAAAATTTGAAACTTCAACTTTAGATTTGCCCCTTTCTCAATAATTTCTGATTGTTAAAATTACGTCATCTGCTTCTTAGACCTTTAAAAATGCAGGGTTCCTACCGAGCCTGTTTTTTTCCTGTTTTTTCCATTTTGGCCTGTTTTCCTGTTTTTTTCCTGTTTTTAAAGCAATAGCCTGTTTTTTTTTAAAAAGTCTGGCGATGTTTATATATAAAGTTATATATTTTATGAATTTAGGAGGCAATCAAGATAATATGTTTTTCAAACAAAATTTACTGATTTTGTTTTAGGTATAATATCAGCTATTTAGTTAACAAAGTTTTTACATCTATTTTTTTTTAAAATAGAATATTAAACCATGTAAATGTTATAAATTGAATTTTTGAACAACTTTTGTTTATTTTGTTATGTTAAACATGAATAGTTAAATTATAGTAATAGTTATGAAATTTTATTTTATTTTTAAATGAAGTTTTCACTTGTGTGACTGGATTCATAAATTAAATTAAATTATTGTGAAGAACAATTTTTTTGATATGGCGTTAACCTGTTTTGCTGATCAGGGGTTTTTATGTGACAACTAGAAAGGTTACCATCCTAGCCTCATACTGCAATTTTTATAGTTTAGGTGGTTTAGATTTTTAAATCAGAGTTAAGGAGCCTATCTTTCCCCATATAAAACCAATTTTACAGAATTCTGATGAGAAAGTCCTTTCCAATATAAAAGTTTCAACTGCAATGATTAAACTTTACAATAATTTTCTTGACTCTGTTATACTGATATAAATCTTTTAGGCTGCCAGGAATGCAGTTTATTATTTTAATTTTTTAGTCAAGATAATCAATTTTTTTGAAGTAAATATTTATGTATGGCAAAGACTAAATACCAATTATCCTGGGAAAAGAGCTATCAATGGATAAAAGCTTCAAATAAGTCTGTTAACCATGGCTTCTGTAGATTTTGTTCTGTGGACATGAACATTTCAGCTGGTGTAACCCAGATTAATCTACATTTGAAGTCAAAGAAACATGAAAATGCAAAATCAGCTAGGTCACAGTTTAAATTTGTGACCAATTCAGATGGTTTAGCTCTGAAGCTACCTACAAAAAGCATAATATTAGGTACCAAAGACCAAGTAGTTAGGACTGAAATTGTTCGTTGCTTAGATATAATTGATTCAAACTGTGCATTTCTGCAGCTGACGGTGACAATGCTAAGTATAAGCATATGTTTCCGGATTCTGAAATTGCTAAAGCATATCAACAAAAATCTGATAAACTTAAATATATGATTCAGTTTAGCATTGCCCCTAAAATTAAAAAATTATTCGGAATGAGTTGAAATGTTTGCCACTCACATTTCGATTTTATGAAACAACTACAGACAAAAATACAATATGACACTTATGCCACATACCATTCTAATCACTTTCACCAAATAATAACATCGTACTTGGGGGCATTGTTTGTAGGAAGGTGTACTGTGGAAGACCTTCTTGGTCATTTTAAAAAGTTATTAGGGAAAATTCAGCGGCAATCGAAGTCTATTCACTCCATTAGTATAGACGGTCCCAATGTCAATAAATTGTTCTTTAAAATATTTTAAAAACATTAGAAAATGATTTTGAAAAAAAAGAAATTCATTATTAATGTTGGGTCATGTCCACTCGAAACAGTTTCCAATTCTTTTTACAAATATTGAGACATGTCTCTACTCGTTGGATAAGCATTCAAGACGTATTAGTGAGGGTACTGGAGCAGTTTAAAAATTTGCAAGAATATTTATTAAAAGTTCTACTAAATCAAAAAAGATTCAATGGTAAAGCACGTATTGCAACAACTGAAAGGTACATTTGTATTAAGAAAGCACTGAATAATAAAATTTTGCCTGCCATTGCATACTCTGTCATCTATATTGCTCATAATTTCAAAGGCTTCACAGTTGCATTAAAAACAAAACAGCTAATGGTTAGAGCTCTGTTCCTAAAGATCCAGAACCTTCTAAAGAATTTGCTCTCAAAGTTTGTATTGATGATGTTATTCTGCAACCATCCAAATGTATAAAAAACGTTAAAGTTCAAGTGTATAAATTTCAAATTAAATAAAACATAAGATAATTATTAAATATAAAAATAAGATTTTTAAATTACAATTAACTATATATATATATATATATATATATATATATATATATATATATATATATATATATATATATATATATATATATATATATATATATATATATATATATATATATATATTAGGGTGTCCCAAAAAAAAACATTTTTGAAAATAATCTGCTCTCACCCCCTAAATGTGTTCTATCTAATACAAAAACACTAGGTTTGAATTTTTTTTGATTAAAAAATATTTTAAGGGGTCCCTCAAAACCCTCGAATATTTAATGGGTCCCTAATATTTTCGAAAAAAAAGTTTTTCAAAAATATGTCAACCTGGTAATCAAATGAAGCGAAATTATATAAATATTTCAAAAATAATATTCATTTCGAAATATTTTTAACTTATTTATCAAAATTATCATAAAAAAACATTAGAAATGCATTTTTTTCATTTTTTATTAAAAACCACAATTTTTTATGTAATAAAACCAAAAATAACAATTTTGTTTCGAAATAAATAATATTATTAAAATTTTTATATAATTTCGCTTCATTTGAGTACCAGGTTGACATATTTTTGAAAAACTTTTTTTTTCAAAAATATTACGGACCCATTAAATATTTGAGGGTCTTGAGGGACCCCTTAAAACATTTTTTATTCAAGAAAAATTTAAACCTAGTGTTTTTGCATTAGATAGAACACATTTAGGGGGTGAGAGCAGATTATTTTCAAAAATGTTGTTTTTTTAAATAATTTATTTTAAATTGTGTCACAAAATAGCCTATTCTCCTAAGAAAAATCCTGTTTTTTTAGCCCTCAATAGTCCTGTTTTTTTTTTTTTTAAATGTCTTGTTTTTTACCAATGACCCTGTAAGAACCCTGAAAATGATAGTTATAGAAATTAAATTTTTGTTCAATTTTTCAAAAAATCTCTTTCTATTAAAGATATATGGAATATATTTTTATGGGATATATTCTAATAAAGACAAAAACTATTTATTTTTTACTATTGTAATAAATACAATCTCTTATCTGTGAAAATGATATATCTGTACCAGTTTTATATATTTTTATGCATTTGTATGCAACATAATTAAAATTAATCAAAAAATGTAAGATAAATGCAAAAAGAAACTTGATGCATAAAGTTTTATTTTGTCACAAACTGACATAAATGCGCAAAATCTTTTTGGCTTCATAATCATAAGAATAAATTTTTTTATGACTATGTTTTAGATCTTTTTAAAAACAACACTGATGACAGCGTACTTAACCACTGAGCTATTAATGAAATGCATTTAGCAGAAAAACAAACCTTTTTATAAGTCTCTTATATTTGAATTTTAAGACCCTTTACTTAATTCTGAAAGATTCACAAATGATATTTATTTGCTTTATTTTTATTCTATAAGTTAAATTCTTTAACAAATCTCCGATTCAAACTGTTGTAGTTCAAGCCCATATATATTAGTATTTTGCATAATAAAAAGCAACCGTTTTTTACTTTTGCCTCAAAACAAAGTCAATATTGAAAAAAAAAATTGATCACTACGCCACTTAAATCGCTAATTATAACAGCCATTATATAGGTAAAATTATTTAAGTTAGCTAATGATTATTATGAGAAATAATTTTGTTTAATTTTAAATTATGGAAAAGTATTTATATTGATAAAATTTTTGTTAAATTAGAATGGTTAATTATTTTTTCACAAACAAAAATCGTAACGTTTTCAAATATAAATAATTTGTGTGAGTATTTATAAAATTGCTCTTATTGTATGTACTACTGCTATTTAAAAAGTAGTTAAATATTTTTTCTGTATATACAAATAAATAAATATAGCATTTTATTTTTATTTATATAAGGAAATACATTCTTATTTTATTTACTAAGGAAACTCACTAGATAAAATGCTGATTCAAACAAAACCTAAAACGATGTAAAAAAATTAACTGGTTTTGAAGAAAAAAATAGAAATCCTATTTGGTTACAATAAAACGTAGTGAAATTTGTTTATTTTTAGGAATGAAAACATAAAACGTACTTACCCCAGCACAATAAATCATGCTTGCTGCAGCACGGTGCCATTTTTTAATTCTAAGGAAATTCAATTATAACTCATTGCTTTAATATGTTGATTTAACTGGATAAGGTCAGTTTTTTATTGATATATATATATATATATATTTGATATATATATATATATATATATATATATATATTTAAGTGCGGCCGTGGCCCAGTGGTTAGAGCGCTTGCTTTGTAACCAGGAGATCCAGGTTCGAAAAGTGCTTTAGACGTATTTTGCATCACAGTAAGGAAGGAGGCGTGAACTTCCTGGTTAAATGCACTTCTGCTGTGCTCTGTGACCGTTAGGACTACTTGGGGCACCTAAAATAAGAAATTAAAAAATATATATTTATACATATTTAAATATATATATATACAAATGTGGGCCTTCAAATCAAGCATATTTGGCAAAATCTTGCATATATGGGCCTTTTTGAAAAAATCCTGCATGTGCTTTTTGGAGCCATCATGCCCTTGTCAATGTATGCAGAAAAGTTGTGCATGTTAAGTTGTTTGCCCTTAAAGTTTTTTTTTAGAATAAATTATTTTACTAAAAAATGTTGAAGTAAATAAATTATAGGTATAGAAATAATCGGTGAAGAAAAGGTATGTAAATCAGTTTGGAATAGATTTACAAAGACCTATATTTTTACGGGTCCGATCTCAGCTAGTTATACATAATACATAACCAATAACACTTGCTTATTAAGAAAACTGTATTACAGAGGTTATCTTATGTGTTGATTTTCCAAACAATTCTACAATTAATGAAGCTTCATGTCTATTTTTTTTACAGGTTAAAGTAATGAAGTAGGAGGTTGTGTCATGGTAAAAAACTTACCATGAGCCCTTTATTAAGTGAAGAAAATACTGACTATCATATCAGATGTTTACTATATTATAGTAAAATGCTTATAAATTTATAATTCAGTCCAAATTTAAATAGACTTAATAAAATAGTAATATGTTTTTATGATAAAAGTATTAATACATAAATGCTTTTAGTTATTATCTCTTTAATTAATTTTTTTACTTTTGATATGCCATTTAGAGACAAGAATGTTGACTTATAAAAGAATAGAAAGAATTTAAACAAACACAAAACCATAAAAGCAAAAATGTAGTTTTAAGAGGAAGATTTATTTGATGAAAAATAAAAAAACTCATCATCTTAAAAGCATGTTGCAGTTGCATGTTCAAAAAATGTTTTGAAAAAAAATTTTTACAAAATAGAAAGTGAAGTAAGAAAATAATTTAAAGATTTTAAGAGTCCATTAGAAAATAAACAAAGGTTGGTTAGTGAAAAATTTGAGGAGACGATAATATATCGCTATATATTGTATACATATTTTAAAAAATTTGTCACTGATCTTTTTGTTCTACATTACAGTGCAGTACGTGCTTCTAATTCTAGTCTAGACTTTATTAAGTAAACTTAATGAAGTTGTAGCTTATCACTGTTTAAAATTTAAAATAACTGATAAAAAATCTTTGATAAAAAACCATAAAAAAAGTCTTTCTTTAAATAAAAAATATACAATTACAAAAATGTTTTATATTTAAAGTACATGAAAAACAAAATTAAAAAGCCCTCCCCCCCCCCTAACCTCTCAAATATAAACATGATTGCAAAGGTTAAGATCAATTCTTCCAATCATTTTTACCAAAAAACAAAATATAATCTAAAAGTAGATAGATCAAGCTACAACAATAACTCTCATGGTATTTTTGAAAAATAAGTTAAGTGACCCCTACTATAAAGGCAAAAACTTGAATTTTTTGCATTTTTAGACAGCTGGGACCAAATTTGTATGTGCACTGGTGGGTTTTTTTTTTTTTGGAAAAAAGTATTATTATTTCAAGTTAATACAAGTAAAAGTTCATCTTATGCCGCAATGCCATTTCTGTAAAAATGAAATGTGCTTTTTAGCCATACCCCTAATATATATATATATATATATATATATATATATATATATATATATATATATATATATATATATATATATATATATATATATATATATATATATATATATATGTATGTATATATATATAATATATATATATATATATATATATATATATATATATGTATATATATATATATATGTATATATATATATATATATATATATATATATATATATATATGTATATATATTTATATATATATATATCTTTATATATATATATATATATATATATATATATATATATATATATATATATATATATATATGTGTGTGTGTGTGTGTATATATATATGCTACCCAAATAGCTAGAAATATATTTGATATTTGTATATATATGTACATATATATATGTACATATATATATGTATATATATATATATATATATATATATATATATATATATATATATATACAAATATATATATATATATATAATAATAATAATAATAATAATAATAATAATATGTGAGTCACTCAACTGTAGTTGCGTGACTTTAATAGTAAAATAAAAAATACTAATGAAATTCGTGATATAACAAAATAATAACAGTCCAATTTTTATTTAGAATTGGCCTTCTCATGTTCCTTGAGTTTATTTTTAAAAGTATTTAAATTAACAGAGTTAACAACGTCATAGATTAGAATGTTCCATTTATTAACAATCCTATTCGTAAAGTAATGTGTTCTTGCATCCGAAATACAAACATTTTGTTTGTGCAACTGTTTATTATGACCTTATAATTTTTGATATAAGTTGTTTATTGCAGGGTATTTCTAATTTACTTTATGAATGTCATTTTGAATTTTATAATATTCTATTATATCACTCCGTTCTCTTGAAATGACGTCAACCCATATTCTTTTAATCGCTCCACATATTTCATACCTTTTAAACATCTTATTTTTGTTGCTCTTCGTTGTACTTGTTCTATTTTAATGATGTCTTTTTTATAATAAGGATTCCAAATCGAACTAACAGTTTCATTAGGTCTTTATCTAAGTATATAAAACAATGTTTTATTTGACCAAGTATTCTGTTTGCTTTTTGATATTTGTAATCACCAAAATAATTTTTGTATCGTCGGCATACAACTTACAGCAATTTTTTATTTCTTGTGATATATCATCAATATAGATGACAAATAATAGCGGACCTTTTACTGAGCCCTGTGGCACTCCACTTGTTACCTCCTTGCATTCTGATTTATTTGTACCAAGGACAACTCTTTGAATTCTATTAGTCAGATATGCTTTAAACCAATTTACTAAAACTTCATTTTCACAATATGCTTTTAATTTTATTAACAATCTTTTTTGTGTAACTGTATCAATTGCTTTGGAGAAGTCCAAAAATGCTATATCAATTGAAAAACCAAGTTCCAGAGACTGTGTAATTAAATCTAAAGACTCTAGTAAATTTGTGCAACAGTTTTTACTACAAATCAGATATTAATGCTGCAAATTAGATATTAATTTATTTTCAACAAGATGTTCCATCAAAGCGTCTCTTATTATACTCGCCATTATTTTGCATACGATAGACGTTAATGAAACAGGACGATAGTTTGTTGCTTTCAATTTGTCTCCTTTTTTAAATATAGGGATAATATTTGCACACTGCCATAATCTTGGAATTATGCCACTTGAGTAGGATCGATTAAAAATAATTGACAATGGATTTGAAATACTACTAGAACATTCCTTTAAAACTCTCGGGTGCACTTTGTCTTCACCTGTAGATTTATTAACATTCAATTTACTTAACTTTTTAACAACGGTGTCAATATTTATATCCCGACTTGCAATTGGTTTAGGTAATGTTTTATTAAATGTTGGTACATTATCGTTTTCTTTTTGAAAAACTGAATGAAAAAAATTATTCAGTACTTTAGTAATATCTGATTTAACTATCGATATTGTTCCATCTTCCATTTCCAGAGCATTTATTTTCTGATTGATTTTAGTTTTACTGTTTATATATTGGTATATCAATTTAGGATTTTCTTTGGCTTTATGAACAATTTCATACTCATATTCTCTGATTGTTGATTTTACAGTTTATTTTTGTGACTTTATTGATATTTTTGTATTTCCTTAATAAATTTTGGTCTCTAAATTTGGAATTCTGCACTTGATCCACAGTTTTATTTTCAACTTTATCAATGCTGCAAATTTTTTATTAAGCCAAAGTGTTCTTTTGATTTTATTTATATTTGATTGTGGGATATATAGAGTGCATGCCATATCATAATGTTGTAACCATTTATTGTAACACTCGTCTGCGTTAAAGTTTTCAAAGAGATTATCCCAGTTGATTTTATCAAAGTAGTTGTTCATATTACTGTAGTTCCCTTTAACACACATATATTTTTTAGTGTATGATTGACTTACAATTTTATTTGATGGAGTAAAATTATAGCAAAAAGTTAGAATATGATGCCCATTAAGTCCGTGTTAAAGTGGTGGGTGGTGTACTAAATTGAAAATTCTTGAGTTTCTTTTTGTTATTACAAGATCCAAAATATTGTTTTTTTTTATCATTTTCAAGATGAAATGTTGGTTTTATTACGTTTTAGAACAAATAGAATTTATTTAAGCCATCTATAAATAAAAGCGGTAGCGGTGTAGTGGTAGAGCGCTCGCTTCATAAACGAGTGGTTCCGAGTTCGATCCCCACCACGTCCCTGGTAGTATGGCGCTCAACTCGTTTCTCCGCGCAGCGGCCTTGTTCATCAAGGTTCGTGTTTCGGAGCTATAGAGTTAAGAGAGGGCTATAACCACAAATAAGTAGCCTCCTCATCTGTAGTGGCCTTCTCGACCTTGAGGAGGTGAATTAAATTAAAAAAAAAAATAACTGCGCTATTTCGTTTTTTCCAGTTACTTAATACAGAATTGCTCCAATTGATTTAAGGGAAATTAAAATCCCCACATAAGAGAATACCACTTGCTTTTTTATTCAATATCATCTTGTCGGCTGCTTCAATTGACCTCATTACATTTATGCAGTTGTATATGTCACTATCTCAAGTACGTTAAATACATCCGCAAATAAGTCTTTCTCTACCAATGACTAAAGAACACCAAATCTGTTCAATTAGATTACTTTGAAGTTCAGTATTGAAAATTTTGAAAGAGTTTAAAGTTTTAGCAATATATATACACATTCCACCACCTTTTCCGAAGGCTCTATCATTTCTATACAAGCAATACCCAGGAATATTAGAATCCAACTTATCTGTCCACCATGTCTTGTATAACATAATTATATGTGGTGAATTTCTCTCAACGTCAATTAACAACTCATTATATTCGTTATTTAACAACATAGCGTTTGTGTACCAGCATTTTAAATAATTTTCTGTTATCTTGTTTTTTTCATGATTTTTATCGGCAATTTTTTTGTGATTTAATTTGCGTGAAGATGTTTGAATTGATTTCTTCGCTTAAAAAAGTTTTTGATGGCTTGTTTGAACAGTTTTGGCCTGATGTACATGGTTTTATAGTATCATTGATATTATTGTGCATTGATTGGTTTTGAGCGCGCAATGTGGGCTTTTTGCCATTCAACAAATGGGTGTACTGAACGGTCGTTGATTTTAAGAGTCTTAGATACATTGATGGAGCGGACTCTGTCACTGCGGATGACGAATTGAAATGGGTTATCAAGATTACCATGTTTTTCAAGATCACTGTTTGCTGTTTTTCTTTCAAT
>NC_061157.1:23538259-23675759 GCF_022113875.1 Hydra vulgaris | reverse complement strand
CCTAGTATTGTAACTTATTCTCTATTTAAAGTCATAACTTAATAGTGGTTGCTCTATTAAAACTCATAGCTTAATAGTGGTTGCTTGCAATCTTGTTGGAAGTAAGTTAGAGTTTAAAAATATATAAATATATGCCAGTATTTAATAAATAGGAAATGTAAGCATAAAATTATAATATCAAGCCTTCCAAGGAAAGGCGTGCGGTTTTTTGTTTTGTATGACCACGCGCAATTAGATTATTTTAGAAAACGTGAACAAGGCTGTTTGCAAGTTTTATAATAATGTTGAAAAAGTTTCAAAAACAAAACTAACAAAATAAAAAGAGATTGAAATAGAAAAAAATAAAAACAAATTAATAATTTAAATAATTTTTGTCCTGTTTTTATTTTTACATTCAGCAACAAAATTAGATAAGGCGAAGCAAAAAAAAAAACAGTTTGAAGTCTACAATAAAAAGAATGATTTTCCTTTTCTCAATTTTTTTTTAACAGGATAGTAAAAATAAAAATTGCAATGTGTTTGTAAAATTTATTTTTATAATTTTAATGTAGCAACAAGGATTGAATTAAGCGAATGCAAAACGCAAAATCTGGAAAAATTTCTAGCATTAAAAGTTTTAGTTTATACAAAACCGTGTTCCTTGTTTTTAAGGGGAGAATCAACTTAAATTTGTTAGCCAAAAAATAAAAAATAAAACAATAAACTTACAATTACAAAAGTAAGAACATTCTTGTCACTAACTGCATTACAAAAGTAATAACACTATAATAGTGTTATTATTTTTATAACGCACTTATAACTTTTAAAATTTATTCTTTGTTTAACTAACATTAGTATTCCCAAATTTTAATTGAAGTAGAAAAATATCTAGAAGAATAAAGTGGATGTTCAAATAATATTAAAACTAAAGTAATTTATAAAATCGTGGCAGACAACCTTATGAAAACGTGTTGTATTAAAAGTTTAGCATTATGAAAAACGTTACTAATAGACCGTAAAAACGCGCGTTAATTTTAAAATTAACCAATAAAAATTTTTTATTGGTTGATTTTAAAATTAACGCACGTTTTTATGTAACGTTTTTCATAATGCTATACTTTTTTATAACGTTGTTTAAGTGATATGTGAAAGTTCCTGAAATTCTTAATAATATTTGAATATCCGGTTTATTTTTTCTAGATGCTTTTCTACTTTAATAAATGTTTGGAATTAATAATGTTGTTTAAACAAAGAATGAACTTTAAAAGTAATAAGTGCTATATAAATTTAATAACACTATTATAGTTTTATTACTTTTATAATGCAGTTAGTGAATAAAGTGTTATTACTTTTAGAGTCGTAAGTTTATTGTTTTTGTTTTGTTTTTTGTAACTTTCTCGCTAGCAAACTTTTAATAATTTGCTCCTTATAAACAAAGTACACAGTTTTGTATGAATTAAAATTTTAAAGACCTAATATTTTATCAGAGTTTGCAAATCGCGATCCTATAATTTAAGTCTTGATATAAACTTGTTACATTATAATTATACAAATATATTTTACAAACAGATGACGATACATATTTTCTTTTTTGCCTTTAAAAGCAAAAACACATAAAATATGGGAAAGTCATCCTTTTTAACGCCTAAAATCGTTTTTTTTTTTTTTGCTTTGACTTAATGAATTTTGTTGCCAAAAATAATAACCACTAAGAAAAAACAAAAATAAAAACAACACACAAATTATTTAAACTCTTATTATTGTTTTCTATTTAAGTTTACTTTAATTTCTTATGCAGTTATTAAATTTAAAACAATTTTTCAGTAACGCATATAATATAACTTGCGCAAATGGACGTGGTCACGTTCTCTAACTTGAAAAACGTTTTCGTGGTCGTACGAGAAGGAAAACCGCACGCCTTTCCTGGGGAGGCTTGTAATATGTAAAGTATTTAAAAGTTTTTTTCTAGCCCAGGCTATCAACACCTGCTAAATCTTATAATTTTGCCGGGGCCAGAGCCAGGTTTGCAAAAAGTCTCATTTTCAGCCAGGGGCGGGGGCGGGGCAGGGCCCAGGTTACTTAATAATCCTCTTTTGGAAAAAAATCTCTTCTAACCAACTTTTGTTTGCAAAGTTTGTAGAGTTTGTTCCCAGGAGCTATATTTAAGGTTTTAATCATGTGACATGTGACTCTTATAGTAACTACGACAAGAATTTCTGAAATTGAATTTCATAAAGCTTGTTCATAAATTTGTCTATTACTTTATTTTGTTATGTTTTAAAAATATAATAAAATAAAAATATAATAATAAATAATTAAAATTTTACAGCTATTTACTAATGATTTTTTTTCTTTTTGATTCATTGAATGGATCACAACAAACTTTCTGCCATATAGGTGGTAAGTGACTGGGGTAGATATTTGACCAGGGCCGGGTTTAATAAAATATAGTCGGGGCCGGGTTTGATAAAATATAGTCGGGGCCGGGTTTGTGACAGGGGCATTTATACATCCTAAAGTATAAATTTTTTTATTTAAAATTCATGTTATATTTTGTATATATATGCATATATGATCATAATCGTCATTACCATCATCATCATCATCATGATTATGATCATTCATCGTCATTATCGTCATTAAATCAATCAAATCAAATCAAATATATTTCAGAATAAAAGTCCTTACATCAAAGATATTTAGAAATAGTAATGAGTGAAAATAGTGATAATAACAACAATAAATATAATATAGATATCAATAATAGTAGCAATTATAAAAAGTTATACTGTAAAAGTACAACAATACTAATATAAAAACAACAATAATAACAGTAATAAAAATAATTATTATAACAACAATACACTAATGATAACAATAATAATTACTATAATAATAATAACAATATTATTATTAGTAATAGTTAAAAGTAGTTAATAATAGTAATGTAAATATTTATAAAAATAACAATAAGCAATAGTAATTTATTTAAAATTCATGTTGTATTTTGTGTGTATATATATGATCAACATGATCATCATAATCATCATTATCATCATCATCATGGTCATGATCATCATCATTATCATCATCATTTTTTTTTAAACATCTTCACTTCTAACAAGGCTGCAAGCAACCACTATTAGAGTTGGAAGTTACTGGAGAGAAAAGATGAAGTTTATAGAACAACATATTGATTAACAGACAACTTAAAAGATGGCAAATTATATGAATTATAATAAACAAAAAGGAAAACAAGATGAAGGAAGCGATTTCCAAAGAACTGATGTTTAAGGAAAAAAACTAGACAAAGAATTTTTAGAGAATTTTTACTTGTAAATTTAGAAAATATTAGGTTGTAAAAAAAAGTGTTTAACCGCAACTGAGTATTTTTTAAGGAAACAAATTGTTTTATTATCAAAATTTAAACTTTAAAACACTTTAAATTAAATATGATTTTTAAAATTTTTATTTAGTTTTGAAGGAATGTAAAATACATTTGCATTTTTTATTAAAGAAGTTTTTTTCTAATCATTTTCTAACTAATTCATTATGCAAAATACAAGTATATCCATCATAGATATCACAAATTGTTATATAAAAAATCATCATCATCAGGCTTTAGCCTTCCTCTTTATGTTATTTCTCTCACCATGGCCAATGCTCAAACAAGCTTTCAACTCTATTAAGATAAATCAAAACTCATTCTTGCTTGGCTTCAACAAGTTGCATCCTTTTACTGTATCTGTCCCTTCATGCTATAAAAAATTTTATTAATCCAGTTTTTTTTTTCTTGCACATCAAAAAAACTTTATAACTCTTACCCATCTTCATGCTTTTATTTTTTATACAACCTGCAAGTTTTTAATTCTTCAGTTAACTGTTTCTTACCTTTTTAACCTATCCTCTATTTTAATGTAACTCATAACTTAATAGTGGTTGCAACGTTGCTGAAAGGAAATTATAGTTTAAAATTAAATAAATATATGCCAGTATTTAGTTAATAGTAAATGTAAGTATAAAATTATAATATATAAAGTATTCTAATTTTTTTCTACCCCTGGCTATCAACCCCTGCTAAATCTTATAATTTTGCCAGGGCTGGGTTTGCAAAAAGTCTTATTTTTAGCCAGGATCCCGGTCACATCCTACATATAGGATACATTTTAAAATATTTTAAGTAGGTCTTTCACATAATATTTTTAAATTTGATAATTCAATGTTAATGCATAAATATATAATTGTTTTTTCTATATTGCTTCAAATTTTATAACATCTTGTTGACCTTTGCATGCCTCACATTTCATTAAGCCAATAGAAAACATCTTATTTAGATAATTTACTTAGTATGAACCATATTTAGGAAGTATTTCATAACAAAAATAATTAAATTTATCTTTCCTACTAGTTTTTTATGTAAAAAAAGGTTTTAAGTGTAAAAATAGTTCAAACTTTTTTAGATTTTTTCTTTAGCATGATGTTTTGCACTTAGAGATATTGTTAATTTTTATTTATATATACCAAATTGCTAATTTTTTATAATTCCAATACAATTTTACCAAATAATGTGGTTCTATAACTGAACTTTTTATGAACTATATAATTGGCAATATATAATAAATACAAATACAAATCTGTATCCAGGGTGGTCAGCGGTCCTTGGAAACATTAAAAACCTGGAAAAGTCAAGGGAATTAATAGATCCTGGGAATGTCCTGAAAAAACACCGTTTTTAGCAATAATTTCAGGTTATCTTGGAACTTTTATCTGAAATAGTTCTATATTTTGTTATCATGTTTTTATCTTTAGCAGGGTTATATAATTCCAATACAATTTTACCACTGAACTTATTATTTTGTGTAGATTTATACTGAATTTGATAATTATATATTTTCTGTAATGTAAAGTTTCTATTAAATAATTATCTACTAGTTGTTTAATTATTTTTCATATTTTTTTTAAATCAACATATTTTATTTTTTTCTGGTAGAAAAAAAATCAATATATCCTTAAAAAACTTTTCCTTAAAAATTCCTGGAGATATCCTGAAATTTTGAATTAGTAATTGGCTGGGCAACCTGGTATCCAGGCTTGGTCGGGAAGCGGGAGCGATTGCTCTCGATTGCTGACCACGTAAATATTATTTAGTTGTGAAAAGCTGGCCAGATTTTTTTTAGTCGTTTTGAGAACATTTTAAAAAGCAAAAAAAAAAAAAACGATTAATTGGACCAATGAGAGACAATTACAAATAAAAAAAATTAGGCAAATAAAATATCTTTAAACACGAAAAAACTTAAAGCTAAATAAATTACATTTAGAAATTAAATTATCAAGATAGAAATCAACTAAAAGGTTAAAAATACTTTATGGCGAGGAAGCGAAACTACTTCACAATATCGCTGATGATGTTTAGTGAGTGGGCTTTTTAATTTTAATTAGTATTTAAAGCAGAAAAAAGTATAACGAGTTTTAAGAATGCCAACTTAAGCAAAAATAATTAAAGTTAGCAAACCAATATCTAGAAACTTTTCTTTATATCTAATTATTTGCTATATATATTTGTGTTCTGTTGTGACCTCAGGCCCTGTGCTTGTTCATCCGCGAGTTACTTTGTATGCTTTGTTTGTGTTTAGTAACCAGAAACTTCTTATACGCTTGTTACATAATTAGTTTTATTAACTTTAACGGTTATAACTTCATTGAAAACACAATTATTTTTGTAAGTCTTTGTTTAAATTATAAAAATTGCTTTAAAAGATACATTACGATAAAAAACAAATATACAAAATTACATTTACATAAAGAATACATACTTTTTAAATAAAAAATAAGAATAAACTAATAAAATCTATAATTTATAATAAACTTTTAAAATTTTGACACTTTAATTAATATATATTTAAAACATTTATTTTTGTAAACAAATAATATATAATCTTAAAACAATTTATGCTAGAAATCTCAAAACGTAACAAATCGTGAATAATACAATTTCTAAAACATTTCAACAGAATACTCTAGAACTTTATTTTGCTTAATCAGCGTATTTTTTGAACCAATAGAATTAGTTTGTTCGTTAATTTGGCGGGTTTTTAGTGTTCGCGAATATTCTTTTTATTCTTTTGCACCAAGATGTTTTGAGAACATTCAAGTTTTTTATGTTTCCATGTATGTTTTCAAGTTTTTTATGTTTCCATGCAAAACAAAAATTTTTTGTTTTGTACATAAACTTAAATGTTCTCAAAACGACTAAAAAACCTGGCCAGTTTTTCGCAACTAAATATAATTTCCGTGGTCAGTATTTGAGAGTGATCGCTTCCGCTTCTCGACCAAGCCTGGGTATCACACTGGTATCTACTAGTTGTTTAATTATTTTTCATATTTTTTTTTTAAATCAACATATTTTATTTTTTTCTGGTAGAAAAAAAATCAATATACCCTTGAAAAACTCAAAGTTTTCCTTAAAAATTCCTGGAGATATCCTGAAATTTTGAATTAGTAATTGGCTGGGCACCCTGGTATCACACTTGGTCAGTTTTTATATAAAAACAAAACAAGATGTTTTTTAGTAGTTAAAATCATCAATTTTAATATGTAGTTATGCAAGACTTCCTTAAATATAGCATAGTTGTTTTTTTTTTCTTCTAAAGAGTCTATAAACCAAATTTAATTTACTTCATCAGAATTCAATCAACAAGTTTTTATTTATAATTTAAAAAAAAGAAGTGATAAATCTTTGAAATTATAGTTCTATATGTTACTGTTGTTTTTCCAGTTAGATTTTTGGTGACATGTAAGCAGGGCTTGTTTTAAAGAGTTACTCTGCTAACAATTTACATACACATAAAACTATTTTACATATGAGTTACTTTGTATGCTTTGTTTGTGTTACAAATACTAAAAAAATTTTTTCTTTTGATATAGATATTGCAAGTCTGTTAATGAAATCTTCAAAAAAGCTGAAACTTGTTATAAAAATGGAGACGATGAGGAGGCTTATATGTTATACATGCGTTGCTATATTATCTATAAAAAAATTCGAGAATCTTACGAGTTTAATAAAGAAAAGGTATTTATTTTTATCTGTTATATACTTTAATAGACAAAAATTATATATTTATATATATATATTAGCCCATCCCATAATTTTTTTTTTCGACAACCAATTTTTATGCGGAGTGACTAATGAGCGGCGTAGAGGTCATATTTATATAAAAAAAATTTATATATTTTTATTTTTACTTGATAAAAGTAATCACGCCGATTATTCGAAGTTTTGCTTTTTTTGTATTTAATTAAATTTAGGGCGATTTCCAAGCATTGGCGCCAATAGATTTTGATATCAAAACCACTTTTTATCATTTGATATCAAATGTTATTGATATCAAGTCTTTTCTTGATATCAAATCTCTTGATATCAAATTTTCTTGATATCAAAACCACTAATTTGTTCAACGGTGTTTTCTCTATGTGTTACTGTACCCAAAAAAACACTGTGTTTATTAATTTAAGAAATATCTTGTGCCTATCTTACTAATTATGGTAGATAAATTAACTTTTTGGCTACTGTAAAGTGATTTTTTGTTAATCTCTAGGCTTTTTTCCAGTCATACAACAAATTTTATAACTTTTGCCTCATTTTGTTATCAAATGATGTTTTTTTTTATCTTAATACTGGAGCCTTGGATCAAACAAATCCAAATTCAAAATGGTTTCCTTAAAAGATTGGGTAAATGATTTTCAATTTTTTATTGTAAACTAAACTAGATCAAAACATATCAATGTCATTTAAAAATATATATACAAATTTTTTCTGTGGTTATTTTAGCTCCAAGAAGACCAAATTGTCACATCACAGAGCATCGCAGAGGAACATTTAACTTGGAAGTTTATGCTTCCTTCATGTTGAAAAATTACCTAGAATAGGTGTTTGATATAAGTATAAACATTTTGTATGTTTATACTTATATCAAATAATGATGCTTTGTAAAATATTACGATGATTGGAAGCTGGAAACTAAAAAAGCCCTAATATTTTATCCCCACTGTCTCAAATGTGAGAGCAACAAGTTAGTAAAATAATTTTTTTGAAGTTCTAAACTTTGTTTATATTCATTGATAAAATTTAAGTTTCATAGAAATATCTCTCAGAGTTCATAAATTATAACTATATAAATTTTAAACTCCCCTCACTTTGAGGGGTTTACAAATTTTATATAGTCATAATTTTTGAACGCTTAGAGATTGTAAAACAATACTTAAAATTTATCAATGAATATAAATTTAGTTAAGATTAGCAAAAAAAATTATTTCATTAACTTGTTACTTTCACGTTTGGTGAAAGGGGATTATATTTTAGGGCTTTTTTTGTTCCCAACCTACAATTATTGCAATTTTTTAAAAAGCACCATTATTTGACATAAGTATAAACACAAATATTTCAAGTAATATCTCAAACACCAAAAAAAGCTAAATCCATCACTGCCATAGATCTCTTGTTTCTAAAGCAAGTTTGCTTCAGAATTTAGCGTTTAAACGTTGGAAATGTGCAATAAATATTCATATACATATAAATTTTCAGCTTAAGACAAATATCTCAAGAAAATATGTAAAAATAATTATTTTTAAATGTACTTTTTAGGTTAAGAGTTTGCAATTAGATATTGGATCAAAATTCAATTCATCAGAACCATCCAAAAACTAGAAAGCGAGGAAGCAATTGCCGTAGCTAGCTCCTTAAATCCACTCTTCTTTTTTAATGTTTTTTTTTTTTTTTACAAGATCTCTTTATTAGAAGTAGCTTCTGAAGCTTTTCCAAGCTTATCTCACGGTTTACATTATCTTGAATAAATTTTACTGTAAGCACAGCAAAATCAAATTTTTTATTATGAAATATTTTTCTTAAAACATGAAATACGTTTCTTGTTTTAAGAAATAAATATCCTACTCTGCATTTTATTTTTGAAATAAATTTTTTAAACTATGCTTAATAGATTTACAATTTTGGTGTGAGTTCTGATATGTTGTTAGCAACTTTGAAATATTTTAAAAGTTTTGAGATTCATTGTACCCAAAAGATCTGAGGAAGTCTCATCCGTAGACATTTTTCAAACTATAACTCAAGACCTAGGGGCTGGTCTTTATCAACAAAAACTGCTTTCAAAAGGATTTCAGTTTTAATCCTATCCTTTTTTATATCTTTTTAAACCTCCTTTTGTTTTTGAATACAGAACTTTTTACCATTTTTATATTGTGAACTCAGTCAAAAGATGCTAACACCAGCACCAAACACCTCTATCGTTTTACCATAATTTGAATTTCACCTCTGCAGCAGACTCAATATACATCTGCCAATAGTCTTGTTGATCTTAAAAGTGTAAATTAAAAACAATACAATGTAGATAAAATAAAGTTTAAAATAGGGCCTTGTGAATCACCTTTTTTAGTTTCGAATCAAATCACAATTCAAAATAGGCCTTGATTCGCAAATCCAATTGAATCACGAGTCCAATCAGCATTTTGAGGAAATCTAAGTTTAACTAAAACATTAGTATCCTCAAAATGCTTTTTTGATTCAAGATTCGATTGGATTTGCGAATTAATTTCTACTTCGATTCGTGATTTGATACCAAAAAAGGTGATTTGCAGGGCGGTTGTTTAAAATGACATTGCTAAATACTTATGACATTTATTTTTGACTAGATAAAATCGAAATTTATTATATTTTTATTAATCTATTTTTATTATATTTCTACTGATTTAAAAAAAAATCTGTCTAAATTTGTTTAGAGTTTTTTTTTTTTGAATTTTACATCTGATTTTAAACTATTGTTTTTAAGCAATTTGTTACTTAAATAATTCTTAAGTAATAAGACTAAAATATCAAAATTTATGAAATTAAGTTTTACTTTAAAAATTGCAGAATCAAAAAAGTAGCAGGTCAAAAACCGTGATTCCCTGGAAAGAAAAATTTAGTCAGTCACTATATTGATCTCTTTGAATATTTTATTACTCAAAATAAAAACCTGTCTGATTTTTGAGAAATGCAACTTGAATTTCATGAAATTCAAGGCGTGTGATTTTCAGCTCCATTTTTGATTGATTTTTTCCGCAAGTTCACAATAATCTCTGTTCTTCTTAAAAGTCTATATGTAAATAATTTTAAAATTAGAAACTTATTCATTTTGTTTTTGCAAAAAGGTATTTTAAAGTGAAGCTGTTTTATCTTTACTATACTATTTTTTAACCTTTTATACTTTTATGATATAAGTAGTTTATTCCCCAGTTTAACAGTTTAATTTATGGCTATGGCTGTATGAAACTCTCTGACATGATAGGAGGAAGTTAACAAGAATAATGGTCGGCTAGGAAACTTAGCTAACTTTGTATTCCTTTTAAACAGCCAGGGCTTGAAGTGAGTGAACTGTATGAGATAAAAAGCATCTAACCAATTTCTAATTACTGTATATTGGGCCTCAACGCTATCGTGTTTAAAAACCACATTTTTTTAATTTCATATCAAATTTGTGTGTTTTTAAAATACCACTAGTTAAAATAATAGTAATAAAAATGCGCACACTCGGTATAGAAAAAATAACTTCCATTACTTGTAATGATGTTATTATATAGTTAATGATTTGTAAACTTCTATTTGCGCCAATTTTTTGAAAATGCCATAAAAACTCAAAAAATTTAAAAATTTTAAACTTTAAACGAATGGCGCAAGTATAAATAGTCATCTAAAATAAAAAATAAAAAAATTTCATTAAGAAAACAATACCTTGGAATTATTTTACGACACTCTGCATATTAAAATTTGTTCATGAGGGTCAAAATGGGATGGGCTAATATATATATATATATATATATATATATATATATATATATATATATATATATATATATATATATATATATATATATATATATATATATATAAGTATATATATACATATATATTTATTTATATATATATATATACAAGTATATATAAATATATATATATACATATATTTATTTATATATATTTATATTTATATATATATAAACATAGATATTTATATGTAAATATATAAATATATTTATATATATATATATATATATATATATATATATATATTTATATATATATAAATATAGATATTTATATATATATATATTTGTATATATATATATATATATATATATATATATATATATATATATAAGTATATATACACACATATATATATATATATATATATATATATATATATATATATATATATATATATATATACTTATATATATATATATATATATAGATATATATATATATGTATACTTATATATATATACATATATATATATATATATATATATATATATATATATATATATATATATATATATATATATATATATATATATATATATATATATATACTTATATATATATATATATATATATATATATATATATATATATATATATATATATATATATATATGTATACTTATATATATATACATATATATATATATATATATATATATATATATATATATATATTTAAATATATATAAGTATATATTAAGTATATATAAGTATATATATACTAAATATATACTTAGTATTAGTATTAGTTTATGCTGTGACTGGTATTGATACCAGTAAGTGTGGTTTTAAGCACACTAAGACAGCTGAATCCCGTGATGGTTTGACTCCCATCGATCAAGTTTTGCTTTGAATGAATTCGTTGAAGTAGCCCTGACAATATTTTCCGGCAGTGCATTCCAATAATTTGCAGCTCGATTAAGCAAAATATTTTCTCTATACTTATGTACTGAAAATTCTTTAGAATATTTCAGGCTATGGTTACGAGTAAAATTTGATTTAAATGAATAAATTTTTTTAAATTCAACTTTATCATAACCTTTGAAAATTCTATATAGTTGTATAATGTCTCCTCGTTATCTTCTTTTAATAAGTGAGGGTATTTTAAGATAAGCAAGTTGATCTTCATAGCATAATTTACTGATTTGAGGTATTAGTTTAGTGGCACGACGCTGTACTTTTTCTAAAATGATTATATCTTGTTTTTGATAAGGAGCCCATACTGGTATAGCAAACTCAAGTAGCGGTCGAAAAAATGAAAGATATAGGGATTTAAGCAGTTCAGCATCAAATCGAACAAAAGATTTTTTTATTATGTCCAACATGCGATTAGCTTTGCTTGCACTCGATAATACTTGATTTTTCCACTTCAAGTTATCTGAAAAAATCACTCCTAGGTCCCTTTCTGAATCTAATGTATTGAGTTTACAACCATTTATATAAAAAATTATTTTTATAGCCATAGTGCATAACTAGACACTTTTCAATATTAAAACTAAGCAGCCAGTCTTGTGTCCAAGCATATCCAGAGTTTAAATCGCACTGTAGTTTATTATGTAACTCATAAGAAGAACTAATTGACATGATTTTTGTGTCATCAGCATAAAATTTTGAAATATTTTTCAGAGACTCTGGAAAATCATTTATATAGAGTATAAAAAGTAGTGGACCCAATACTGAGCCTTGGGGAACTCCGCTGTGCACCTCAGCCCAAGTCGAAACATAATCTCCTATAACAACTCTCTGCCTTCTATTAGATAAAAAAGCTCGAAACCAATCAAGTGCCAAGCCACTAACACCATATGCTTTAAGTTTTGAGATAAGCCTTTGATGGGGAACACTATCAAACACTTTTTCAAAATCAAGTAAAACTACATCAACAGGATTTCCTTGATCAACATTTCTAGTAATATAATCTAAAGTTTCAAGTAAATTTGTCGTACATGACCTGTTTTTAACAAACCCATGCTGTTGATTAGCTATAATATTATTTTCATAAAGATATTTTTCTAACTTTCTTTTTATTATGCCTTGAAGTATTTTAAAAGTAATACAAGGTAGTGATATAGGTCTATAATTTCCAGAATCAGTCTTGTCACCTTTTTTATATAGTGCAGTTATATTTGCTGAATTAAATTGATTTGGTAGTTGACTTTTTTCTATTGATTCCATAAAAATTATTGTGAGAGGAAGAGCGAAGGCAATAGTTTTTCAATATAGATGAATGTAACTTGTCAACTCCATACGCTTTGTTTTGATCAAGATTATTTAGCCTTTCAAGGACATCATCATAATGGATATCTTCAGAAGATAGATAGAAGGTGTAATTATTGATTCTTTTTTTAAATAATGGAGTGCATTTATTATTTTCTTTGACAAATCAATCTTTTCTGAATCTTGAGTTATTTCACCGTTTGGTGCTTGGTTCTCAGAGCTTTTATAGAATCTTTAACATATTGTTGTGAATTCATATATCTATAAAATAGTTTTGGGTTTTTTTTAGCTTTATCAACAATCATTAACTCATACTTTCGTCTTGCTATGGAAATTTCAAATAAAACTCTTTTTGATAATTCTTTATATTGTTTACAAAGATTTGAGTTTTTCCATTTACTCAATTTCTGTATCTTAAGTTTCGTTTTTCTCTAATGAGTGAGATTAATTCTTTGGTAAGCCACGGGTTCTTTGATGACAAATTTACAAACAAAGTGTTTATAGGTACATATAAGTTAAATGCTTCTTCAGTGTAATGAATTAACTTGTCATACATTTCTTGAACATTTTTGGCATGAAAACATTGAAGCCAATCAACACTTGTAAGGAAAGCACTAATACTATTATAATCTGCTTTTCTATATAAAAATTTATTTCCCTCTGTATTTACATTCATTGTTTTGTTTTTAAGAATAAAATCAAAACACATTATTAAATGACCTCTGGATAAGTTTCCTAAAACAAATTTATTATCGATGGCAGTTATATTTGCAGACTGAGTAGTGAATATTAAATCTAAAATGTTTACAGCAGATTTATTTGTTGTTTGAAAGGTTGGTAAGTTTACATGCTGATATAGGTATTATAATCCAATTTGGCAATGATAAATATCTTTATTTATTAAAGATATTTATCATTGCCAAATTGGATTACAGCCCAGACATGTTCTATTTGACTTAATGTAAATGCATTATTGTTAAGTTCATAAGAAGTAATTTTAGCATCAATATCGACGACCATCACATCTATCTTTTTTATATAAACAATAACCCTCCAAATTGCAGAGAGAATTAGGTTTGAACCATGTTTCAGTAATGCTAATAATTTTAGGATTGTAAGTTGCAACTACTAATTTAAATTAAAAAATTTAAATTAGTAGTTGCAAACTTGTTGTCAAGAGATGTGGCATTAAGTTACATGCAACTTATTTTTTCAATATTATTCATAGATAACAGACAATTAGCCTTATTGCCTAACTTCGATTGGTTTTTTTTTTTAATTTTTGTATCTGACTTCCACAGATACCATACCAAAAGGGTCTGTCTCCTTAAGGGCATTATTAAGTTTATTTCGCTCAGTTCTGAGTATGAAATCCTGTTGACGTTCAGCATCTGTTAAATCGGGAGATATATAGATATTTTTAAAACTTGAAAGCAATTTTAATTTTTTTGATGAAATTAGTATTTTGTTTCTTAAATTGGAATCAGCCAAGTAAACCAACAAAGGACCTGGCTTGTCAGAATTTTTACTTCTTAATCATCTCACATTCTCAAATTTCATGTCTTGAACTCCGATTTCTGTAAATATTTGCAACACTTTTGCTTTATTTTCAGCTATTTTATCATCTAAAGAAACTTTATCTGATTCTGCCACTCTATAAATAACAATATTTTTGGCTCTCTTTTTACGCTCATTTAACTCATTTATAGTAGAATTTGCTATAATAAGTTAATCGTTTGGCTTCTTAGCTTGTTTTGCTGATTTTTGAACTTGAATCCAGTCGTTAGTGTTCGATTGCTTAACTAAAGAGCTAGTTTGTGGAATGTCAATTTTTAACTGATTTATTAATTCTACATTAACCATTTTCTCTGATTCTAATTGTTGCAAGCGGTCATACTTTAGTTTTTCGTTCCTCTCAATATTATTTATTCAATCAGAAAGCGATAACAGAAATGTGAGATTTTACCACACCATTCGTGCAATATTTTTGAAGTTGCTGAATGGTTTCCTTGACCAAAGGCTGGCCAGTTTTCTTCTGCCAAAAATTGACAGTCCATTTTTTGATATAAGAGGGCTACCACCCTTTACAGTGGATTACCTCCTGGTTGAGAATTATTATCTTATTACACAGGGACTAAAAAGTTTCAGTATGTGTTTTTTTTCGTATATATTTATATATATATATACTTATATATATTTAAATATATATACGTGTATACTTATATATATTTAAATATATATATATATATATTTAAATATATATATATATATATATATATATATATATATATATATATATATATATATATATATATATATATATGTATATATACTTATAAATATTTATATATATATATATACCTATATATATTTATATATATATATATATATATATATATATATATATGTATATATTTATATATATTTATAAATATATATATATATACTTATATATATTTATACTTATATATGTATATATATATATATATATATATATATTATATATATATATATATATACTTATCTATATTTATATATATTATATATATATATATATATATATATATATATATATATACTTATATATATTTATATAAATAAATATATATATATATATATATATATATATATATATATATATATATACTTATATATATATATACTAGTATATATAAATGTATATATATATATATATATATATATATATATATATATATATATATATATATTTCGAACATCGCATTAGCAATAAATTTGTAAAAATTCTAATAAAAATTACAATATTTTTTATTCTTGACATGATTCGTAGTCTTACTACATTTTCAAAAGATTTAATTTACAATTAAAACTCTGGTAAATAAATTTAAAAACTGAAGACAATACAGAGAAGAAATTAACGGACAAATAAACTTGTTACAAACCAATTAAAAATTATATTATAAAATATGACAAAATGAACTTCCTAATATTAAAATATTAATAATAATAATAATAATAATAATAATAATAATAATAATAATATAGTAAGTTAGGTAGATAAATTTATAATATAATAAGATGTTTGTTTATTTAAAGAAGGATTTTCCCATTTAATATGAAGTGCTTCTTTTATTTTTAATTTGTAAATGGTAGAGGCAGTATCCAAAATCTGAAAGCAATCATAATTAGTTAGTATTTTACAATTAAAATTTATATATATATAAATATAGATATTTATATATATATAAATATAGATATTTATATATATATAAATATATATATATATGTATGTATATATATAAATATATATATATATATATATATATATATATATATATATATATATATATATATATATATATATATATATATATATATATATATATATATATATATACAGGCTTTGTCAGGCGTTACGCGTAGAGTGATTTATGTAAGGAGTTTTGGTTATGCAATTTTTCATCATTTTTTAACTTTTAAATTATTCAATTAGCGGTAAGATAGAAGAAGTAATTAATTTTAAAAAAAGTCACATTAACTTTTAAATAATGTTTATGTAAAAATATTTGTTACAAAAGTTTGAATGACAATTATGTTTGATACGAGCGCTATTTATTAATGAAAAAAACTCATGATGTCAAATATCGCCTTAAGCTAATGCATTAAGCCTTTTTTATTTAAAATAAGGCCAAGCAATCACTATTAGGTTGGGAGTTACTAGAAAAAAAGAATAGATTTATAGAGCATAGTAATGGTTGACAGAAGACTTAAAAGGTAATAGTATAAGTCAGGAAATCATGAAGATTTTATATATGGTTTTCATAAAAGTTCAGTAGTTAATGATAATTTAAGAAGATGTAAAAAAAAAGGACTCATTGAGAGAGTTGCTATTCATTAATATAGGAATATCAACAGTATTGTAATAGTTGTTTGCAGTGAGTTAAAATTTACAAGCTGCTGGGAACACTTAATACAAGGGGGGCATTTATTAATTTTTACTTGTCAAGTAAAAATTATCAATTAAAAATTAATGAACAGGGAGGAATGGAATAATAAACTTGATAAGCTCAGGGTAAGTGAGAAAAGTTTTTTTTAATTTAAATTTTGGTTCTATGCCAATTGATGGATTAATGAACTAAAACTCACAAAATTTGAAAAATAAAATATAAAGATGCGAAAAACCCTATGCGCAATTTTAGAAGTTTAAAAATTTGCTTAAATAATTCATATTGTTTTTTGTATTTTATAGTGTGTATATTTAAATATAAACTTTATTTTAGATGTATAAGATATCAGAGAAGTTATAAAAGAGAAGTTGATTGCTCTTTTTAATATTTCAAAACGGAGAAATTGCATGGGAATTTAATTGATAAATCACCAAAGGTTTTTTTAAAAATTATGTCAGATAAAGCAGATATTAGGAAAATATTGTTTTCTCTTAGAACTCAGTAATATTTCTTAATAAATAGGCTACCCCAAACCCCCTAGTTGCAAATTTAAGGAACTTTTTTTATATACATATATAAGTAATACCTAGTGGAAAATTGTTTAAGATTTTGAGGCCCTAACAACATATTTTGGGGGATCTACTACCCACTAGCCATGGCACTGGTTATCTAATGATAGTGTTTTGTAATGGTAAGATTTTTTTACATAAGTTGCACAACTTCACCTCGGTACTACAACAAACTTGTTGTAAAACAAAGGTTGTGGAAAAGTCAAATCATATTTGGTAACATTAGTTGTACAACAAAAATGCACAATCGCTGTACAACATTTCTACAGCTATTTGAAACCAAGTTTATAGGTAAAGTTACTGTGATGTACTTTATCCATAATATAATTCACACTAAATTTAACTTTAAAATTAAAGTAGGATTTATTTGTTTCCACTCAGATATTTAAAGTATTTAAAATTCAAAAGCATTTTATGTTGAATGAAAATCTCCGCAAACACGCATGCAAATGATTATACCTATATTTAAAAGTTAAACTTAGTATGACATGCTTTACGGATTACCGATAATAAAAACCTCAGACAAAAACATTCTATAGTTTTTAAAAAGTTAAAAAAGTTAAATTTGTAAAGAAATAAAAGTTGCAAAAATATCGCAAATTTGCAAAAACCAATTGTGATATGCCTAATTTAAGCACAGAGTTTTATTAATACAGTAATATGTAAAAAATGATGATGGCGTGCATGATGACGTGTCTAAGTTTAAATTTCTAAAAAATACTATGATTAAAAAATGAAGAATTATTGATAAGTTTACTTTATAACTAACATCACCTGCTGATGTATATTTCCCCCATCATTATTTGTTTTGAGATCTTCAAATTTTACCACATTGGTTCAGATATTTTTCTAAACATTATGAATATATTTGTTCATTTTTTATTAAAAAAATATTTAAGGGGTGGCCCAAGTCCCTTGAACATTCAACAGATCCTTAATATTATTCAAAAATAAAATCAAAATTAAGGCAGGATGGGTAGGAGTGAGCCACTTTTTTTAAAATCGATTATCACAAGAAAACCAAAAGTGGAAAAAGTGTAGGATAAGGAGCCTACTCTTTTCATAAGGAGCCTAAAGTATTAGGTTTCTAATAGTAATATATGAAATATCAAAATATCTTCAGATTTTTAATAACTTGAACAATAACGCAGGTGTTGCTACTGGTTCATTTCTACCCATGCATGGATAGGAGTGAACCAAGTAAATAATAGGAGTGAGCCATTATCTTTGATTACCAGAAAACTAAAACTAGATAATTTATTTTACAAATTTATTGAAACTTAAATAACAAATACTTTATAATTAAGCATAACATAATTAAGTAATAATGGAACATAATTAACAATAAATTTAACACAATTTTAAACTCATTTAATGAAATAAAGAAAGTTTATAAACTATGAGAAAAATAATTTGTTTTTATTCAGTAACAACTGATTTTGACAACAAAACAAAAAACTGTCATGACAAATGATAATTTCCAAATATTAAGATACAATAAAAGTATATATATATATATATATATATATATATATATATATATATATATATATATATATATATATATATATATATATATATATATATATATATATATATATATATATATATATATACAACCTCAAATTTGTTATAGCAATGCTGCCTTTTATTTGTTCCAGAAAAAGTTGGCCGAGGTAGCAATAATTTAACATCCATTCTAGGGATAGTCACAATATCTGGTGAATTAGGCATCTTAAAAATATCACCTTTTTTCCGAAGAAAACTGATTTGTGGTTGCCAAATGTTCCAATACAGAATCGTCTTTTTTAAGTAATTTTTTGTTAGTATTTTGTAAATTTGCTTTTAATTCTTTTATAAGTTTGACTAACTTTTTATTGCAGAGTCTTTTCTCGATCCGATCTCTCTCAGGAGTGCCTGTGGCAATCATAGAGCGAACCTTCTTCCTTTCCCTTCTTTTACAGTTTTTTTTTTCCAGATTTTGGAAAACCTCTGAATTGTTTAGGGCTGACAAAAGAATTTGATGATGTAGACAGATCAACGAGGGGATCATTGGTAACTGTTTGTATCTATAGTAGTAGAGGTAGTGGGGTTTGCATTTGGTGAAACACGTGGGTTAAAAAAATTATCAGAAGTAATGCTTACGTGATATTATTATGCAAGTATTGTTAACATCAAAAGTTCTTTTTGTCACAGAGCTGCACATGAAATCAATGTCTGTAAACATGTTCCTGTCATAAGGAAATATATCTGTTTTTTTAAAAGCAGCTACTATGTTAGATGGTGTTATGGCTTTCAGAAAAGCAAGCCCTACAGATGCAGCCACTTGGTAAATTGGAAATGTTTTTCCAGGATTGTGGAGTATGCATAAATCAATTGATGCATTATATGCAGTTTTAAATGGACCCATAACTCCCATATCAAGTGGTTGTAACTTATGTGTGGAATAAGGCAGTAATGTCAAAATGGTCACTCCATGCTCCTTTGCTAAATTTAACATTGCTATAGATAAGTGCGCTTTGAAATTGTCATATATTAATAATGATGGATTTTCTTTCGTACTTGACGAGAACTTGATAAAGTGGTTCATAACAACTAAAAAAAGTTCACCGTTCATCCAGCCTGTTTTACATGCAAGTCTGAGAGATCCAGAAGGAGCTCCTGACAACTTATGCTCCTTGAAATGGACTCTTAGAAAAATAATTACTGGTGTAAGATATTATCCAGAAGCACTGATTATTATACAAGTTGTGACAAGGGTTCCTCTTTCAGCACTTGTGACTTTGCAGACACTCTTCGCACCTTTCTTTACAAGAACCTAAAAAGTTCTTTTAATTTATCAAAAAATATATTTACATTATGAGCATTAAATGATGTTGCCCTTGAGAGAGACCCTTTTGTCTCTTAGAACACCCTTCAGGTGTTCTAAGAGACAAATCTGGATGTCGCTTTCTAAAATTATTTATCCAATCAATACCTGCCATTAAGTCTTTGTGCCACTTCTGTGGAATACTATTTTTATTAATGATTGCCATTTCAAAAGCTATAGTCCGACATTCTTTAATTGGAAGGCCATAGAACATTCTTGAACAAGTCAAAATTTATTCCTTAAATTCTAATTCCTGCTTGTCTGTAAATATTCTTTTAACATAATAATTCGGGGTAAGTCTTGTATTTTCATCATGCAAAAATTTTTTCAAATAACGACAAAGCGTTGGATAGAGTATTTTGGAAGTTATTGCAGTTTCTCTAATACTTTTTCCTTTTTAAATTGAATGTAATGCTTCCTTCATATTTTTACTGGAGGTTTTTGCTTTCAAAGTTGTTTTTTTTATAGACTCGAGGCATTATAACATGTGGTAAAAATAAATGTAATGTTGCACACAAGTTTTCTAATGATATACTAAGATATTAAAGTCAAATGTAAATATGTTTTACGCTGAGTTCAAAACTTTTTTAACGTGAAGTATTAGTTAGCCGCAATTCACTTCTACATTCCGTGAAGGAATGGCTCATTCCTTCCCAAGCTGTGCAACTGGTTTAAAACATTAAATGTTCAATAAGTAGGTGGTTTATGCATGTAAAATACTTTGTTCTAAAAACTACATTTTTTATTAGTAAATTTTCAACCACTATCTAATGTCTCAAAACAACCGGAATGCTCATTAAAAAAGTATCAAAAAATACAAAAAATTTACTTTTGTACAGAAAAGAGTGGATGACAACGTTAATGCAGACACCCACACCAAGAAACGGTAAAAAAATTGGATTGTGTTAATAACAATATGTATGCAACTACTTAGTGAAAATTTTGAGTCTGTTTCATTTCCCATTATAGCTGTAAGATCAATGGTTCACTCCTACCCTTGGGTCACTCCTACCCATCCTCCCCTATGTTGTATTGGATCTTTTAAACAAAAGTTTTTAAAATTTTGTATTTGATTGATTTAAAATTATTATTTTAGATTTCACTGCTTAGAAAATTACATTATTTTTTTGAATAATATTAGGGACCTGTTAAAAATTCAAGGGTCTAAGGGCACCCCTAAAAATATTTTTTATATTTACAAATTTTTTGGATCCTATGTTTTTTTTATTTTGTATTTTAGAGGGTGAGGTAGACTTTTGAAAAAAAAAAAATTTAATTATAAAAGGCTTTTACTAAAAGTGCAAAAGTATCAGAACTAATTTGTAGAAAGTTATGGAAATATCTGTTTTAAGTTTTAAGAAGTACAACAATTGTGGGAATCTGTTGGAATGGTTTTAGCAAAAAAGGTACAATTAGATTGGTTGCATCTACTTTGTTTTCATCTAACCACTCAGCAGTTTCCGAATTCTTTTGCAGGATAACAACTGCCGAAAATTCTGTCTGAAGTTTGTCTTCAGTCTGATGTTTGTCTTCTGTCTGATGTTTGGCAGTGATATGAACTGGTCTGGCCCTTTTGATTAGAGCTAGTGTTAATGTGGAAGAATGAATAGAAATGTACTTTTTCTGCATAGCTTGATATATATTAGATTTTACACTTTTTACTAATTCTATCAGCTAGGTTAGACTGAATTGATGGACAAAATGCATCATACTTATAAATTGGAAAACACTTAGTAGGTCAAAGAAGAATACTTTCAATGTTTGATACAATGAGCACAAACAGGAATGGTTGAAACAACTGTTTAGCTCCTTCTGAGACATCTACTGCTTTGAGACCATATCTCTTTTAGCTGACCAGGACAGGTGGCAAAAGAAATCGTGCTCTAATTAAAGTAAAGTAAGAGTTTTTTACAGTCCAACAAAAAGAACAATTATAGCACAATTTTACAATTTGAATAAAATATTGACTCATATAAAGATGATGAGCAATTCAGCGTTGATCTTGTAATTGTTCTTTGACTCTAGCTCTGATTGCTCTGCATCAATGGTTGAATAACCGTCAATTTTCAGGTCAGACTAAATATCTGTCAAAACCTGTCTGGCAAAACCAAAGTTTTTTTTTTAATCAGGGTCTTGTTTTTTTAATATTAATTGGTAATGTATTTATAATATAAATTGTCACTAGAATTTGTAAATGATTGAATTGAATTTATTAAATTCAATTCATTTATTTACAAATTCTATAATTTATTTTAAATTACAGACCTCAAATATTTTTATTAAAAACCACATAAATACATTAACAATTAATTATCCTTTAAATACTATTTAAAGTCAATTTAGTGAACAAGATTTTGTATTTGATTGTTGTTTTGCTAGCAAAAAACTACAATAAGTAACAAAAGTTGTTTTATTTAAAAAAAATTTTGGCAAAAAGTTTTTTCAATGGCATATTTTAATTAAAAAACCACCTATTTGGAAATATGAAATTTGCAGGGAAGAAAATAAACTGGCAGTTTGTTTGCTGTTTAAAAGCAAAAACTCACATGGTTGAGATGGAAGGAAAGCAAGTAAGTAAAACTATTACCTATATTATAACTAATTATATGTTTTAACAAAACAAATTTTTTACTTTGGTACTTTTTTTACTCATAGTTCTTTTGCTTAGTAGGTACTTTAATTAGTCTAGGTTTAAGTACTCTTTTTTGTTTCCAGCAACAACTTCTCTGAAAAACCACCAAAACAAGCATTCTGAGCAGTACACAAAGTTAAATGGAGCTCCCCCGGAAAGAGAGAGCAAAAATGAGGGCTCACTCATTTTTACCAACTCTAAGATACCATTAGTAACATGTATATTAAAAAAGAAATAGTTAACTCTGAAAGATTCTGCTGAAAGGAAATCGTGTTGGGATATTAATGATCCAAAATAAATAAAATATCATTACTTAATTGAAGAAATGGTAAAAACACAAAGAACAAAACAAAAAATTATTTTTGAAGCTCTGAAAAAAACTTTTGAAGCGTCTAGTAGCACTGATAATCTCCACTTCAGAAGAAAAAAAATGTCAATGAAAATGATAAAACAATCGAGACACAATAGTTTTCTGGAAATGTTTTGAGGAAGCTGCTGGAAATGTTTTGAGGAAGTCACAGAAAATACGCACGCAGACAAAGATGTCGAACAGAAAAGTTCAGCAGCAAAGGAAATTGATATTTTCATGAAAACTGTTCGCCTAAATCGGAAAACAGACCCTTATAAGTGCTGGTCAACAATGCAAACCATTATACAAGCCTAGCAGAATTTGTTGAAACTTATTTATCCTCTTCAGTTTGTAGTGTGTATAGCCAGCGGCTGTTTTCAAAAGCAGGTGTAGTTTACGAGGAAAAGTGGAATTGTTTGCTATTAACAAATGCCAAGAAAATTGTTTTTACTTATCATAATTTACCACTCATAAATTTCAAGTATTAAACTTGTTTTAAATAAAAAATTTTGATGATTAATAAAATCTTATATATGTAATAAATTTATAATTTGATTATTCTGTTTATTGTATTAGTTATAGTAATATATTGTAATATATCTAATATAATCTATTTCTGATTGGTTTTTGCCATGTTTCAGTATTCAGTTTTTAGCCAAATAGTTTGCAATATTCGGCAGAATGCCGATTAGCATAAAATGTTGCTGAATACCGAATAGTTGCAAAATATTCCTGGCATCTCTAATTTAAACATCTCTAATTTAAATCTTGAGCCACTGTTCTTGGTTTTTTTATATTTTTAATGGTCAACAAAAAGGAAGTTATTTGACTTTGAATATTAATTTTCTGAATATTAGCCTTTATTTTATCGAGATGAGCATTTCCATACAAAACCATCAATAAGTTAAGCAATGCAGTTCTATTCATATTTGTATTGTTTATATCACAATCAAAATAATGATTTTGCTCCTGTCAGAGCAATTTTGCAATATATACCATTTCTATACCACATTGTAGATATAAATACCTTTAAATAGTTTTTGTATTATTTTTGTTTCTTGAGTTTCTAATGTTTTTTCCATATTCTTTATTTTTCTACTAATTTATTTGTTGCAGTTAGATGCATATGTAATTCATGTTTCATAAGTAATGAAAATAAAAACATTTGACAATGTATTCTATTTCTATTTTTTTTTAGGAAAGATCACAATTCAATGTTTTTGCATTATTCAAGACAACTTCTGAAGAAAAAAAATTAAGCTATACATCTGTATTTTTGATAATTTAAGTTCCCCCCAGTGAAACTATAATAAATTTTTGAAAATTAGGATAAGATTTTATAAAACTACCAAAGAATCAGAAACATCAAGTTAAAAGCAACTAAAGGAACAATTTGATATGGTCAAAACTGTTTCAGTTACATTACTGTCAAGTTACCACTTTTTTTTTCTTCTGATTTTTTTAATTCCTGTTTTACATTAAATTTATGTAAATTTTACCATTCTCTCTATCCTCTAATGTTAAATAAGACCACTTCCTAATAGTTTAGTTAGAGTTAGAGATCACCAACCTGTAGACACACACACACACAAAAATTAAGTTTCCTCAACTTTTTTGAAATTAAATTCGCTCTGGTGAAACTGTGATGAAGGTTTCAATTTCAGTTGTTACGTTCATTTTTAAATGTTTCAAGTTGTTTTATTGGATTCAGATGTACATATTTTTAACTTTTGATTGCACACAAAAAAGAAACAAAGGTTAAAGTCATTTTTTAAAATGGTGGATTATTGTTGATTATGGTTTAAAATGGTGGATTATTGTTGATTATGATTGATAATGGTGGATTATTGTTGATTATGATTGATTATGGTTCAAGGCTAAAATAGTTAAATCATTAAAACCATTTGGTTTAAATTTAGATAAATTAAAAAAAAAAAAAATTTTTAACATTATACTGCAATTAATTTATTTAGCTATATTAAGTTATATAAAATTTCAGAAATTTACTCATTGGTTCATTTATTAAAATTTCTATTTTTAGAATACATTTTTATCACTACTTAAAAACTGTAATATAAAAGTTGCTATAGAAAAAGCAGAAGAACTAAGTGATCAATTACAAAAGAGGTGCATTTTGTTTTAATTTAATTTCCTGTTGAGTGCTTTTTTTAGTTTCACTTTTTATTTACTGTCATGCTGGTTGCCATGCAATAATCTTTTATTTTATAACTGTTTTATTTAATACTTAAATATTTAAGATATACGGAGCTGGCTGAATGTCAAGATAAAAGTCAGAAAAAGTATGTATTTTATGTATTTTACACATGTTATTTTATATAGAAAATACATTACGTAAACAACAAGGCTTCCCAGGAAAGGTGTGCGGTTTTTTATCTTGTATGACTATGCGAGAGTATTTTATTTAGACAACTTGATCACGGCGTTTGTTTTATAATATTATTCATGGCAGAAAAAGTTTTAAAAAAAAAAAAAAAAAAAAACTAACAAAATAGGAAATAAAAAGAAATTTAAATAGAAAAAAATAAATTAGTAATTTAAGTAATTTATGTACTGTTTTTATTTTTGTTTCTTTAGAGTGGTTGTTACATTCAGCAAAAAAAATAAGTAAGGCGAAGTAAAAAAAAAAAGTTTTAAGTCTACAATAAAAAGACTGATTTTCCCTCATTTAACTTTTTTTAAAGAGGAAAGCGAAAATATAAATTGCAATGTATTTGTAAAATATATTTATATAACAACACAAGTTGAATTAAGCGATCACTAGTTGATTTTAAAATTAAATGCGCCTTTTTACGGACTATTAGTGACGTTTTTCATAATGCTTAACTTTTTATTAAGTGCGTTTTCATAAAGTTTTTTAAGTAATTTGTAAAAATTCCTCAAGCTTTTAATATATGAATATCCGCTTTATTTTTTCTAGATGCTTTTCTACTTTTTTATTGTTTGGAATTACTAATGTTGTTTGAGGAAAAAATAAACTTTAAAAGTATAAAGTGCTTTATAAAAGTAATAACACTTATATAGCGTTATTACTTTTATAATGCAGTTAGTGACAAGAGTATTATTACTTTTGTAGTTGTAAGTTTCGTTATAAGTTTGGTCTAAATTCATCTTCCAGTTAAAGTCGGGTCTTGAAAATTTGAATTAGTTGGTTCTTAAAAAGATACAGTATAAGGGTGCAACTTTATTAAATGATGAGTCAAAGTTTTAAAAACAAAAAAAGCAAAAACTAACAAAAACTAACAAAATAAATAAATTAATAGAACTAGAGATGATAGCTTGTTTTAGCAGGTACCATGATAGTATGTGTATCCAGTGTTGTTTTATTATGTAGTACACATTTAGGGGTGAGTCTGACTTTTTTTAAACTTTACAAGAATGAGGCAGGGTGTTAGCCAGGAAAATATTTTTTATCACATTTTTGTGATATTGGGATTGTTTATTGTTATTGGTTTACAAAATATTGGAAATTTTTATTGGTTTAGTCTTATTACTTAAAGGTCATTGAATTTTGGGAATTTTAAAACCATTGGGAATTCTGTAGTATATATAGTGGGATGACTAACACCCTGTGAGAGCATGGCTCAAATTCGGCAGACATAGCAGGTCCAGCTACATTTAAAATGCATTTTTGGAACTTGTCTAGAAGAAAAAGAAGATCATTAGAAAAACCAGCCTAAATATGATATGAGTAGAATAAGAGATTTGTAGAGGTAGCAAATGTCAGGAGTAAGAAAATGGCAAGCATGATAAAGAGAAGTAATCTTAGCAAATCTGTGATGGATTGTATATATGGTTATCATTCAGTCTGTGAATGATAATGCAAGAAGATATAAACAAGGGGGCTTAGTGATAAGGTTGTCGTTCATTAATATAGGAATGTGGACAATATTTTGCATTAAATAACTGAGTTTTGTTAAAGTTAAAATTTACAAGCCACTGCAAGCCTCAAGTTTACAGAAAGAGAGATCAGATTTAAGATTGGCTGCCTTTCCTACACCATTTATTTGCAACATGGCACTGTTAATATTTTAATTTTAATTGTCTAATATTTTACAACTTTATACTCCTGTTTTGATAAAAAGTCTTCTCTTTTCAATCACTTAGCTTGCAGGTTGCTAGGTTGCTTGCAGTCTTGTTGGGAATGAATCAAGATAAAAATAAAAAAAATTTGTTTTCCAATTTTCTAAAATACAAAATAAAACATTTTTAAAGTTCTATAGATATTATATACATAACATATTGGTTGAGCTCAATGAATTTCGCCACCCTTTAATTGTTAATTATGTGAAAACTACTTAGCAGATTTTTGTAATTTTTTGACACAATTAAGCTAATTAAATTATTTATTTCAATAATTTTTTACATTTATTATTGGACGCTTAGATAGAAACCAAATATCTTTGCGAGTACTTGACATTATCTGCTAGATCTTGCATTGAGTTACTCTTTTTGAAGTGGCTGTCCATTTTTTCTGAAAATCTTTTTTATTTATAGCTAATTTCTTGCTTGTCAATAAGATTTCAACCAATAACTTTCAATAACTTGCTGCTCACAACAATATGGAGGATTTGCTTTCTTAGGTACAAATTCAACACTATTTTGCTCATACCATTCAAGATACTTCTTGGAGTTGAGAATTGTAGTCAATACAGGCCGAAATATTGTGGACATTTAATGCTTTTTAATAAATGTCAAAAAATGTTTCTTTAAGTATTCTTTTAAATATATAAATATGCAATCAAAGTTTTATAAGTAATGTATGGGTGTACTTTTTAAACCTCAGGAATAGATTGCTTGCCATCTAAAAAACTTGGTTCGAAATTTTTCAGTTTGAATATACTTGAATTTTTTGACAACATATCTACCATTCAACTGATAAAAATATTGCTGCCCTGGCAATTACCAAAAGTCCTTTTTGCAATAGGGTTCATTGTCTTCAATTATGAACAAGTTTACTCTGTTTAAAAGTTTATTTAGCTTTATTGAACAACAGATTGCATTAATATCCCCATCAATGGATCGTTTTTGAATTTTCTTTTTATGATATGCTTTATATTCTTGAGATCTAAGTACATTTTCTCTCAAAGTTTAGCTGCATTTAAATTTTCTGGCAAGACCCGTATTTTACCGGTACAGACAGCTAGTAATAGAATAAAAGCAAAATGCCAAATATTTTGTTTATGTATTTTTTGTTTTTGCATAAATCTAAAGTTCTCAAGTTCTCAATCCTTAAGTCCACAAGAATGCTGCAGACAATATCTCAAAACTTAATTGGAACAAAATTGTTAACATGAATGTTAGTTATAGTTTATTAGCATGATATTTAAATGTATATTGATTGTATTGTTGTTGTTATTATTGTGTAATATATTGATGTTAGTTGTATAAATTATATTTTTGTGGTTAACTTGAATTTTTTGTTATCTTGAAACATTTCAAATATATTTTGAAAACAAGAACTGAGATCAAACATTTCGAATTATTTAGAAAATTCAGATTAAAAATTACTAAAAATGATAATTATTTTTATAATTTACTATTTTGTATTATGTTTACTAATTTAAATTAATGTGTTGAATAAATAACTATTAATAATATGTATATGAAAAAATGTTGCTCTATTATGGTGTTGTAATATTCTATTAAACTTTTTTTCACAAAGTCGTAAAATTATATATATCATTGTGAATTATATAAATTTGACTGAGAATATGTAACTGAGAAACACATTTTAATGGTTGGACATCAAAAAATGCCTGACTTTAATCTCAGGTTGAGATAATAGTCAGACAACAGTCTCAGCAAGTCAAAATGTTTAATGACTTTGTGACTTTGTGATCAGAGAGTCTTTTAATCAAACAGAGATTTTAGTCAGACTGTTTAATGTCCGTTAGCAGCAGGCTTTCACAGGAAGGCGTGCGATTTCACGTCTTTATATGACCACGCAAAAAATAATATGTTTTAACGATTTGACCACGGCATATTTTCAAAATTTAAAAACACGCTACAAAAATTTACCTAAACTTATCTGAAAAAAAAATTGTAAAAAAAAAAAAAATCTTAACGAAAGTGAAAAATAAAAAAAATACTTAGTTAAAGCAAAAACACAAAAAAATAAATATATATACACTAAACTAAATATATACTAACTACAACTAAAGTAAAACTCATCAAACTAAAAGTCTTAGTCTATTTAATTTACGCATTAAAATTATATTATTAAAGTTATAAATAAAACATAGACAGTTATAAATAAAGTTAAAAAAACATTTTATTAATACTTTTTTTTTAATTAATTAGAAGTATTTTTTTTACTTCATTAAAAGCGTTTCAATAATAGCATTTAAGATCAAACTTATTGTTACTTTATTTAAAATTGTAACGGCTTTCTAAAAAAAATTTTTTTAATGAAATTTTGTTTATCTTTTTAAATGCATTAACTTTAATCATTCTTATAATTATATTTTTTAAAACAAAACAATTTTTTAATGTTTATTTTCAAAATGAACATTTAAACAATTTATATGTTTTAAATTAAAAAAATCTATACAACTGTCAATTATATCTAAAAAACAAAACCTTTTTTCAGTAAATTGTTACTTTATTTAAAATCGTTTTGCTAATATAAAAACATTTGTTAAGAAGTTTTGATGTAATTAATTTCACTTTTTTAGAATATTTTTTATTTAGCACGTTTTTAAAATGTTTTTTGAATTAGCTGCGGTCAAACCGTCATAGCAAAATGTAACTTGCGTGTTCATATAAAGACGTGAAATCGCACACCTTCCTGTGAAAGCCTGGTTAGCAGGTACTAAAAAAAATGTTTTTTTTATAAACTTAAAAAAATATTTTAATAAATATTTAAAGCACTGCTTCAATAACTTTTTAACATTATATATTACATACTGTTTAAATTTTTTTTACAGAAATCAGAATGGTCTTAGCTCAAATGAGGTTTAATTAGTTTTGTTTTTATTTTTGTTAATTTATGTCTTTAAACAATTATAATCTTTGTAATAACATTTATGAACAATACTTATGAACACTTCTCAGACTTTTTAATTAAATTTTCATTTATTAGGATCAATTTGACCTGATTTTACCTGATGTTCCAACTGATTTCAAAATTAGATCTCCTGAAAATACGCATATAACCAAAGAAACAGACAAAACTTCTACCAATAATCACAATGAAATTAATAATCCTTCATCTAGTATAAATCTTGTCAAGAAAACTTGTACATTTATTTCTGTTAATAAACTTTATGAAATTCTAAAGGATTGCAAAAGTGACCCACAGTCTACTTTATTAATTGATGTGAGACCAGTTGAGGAATACAATGAAGCAAGTATTTGCCATCAATGCATGATTAATGTGCCCGAAAATATTTTAAAAACCGGTGCAAATGTTAATACAATTGAAATGAAGCTAAGTAAAGAAACATGGGAGTTATGGAAAAGTCGATTTGAAAAAAAAAACGTAGTTATCATCGATTATAATTTAAATGAAGATTTGTTTACACCAACATGTCCCGTTAAAATTCTTTCAGATGTTTTGCTTAAGTTTGAGGGTGGTTTTCAATTGTTTGCTGTATTAGGTGGTTTTAAAGAATGGCATTTATCTTATCCAGCACTTACAACAAATCCTACATACTGCAAACTTGTGAGTTTTTTTTTTAATTATTCTTTATTAAAATTTTATTTTTGAAATTATTTTGTTTATTTTATTGTTATTGAGGTTTAACTATATTAAATAAGTATTAATGCTTATTAATGATTAAGTCATTTTCAAAACTAATTATTTATTAAACTGATAAAATTTGACATATCAAAAATATATATTTTAATCAATATGTATAAATTAATAACATTTATATTAAAATTTTTATTATTATTATTTATATTAAAATTACTGTTTATATTAAAACTATTTATTTTATAATTTAATGTTTCATCTGTGATTTTATCTTATAAATCTTAATCAATTTTTGTTTTTAGCCTCAAAATATGACCTTTAATCAAGATTTGCTAAGTCTTGTAAAAGATCTATTATATCCAGAGCTTATTTTTGACAAAAAGTATGTGATAAGTAAAAATATTTAAAAAATGTTTTGTTGTAAACTTTAGTAACTAGTTTTTTCCTTAATTTAGAAAAGATGAAACAAAAATAGTTGATACATCTTCTGTGGCTAATTTTATGAGACCTGATGAGATGCATGACAAAAATAATACTGAAAAGGAAAATTACATTGAAATACCTGTTGAAAATCAAACAAGAAGTAAAAATGTAACTGATAATAGTAATTCACAGATATCTTTATCTGAAATAGTTCCAAATAGCCAAAAATCTGAAGAGTCTAAAACTCATTTTGACAAAAAACATTCCTCACTTGAATCCTCTTCATTAAATTTAGTATCTGATAAAAATCTAATTAATAATAGAGATATAAAGGAGAATGTAGGTAAAACTATTGTAGATATTAAAGAGAATATAATTAAAACTATTGTAGATATCAAGGAAAATGAAGACAATCCTATCAGTAATAATAATATGAATGGAGATAATACCATTAGAAATAATAATGGGAATAGAGATAATACCATCAGAGATAAGTCTTCAGTTGAAAGAATTTCAGATAATGACCCTATAAATAGTTATATTAATAAAAAAGATAATTTTGTTTCCAGTATGCCAACTAATCTAGATAAGTTACTATTGACACAACCAGTTGTTGGGTTAACCACATCAGATAAACTCCCTGTTAATGTCACATCTCATATATCTCCTCCAATATTGCCAGTATCATCAAACACTTCAACACAACATCTAACTAACATCCAAAATTTAACATTACCAGATAAACCTAAAGTTTCCTTACAGCCAAAGTTTAAAGCCAATTCTGAAAATCTTGCTGAACAAGGTAATTCTGTTCCTAATGTTTCACTCATAGCTACATCACATCCTGTAATTACTGTTCCTTCCATGATTCGACAAATAAATCCAAATATAGGTCTTTTATCTCCTCAAGTTAATGCCATACCTAACGTAATGGTTCAAAGCTCCCTGGATTTACCTAAACAGGGTGAAAATAATAATAGTTCAAGTGTTCCGGCTGCATTTGTTCCAAAGCAGTTTTCCACCAATTCTCTTCCAGTTCAAAAACCTAAATGCCTTGCTACCTTAGGTTTACCAAATGGCTGGGAAAAAGCTATTAGCCATGACACTGGGAGAGTTTATTATAAAGACCATAACACTGAAACAACCCACTGGGAGTTGCCTATAGAAGTTCAACAACAAATGTTAACAAAACCAGTACCACGAAAAGAATCAAGTGTTACAAAAGCATTTAATGATTCTTTTCCAGTGCCAAACAAAGTCTCCCATAATGATGCAGAATCAAAAATGAAAAGATCTCTCTCTTCGCCAAATCTAAATGACGCTAGTTCTGATCAATTACCAAAATTGAAATCGCTTCCTGTTATAGATCGTTTATCAAAGCCAACGTAAGTTTTTATAAACTGTTTTTAGGACATTAATTCTTTAACTAGTTGTTTTGCTTTTTTAATTTCGTTTTTAGAGAAAAAAAAACTGTTTTAGTTGATAGAACAACCAAACCTGTTTCAGCATCAAGATTAGAAAAATTGGCACCAATTTATGGGAGCATGGTAAATATTTTATATTCATTTCCTTATAATCAATAATGACAAAGTTAATTAACTTTGTTAATTAATAACAAATCATTAATTAGCAAAGTTTATAATGATGCCATCCTCTAAAAGCTTGAGGTCAGCAAATTATTGCAGACCTCATTTTTCCTAATTCCAAGGGTTGATATATATATATATATATATATATATATATATATATATATATATATATATATATATATATATATATATATATATATATATATATATATATATCAGGGTGTTAACCAGCCTGATGGCACCGCGTATAACGCGGTATTTCCAATTGGTTTCAAATTCCCAAAGGTTCATAAGATCAAAGTTAAAAAAAAAAAAAATTAAATCTGTCTCAGAATTTAAATGTCGCGATAGACAAGTAAAAAACGCAATTAGAAGCATGACAAAAAAATGAATTAAATTGATTGATTTTTTTAAAATGTAAAAATGTGTCTTCATTAACAAAAGTCCATACATTAAAGGTGAGTTTCCACTCATCCGTTTTTTCACAGGAATGGGATAGGAAAGGGAAAAATAATCACGTGAGCATGCGTAGTTTCCCTTCAGACATATTAAAACTTATATTACGAATGCCCATGCGATTATTTTTCCCATCCCTTTCCCGAGTGGAAACTCACCTTAACATGATTGTTCGTTCAAAAGTTTAAAAAAACTTTTTATTTTAATTTTTATTGACGTCAGTTAATTTTGAGTTAAGATTTTTTAAAGTTTAATAAATTATTTTATTAATTTATTTTTATTATTCAAAAACTCTTTATTTATGTTTTTGCTGTTTATTTTTAAGCTAGTAAAGTAACAAAGAAATTTGCATAATAATAAATATTATACTTTAAAATAAGTTAATAACATTTTTGTAATAAAAGATTAATTAATACTCTCAGCAGGGCTGTGGAGTGGGAGTTGCAATATTTTCAGCAAAATTGGAGTTGCTTCACAAAATTGCCACTCCGACTCCAATAGTAAAACTTTTCGGTATTGCACGTGCATGTACAAAACATTCAATTAACCTTATGTCCATAGTAAACCTCAAAGAACGTTTCATAAATTTGTCAAAAAAGAAATTTTTAACTTATCGCGTTATATTTTAAAAAAAATTCAAAGAATTTTTTAGAAAATTTTTTTCGGAGTTGGAGTCGGAGTTGTGCTCAAAAAATTTGAATAACTGGAGTCGGAGTCGTTACTTTTTTTTACAACTCCACACCCCTGATTCTCAGTAAAATAAATTAGCAGGTAAAGTATATTATAATTGAAAATAACAACAAAAATAATCAAAAATAAAACTTGCAATAAAACGTATTATCTTTGTTATATTTACGTAAAACGTAAAAGAAGATAAATAATATTATAATATTATTAATTATTAACCAATATTTATAAATATAAAATTCTTTTTTTAATTTACAAATACAAACTTTATGTAGATATTTAATGACTGTAATGTAAATTGAAAAAATAATAATAATAATTTTGTATTTAAATAAATTTTTTAATTTAAATACCTAATTTACTAGATATTTAAAATACGCCAATCAAATTTAGTTGCTGCCCTTGTGTGGTGAAAGAATCTCGCTTTGCCCCCTATATGTCTTTGTTACTTATTTAAATTAAAGTAGCATATTGCAACTAAAGTTCTTTTAACAAACATATTTGACGGAAATCGGCAAGCCAACCAAGTTTTTCAATTAAAAGTTATTAAGATTTCGAAAAAACTTTCATTCAATTTTCATTTAAAAGCTATTGATTTAAATAAGTTTTTAAACTGTTAAATTTATCTAATGATAAAAATTTGACATTTGTAAAAAAGTTTTTGAAGTATTTTAAAATACTAAAGTATTTAAATAGTTATATAGTCAAATATATTTCTTCAGAACTAATCGTTTAAACCTTTTAAAACTGTATTAAAAAAGCAATGTACGCAATTAATCTAGATCAAAGTTTCAATGAAACTTAATAATACATTCATTAAAACAGCAAACATTTGTCTTAAGTTCTTGTTTTCTCTCTTCTTTACTGCAGCAGTTTTTTAAAGCGTCTTATGTAAAAAAAAATCAATTTGGCTTTTTTTACCAAATAAGTTAGTTTAGATGTCTACAAACGTTTTTGAATACATATTTTTAAAGAGTTTTAAAAAAATTCATAAAAATTATTAGTTTCAAAAAGCGTTTTACAAAGAGTTTCTCCAAATAATTTTTTTTAATTACGTTTTTCTCGAAATACGTAATAAGCCTATTAAGGCTTTTTGAAAAATGGCTACAGTATATCAAACAAAGAGGAGAAACGATTTAAAAATGAAAACGTGAAGATTTCACATAATGAAACAAACTAAATAATTAGAATTAAACATTTATAAAGTAGAAAAATAATCCTGCTATACTTATAACACCCAGCAAAACAAGAACATTTATTTTGATTAAAATTTAATTATATCTAAAAAATGGAAGTATACTCACTTTTTTTTTTTTTTTTTTAATATTTTTTTAGCCGCACCTAAATTCCCAATTTCGCAAAAGCACTGTATGAAATTTTTTCCTGGGTAACACCCTGTATATATATATCAAGCCTTCCCAGTAAAGGTGTGCGGTTTTTCATCTCGTACGACCACAAAAATGTTTTTCAAGTTAGAGAACGTGATCACGGCCATTTGCACAAGTTTTATTATATGCGTTGCTGAAAAATTGTTTAAAATTTAATAACTACTTAAAAAAATTAATAATAGTTTAAATTAAAACAATAATAATAGTTTAAATAATTTGTGTGTTGTTTTTATTTTTGTTTTTTCTTAGTGGTTATTATTATCAGCAACAAAATTCAAAGCAAAAAAAAAAAAAAACAGTTTTAGGCGTTAAAAAGAATGACTTTCCCATATTTTATGGGTTTTTTCTTTTAAAGAGGAAAGAGAAAATATGTATCGTCATCTGTTTGTAAAATATATTTGTATAATTATAATGTAACAAGCTTATATCAAGAGTTATATAATACGATCGCGTTTGCAAACACTGGTAAAATATTAGGTTTTTAAAATTTTAATTCATACAAAACTGTGTACTTTGTTTATAAGGAGCAAATTATTAAAAGTTTGCTAGCGAGAAAGTTACAAAAAACAAAACAATAAACTTATGACTACAAAAGTAATAACACTTTAGTCACTAACTGCATTATAAAAGTAATAAAACTATAATAGTGTTATTACATTTATAAAGCACTTATTACTTTTAAAGTTCATTCTTTGTTCAAACAACCTTATTAGTTCCAAACATTTATTAAAGTAGAAAAGCATCTAGAAAAAATAAAGCGGATATTCAAATATTAATAAAAATTCATTTTTTGTTCAAGCAATATTAGTATTTCCAAATTTTAATTGAAGTAGAAAAATATCTAAAAGAATAAAGCGGATATTCAAATATTATTAAAAATTTCAGGAACTGTCACATATCACTTAAACAATGTTGTTTTATGAAAAGTATAACATGAAAAACATTACGTAACGCCCATTAATTTTAAAATCAACCAATAAAAAATTTTTATTGGTTAATTTTAAAATTAACGCACGTTTTTACGGTCCATTAGTAACGTTTTTCATAATGCTTAACTTTTAATACGATACGTTTTCATAAAGTTGTTTGTCACGTTTTTATAAGTTACTTTAGTTTTAATATTATTTGAACATCTACTTTATTCTTCTAGATATTTTTCTGCTTCAATTAAAATTTGGGAATACTAATGTTAGTTAAACAAAGAATAAATTTTAAAAGTTATAAGTGCGTTATAAAAATAATTACACTATTATAGTGTTATTACTTTTGTAACGCAGTTAGTGACTTGTTACTTTTGTAATCGTAAGTTTATTGTTTTATTTTTTATTTTTTCTCTAACAAATTTAAGTTGATTCTCCCCTTAAAAACAAGGAATACGGTTTTGTATAAACTAAAATTTTGAATAGTAGATATTTTTCCAGATTTTGCGTTTTGCATTCGCCTAATTCAACCCTTGTTGTTACATTAAAATTATAGAAATAAATTTTACAAACATATTGCAATTTGCATTTTTGCTATCCTCTTAAAAAAAATTAAGAAAAGGAAAATCATTCTTTTTATTGTAGACTTCAAACTGTGTTTATTTTTGCTTCGTCTTATCTAATTTTTGTTGCTGAATGTAACTCTAAAGAAACAAAAATAAAAACAGAACACAAATTATTTAAATTATTAATTTGTTTTTATTTATTTTTTATTTCAATCTCTTTTTATTTTGTTAGTTTTGTTTTTTTTGCTTTTGAAACTTTTTCAGCATTATTAAAAAACTTGCAAACGGCCGTGTTCACATTTTCTAAAATAGTGTAATCGCGTATGGTCATACGAGAAATAAAACCGCACGCCTTTCCTGGAAGGCTTGATATATATATATATATATATATATATATATATATATATATATATATATACATTTATATATGTATATATATATATATATATATATATATATATATATATATATATATATATACATTTATATATATATATATATATATATATATATATATATATATATATATATATATATATATATATATATATATATATATATATATATATATATATATATATATATATATATATGTTCATGGCATGGAATCTTTAAGTTTTTTTAATTAAATCTTGTGGCAGGGTATTCTGCAACTTTTGCATTTGAGTGCTAAGCTGGACCAAGTTAGTGGGCTTGTTTTATTGAAAGTCAGTTAGATTGAAAAAAAGTGCAGAGTGTTTAACATGCACTAAAGTGGTCTCAGTAATTGAGAAATTGGACGCCACCTCAAGATCGCTCAAAAACTATAATGAGTTTGGCACAGTTGAAAACAAAAGTTGCTCTGGTCATTCTAAAAAATATATCAAATAGGCTATAATTGCTATACAGCACACTCAACTTAACTTGTTTTGATATGACTTTATTAAATAATAATGATTTGTCTAGCTTCTTTTTTGATTATTAATAAATTTATTTTATATAATTTATTTTATCTTTAATTTAATTAATAATTTTTGATGTAATTATATAATATTCATTTTTTTAATAAGTATTTTTATTTGTTAGTAATGTATATAGCAGTATAATGTTCAATTTAAATATAACTAATGTATAATTAATAAATAATTAGATTATTGTTATAATATAATTATTATTATATTAATGTTTAAAATTAGTGGAAACATTTAAAAAACAAATATATGAACAAAAAACAAAGAAGTAAAACACAAGTACAATTCGTATTTAAAATTTTTGGTATTTAATTATCAAAAATCTTTGTATCTTTCTTTAAATGTGTTGAATAGGATTTTCTTTTTGTTTTGAACACACTACAAAAAGGTTTACCTAATTAGTTTTTGATGATTTTCAACAGTTTTATTATTTTAATACTAAATTATTTTTCTAGCATCAAAAATACTAAGTATCAATTAAAACAGTAATTCATTAAAAATTCTAATTAATAAATTCAAATAAGTTTTTTGTCATCAACTTTCCATTAGTTTTAAAGAAGCTTTTATAGCTTTTATATTTTTTATATTAAATTATTGTTTTTCTCTCATATAAGTAGCAAAATCTTTTAAAATTTATGGAAAATATAAAAGTTTTTTTTGTTTTTGTTTTTTGGTTTTCATTTAATATAAAAACCAAAGTTTTTAAAAATAAAAACTCTTAATTAAACTTTTAAACATAGCTGTAGATGTCTAAAACAAAAAGTATTTATACATGTCTAAAGCAGACATGGCTAAAATAAGCAGTAATTAAGTAAGTGTATTTTCATAATTTAGTAATTAAGTAAGTGTATTTTTAATAATTTCTTAGGGTCGAGTTTTAACTGGATTAAAAAATCTCGGCAACACTTGTTATATGAACTCTGTAATTCAATGTCTTGCATGCACATTGCCACTTGGAAAGTATTTTACAACTGGAATGTATGAGAAACATCTGAATTTGTGCAACACTAATGCACATCCTGGAGAGCTAGCACGTGAGTTAGCTTTCCTTATTATTGTCATATCAGCAGGAGAATATCGGTCTGTTTCACCAATTGACTTCAAAATTGCTTTGGGTAAGTTTGCACCTGATTTTAGTGGGTTTAAACAGCAAGATGCTCATGAACTTTTGATGTTTTTTATGGATGGACTTCATGAAGATGTAAACAAAGTATGAGTTATCAAAATATTTTATTTTTTTTTTATTTTTTTATCACTAAACTATTTTTAATGTATTTATAAATAATTTTGAAACAAGAAACAAAAAAAATTGTTATAAAAAAAATGTTATTTACAAATAAAATATTGTAATTAAAAATAAAACTTTGATTTTACTTTTTTAATGTTTATTTACTATAAGTAAATATTGTAGTAAATTAGTAAAATTAATCTTATTATTTAATCAGCATCCTTTTTTTTCAAGTTTCAGTAATTTTAAGCAAAATGTATAAATATATATTTAAAAATGTTTAAAAATATATTTAAAAAAAATATATAATGTATTAAAAGCACTAACAAAACAGTTGATGCTAAGATTGGACCTAATTCTTTTGTTTTTCATATTTTTTGTTGTTGTTTTATATTCACAAATTTGTATTCTTAATTAATTAATTCTGAAGCATGGATGTTCTAGGAAAAACTAGATATAACTTTTCTGAGCATGAAGGAAAGTTACATCAGAAAAGACATGATTTGTTTGATGTAATAAATGATGAAAAGTTGCTTGAACAGCCACCATGATACAAGCCTTCCATGGAAAAAAAGGGCTTGTGAGCAGTAATATTGCATTCTATTTAGTGTAAAAAAATCCATGGCAAGCAAATTTGAACAAGATTTTAAATAGTTTTATTTAAAGAAATAGTTTTTAAGTGAGCAACTTTTTTCTCAATAAAGTACTACTTTATATAGTTACATGTGTTTATTTCTCTTTTAAATTTGTGCACACATCAGATATACATTTCTGCAAAGTGGTTCTGTTTTTAGTATTTAAAGGTGTACGTTTCATTAATATATTGGCCTAGCTAAACAGCAAAAACAGTGCAGATTGTTGCAAACTTATAATGATTTCCCCAAAGGTAGACCACTCTGAAAGTTGATGGATCATTGTTTAAAAAGTCAGCATGTATATTAAATCTTGCCAAAAAAATTAGCAGTTTTTTCAGATGTATAACAATTTATTCTTTTTTACAAGCAACATTAACAAACATTATTTATAAGGAACCATAATTTTACATTTATTCCATTTACACTTACTGTTAAAATTCAGTTCAACTTTATTGCATTAGACACATCTTCCTGATTCAAGTACCATAAATGATTTATAAATTTTGGTTCCAGGATCTTAGTACTGAAAAAGTGCTTTTAGTAACTGGAAATTATTATTCTAGGTTTTACAGTAAAAGACACGAAATCAGACTTGTATGTAAGTTTTAACAATAAATGCATAGATAGTCTAAAAGTGCGTTAATTTAATTTAATTTAATTTAAAAAAAAAACATTTTTAGGCTGTAAGTAGCTTTTCCCGTCCACCTAGCATGATAAATGGTAACTGGAACTTGGAATGGAATATAAATGATATTTAAGATTGGCTGGCTGTTCTAAATGATCAAAAAGACTTTTTGTCAAGACTAGAGTATATAGTTGGGCCAGCAATGAATCTTTTTAGAGATAAGATTACTAGAATGATTATTAATATAGAAACAGCGCAGGAGCAAGTATAGAACCTTGTGGTATCCCATAAGTTACTGGTAATGTAGGACAGTGTTGTCCATCAAGGGCGCCTAATTACTGTGGTTAGAATGGAGTGGTTCAATCATTTTAAAAACTTTACCAGATACACCATATGAAGCAAGTTTATGGAGAAGACCAACATACCAAACTTTATCAAAAGTGTTTTATATATCAAGACTAAAACCATTTACCTCACCACTTCCAGTTAACGCATGATAGAACTGTAGAACAAGAGAATCAAAATCTATTTTAAATTTTCAGAAGGTAAGTTGTTAGACTTAAGTTTGCTTATTAAACATTTAAAAGTTTTGCTAATAAGAAGAAAGAAGATTGGGCAATAGAGAAGTTAGAGTTACTTTTTAAAATTTGGAACCACAAGCATTAAAACAAGATTAAGTTAAGCACTTGTTAAATAATTTAGATAGTATTGAAAAGAGTTCTGGAGAACACTTTAATAAAACTGTGTCAAGAATGTCAAATAGATAAAAATGAGATAAAGAAGTTTAGTAGTTTGAGAATATTGGACCAATAGAGAAAATAGTGAGATTATCTCTAAAATTGTGTCAGAGACTTTTTGCAATAATAAAATTTGAGTGAGGCTTGACTTAAAAATACCAAGAAGGAATAAAATCTTCCATGCCTTCCAAAATCCAAAAGATTATAAAAGAGGCACGATTTTTAGGAGAGTGACAAAAGATTTCAATTAGATTATTGCATAATTTGAACTACTTAAAGGTAAACAGAAGAAAATTGAGTACAAGCTACTACAATTGAGTACAAGCTACTACAATTAGGGTTATCTAAAAGAAGATAACAAGAATGGGCTTGGTCAATTAAATTAGAAATAAAATCGAAATGAATGCAGTCTTATGAAAAAGAACAATTACAAACAAAAAAAAGAATGCTTCCTCCTAAAGTCTCTTGCCACCAGCCAAAGATAAGTATTTTTATTGGACACCAAATCTAACATTTGAATGAAAAACAAATAGATTTATGTACAATGAAATCTCTGATTTTGGATGAACATTGGTTTCTATAAAAAGGAATGAAAGTAAAAATCCTGGTAAACTTTATCACCAATCTTTTAAATTTAAAATGTATATATCTTATTAAGTTCACATGTTTCTTTTTATTCAACTGTACTTTTTTAATTTATCTCATTGCTGTGGACATTGAAGTGATTTTTAGCTTCACTTTGACTCAGGAGTCCTTGCTGCATAAATGCTTATGATAGCATACTGAAATAACAACCAATTTGTATCTAGGTATGAAATAGTTATGCTACTGCAAAGTAAAGTATTTTTTGATCTCTTTTTGATTATTTGAAAAAATAAAAATTAAGTTTCCGACTCAAAATGCTGCAATATTCTTTTTGCATTTTCAATCCAGTCTAATGATTTAAGAACCAAATATTATCTATGTATAAAACAAGTATGTTTGAAGTATATTATAAAATTGTCTAGTGTAGACCTATATATAAATACCATTCTTTATACTTTTTATATTTTTGTTTAGATTGTAAAAAAGGAAATAATTAAAGTGAAAGAAACTGATAATTTATCAGACGAAATAGCTGCTGATATTGCATGGAAAGATTACAAGCTAAATAATGATTCAGTGATTGTTGATCTATTTCAGGTAATATTAATTTGATATTTAAATAAGAACATCTACATTACACCTACATAATAACGCTTACGCTATCACAAATAAGTTCTAAAAAAATGTTTAATTTACTTTAATTTATCGAGGGTTACTATAATGATTTAGGGTCAATTTCGCAGCACAGTGACATGTTTAAGTTGTAATAAACGTTCAAAAACTTTTGATGCTTTTAACTGCTTGCAGCTGCCACTGCCAAGTAATCAGTCTACAACTCTTGAGGTTAGTAATTAGTGAGACTCTTGAGGTTAATATTTAGTGGGACTCTTAAGGTTAGTAATTAGTGTACATTCTAATTGAAGACTTTTTTTGAAACCAAATTTTAACAGTTATTTTTAATTTTCAGAATTGTATTCAAACATTTACAAAAGCTGAAAAAATTGGTGGGAATGATAGTTGGTAACTTTTTATTTTCTTTCTAATTGTTTATATATATTTATATTTTTTTCAAATATAAATATGTTATATTTTGTTATTCCAAAACATTATGGAATAACAAAATTGTTTGAAAAATTTGTTTGCAAAGTTTTAAAATTATGCATCAGTTTTTAAAATAAAGCTACACTTCCAGTTGCTCAATAAGTCCAAGTTATAAATATTTGAATTGCTAAATTATGCTTTTTAATGTTATAATATTCAGTCATAATTTTTATTTAAATATTCTCTATTATAAATATAGTTATTTTAATTTATAATTAGTAATTTAACTATTAAAGGTTTTAAAAACTCCTGATAATTTTCTAATCACTAAGAGTTGGCTACTCTGTAATAATCTTTGGTAATTTAAAAATTTTGATTTTTTCTAAAGATATGAAGAAAAAAAAAAGAAACTAAACTAGGACAGAAGTCTTTTGAAAAATAGTAAATAAAAAAAAAAGTGTATTTAAAAAAGGAAAACAATCTTTATTAAAATATGTATTTGTAAAAATAAAACCCAGAAGAGCAAAAAAAAAAACCTAAATCAAAAAATAAATTAAAGGTTTTGATAATTGCCAATTATGTAAATTTTCAAAATTTCTTCTGTGCAATAGGGTTTGATTGAAAGCTAAACCATATTAGCCCTTATGTTCAATATGGAATTTTTTTTTTTTTAATTTAAAGTAGTAATGTGGTTTAAGCAAAATTTTTAAGTTGTCATATCCTATATACGACATAGAATTCTTAATTAAAGATTTCTATTTTTATCAAAATTATACAGTCTAGTTATTGACTTCATAGATTTCTGCAAATAATACTAGCATGTGTCGGCGTATTATCAATCACTATTATTATCCTGATACATGCTACATTTCATTATCAATGCCAATCTTATTATTAATGTGTTACTTTATAAGTTATGTGTTCCACAAATTGAAAGTCATCACCATGATGAAAGCTATCACCTGTATTAATTGTCATCACTTATCAACATTATTTATTTCACTATAATTTGTTATTTAGTTTATTAGAAAATAAATAAGTGAAGCATTAATGAACTTTACTCTCCAGAATAAATAGAAAGTAACATTGTTAGATAAATTAAAGATTTTATTATACAATTAAAAAAATTGCAATAAAGTAAATAAAATTGCATTAAATAATCCCAATGTTGTCTATCTACAACATCTGTAACATTGTAATTTTTAATTTCTACCTAATAAGTTGTCATAAACTCTTATTTAGTTAGTTCAATAATGTTTTTTTTTATTTTTATTAATAATGCGATATAGTTTTAAATTAATAATGCGATATAGTACTAAATTTTTCAAAAGATTTTTATTTGTTAAGGAAGTGTTCCAATTGCAAGAGATATCGAGAAGCATCTAAGACTATTGAAATATGGAAATTACCTCCTGTTCTTATTATCCAACTTAAAAGGTAAGTTTTTTTAACATATTGACTGGAATAACCAATGGAATCGCAATTTTAGACAATGATTGTTTTAAACTAAGTAATGGCGTTACCGCATGGCGGTTTGCAGAAATGCGATTTTTTTTTTCGATTATGCGGTTAAAGTGATGCAAAATCGCATCAAAATGTGCCCAACTTTTCAATAAAAGTCAAATTTGTTGGCAACCAAACCATTTCAGACCCAGCAATTCTATTTAAAACCATTTTTCTGCACTGTTAGTCTGCACTGTTAGTTTTTTATTTTTAATTTGAGTTACAAGTTTTAATTTTTATTTGCTTACTTAATTGGTTTACATTTATTTACTGAAATTTATTGCTAAATATTATATACTAAGTACATATTCTACATATTCTTATGTACAATTTGTGCATATCATGATTTTTTTTAAAACAGTATACAAAATTTTGATACTGAAATGGTTAAAATAATTTTTGGTATATTGAGCTACTTAGTTTTAGACAGTTTTTTATAGCTGTAATTGTTTCGCTTTTTAAATGAGATAAAGTATTGCATACTTTGTAATAAAAACTATACTGATTTAAAAATAAATAATTGAAATTCTTAAAAAGAAATTTGAAAGTGAACATAGTTAAGAAAATTTTTGTTTTAATGGTAAGAAAGAAATCAAATTTTTGAAATTTATCAAATAAATTAAGTTAGAAAATATTCTAATTAATTTATTATAATTATAAATAATAGTATAATAATTTCAAAAATCAAACGAAGTTTTAAAATAAACTTATAATTTAAAAGAAAGGTACAAACTCAATCGAGAAAAATTTTTCATGAAAACTCGTGTTTAGTTTAAGCTCATTAACTAATAAACACGGATTTAAAAAAGTGTACTTGGTTACTGTCAACAATACAAACATCTGTGGATTATTCAAAAAACTTGTGATATCTAAAAAATATGAAGTAATGCTCGATTATTAGATACATTTTGGAATTAAAGCATTGTTGTTTATGCTAAATTCAAATATGACTAAGGCTGCATTTTAACTAAATAGAAATGCTGCAGTATTACACTTTTTTATAGTATGATTTTATTTCCTTAAATATAGGTTTCACTTTGATGGTCGTTGGCATAATAAAATTCAAACTACAGTTAACTTTCCAATGCAAAATTTTAATATGTCCAAATATATTGTCGCGCCACAATCAATACATACTAAGTATCATCTTTATGCAGTGATTAACCATTATGGAAGTTTTGAATCAGGTCATTATACTGCAAATTGTGTAAATCCTTATTACGAAAAATGGTATAATTTTGATGATAGTATTGTTAAAGAGATTGATGTAAATTCTATAAAGGTATGAAGTTTATTTAACACGATTGTAAACGTCAATATACTTTGTATTTTTTCAGATAAATTTTTAATTATTTTATTTTTCTAGACGAATACTGCATATCTCTTGTTTTACACAGCAGTAGACTTCAAAGAATATATAAAACGTTGAAATTGTCTAAAGTAAAATTGTAAATATATGTAGCATAAGATTTTGTATTATGAATTATATTCCCATTACTAAGTTTATTTACTAATTGTTTTTTAATTTTCGTTTTAAAAGTATTTATTATGTATGTATGTGTATATATGTATATAGACACACACACACAGATATATATATATATATATATATATATATATATATATATATATATATATATATATATATATATATATATATATATATATATATATTATTTATTAACACTTTGGCTATTGTAAAGTGATTTTTTGTTAATCTTTGAGCTTTTTCTCAGTCATACGACAAATTTTATGATTTTTATCTCGTTTCGGTATCAAATGATGTTTGTTTTTTTTAATATTATTACTGGAGTCATAGATCAACAAATCCAAATTCAAAATGGTTTCCAAAAAAGATTGAGACTTTTGATCTTTTGTTGTAAATAAAACTAGATAAAAAAACGTATCGATGTGATTCAAAAATATATTTACACATTTTTTCTATGGTTATTTTAGGTGTTCCAAGAAAACCTAATGGTCCCATCACAGAGAACCGCAGAAAAGCATTTAACTTGGAAGTTTACGCTTGTTCATGTAAAAAAAAAAAAAAAAAAGCCTAGAGTAGGCATCGAACCACAGATCAGTGAATAATCCAGCATTTTTTGGTGTTCGAGGTAGCTAACAGACATTGCGCAAACTCCAAACATTTGTGTGTTTGTACTTATGTCAAATAATGAGGCTTTGCAAAATATTGCGATGATTGGAGGCTGGTAACAAAAAAGCTCTAAAATTTTGTCTCTCCTGCCCCAAACGTGAGAGTAACAAGTTGGTAAAATAATTTTTTTGCTGTTTTCAACTAAGTTTATATTCATTGATAAATTTTAAGTATTATAGCATTTCTCGGCGCTCATAAATTATGATCATATAAAGTTTAAACCCCCTCCCTCCAATTGAGGGGGGTTTAAACTTTACAAATTTTATATGGTCATAATTTTTGAACGCTTAGAGATTGTAAAACAATACTTAAAATTTATTAATGTTTATAAATTTAGTTAAGAATAACAAAAAAATTATTTCATCATCTTGCTGCTCTCACGTTTGGAACTTAGGGATAATATTTTAGGGTTTTTTTGTTCCCAGCCTCCAATCATTGCAACTTTTTAAAAAGCAAAATTATTTGACATAAGTATAAACATACAAATGTTTGGATTTTGCTTCATTTAGCTATCTCAAAAACCAAAAAATACTGGATCCGTTACTGCCATAGATTTCTTGTTTCTAAAGCAAATTTGCATCAGAATTGAAATGAATCGCTGCAAATGTACAATAAATATTTATATACATATAAATTTTTTAGCTTAAGACAAATATCTCAAGAAAAACGTTTCTGTTTTAAAAAATAAATATCCTACCCTGCAATTTTTTTTAAAAACAAGAAATTTATTTTTTGTTTTGAGAAATTAGTTTCTTTAACTATAGATTTACGATTTTGCTGTAAGTTGTCAGCGACTTGGAAAGAATTTAAAAGTTTTAGAATTCTTTGTATCCAAAAGGTCCGAAGGAGTCTCATCCGTAGGTATTTTTTCAAACTATGACCTAGAATATCAAAAATTAACCAGTAGTCTGGTGAAATATACAAATCAAGACCTAGTGGCTGGTAATTCAGGACTTTCTCTGGATTTCAGCTTTGATTCATTCATTCAAAAGATGTATTATTTTGATACATCTTTTTGGACCTTTGTTTGTTTTTGAATACAGAACTTTTTGCCATTTTTCTTGTGTGACATCTGCCAAAAGACTTCTTGATCTTAAAGGTTTAAATTAAGAATAATGCAATGTAGATAAAGTAAGATAAAATAAAAGTACTATTTCTATCAATTTCATTTTTATTATATTTCTATTGATTTTAAGAAAAGTCTTTCATTGGAAAAAAAAATTGGTTTAGAGTTATTTTTTATGTATTTTACATCTCGTTTTAAACTATTTTGCAAACCATTGTTTTTAAACAATTTGTTACTTTATGACAAATTATTCTTAAAAAATTAGACTAAAATATCAACACTTATGAAAATAGGTTTTGCTTTAAAAATTGCAGAATCAGAAAAGTAGCAGGTCAAAAACTATGATGCCCTGGAAAGAGAAATGTAGTCAACCATTCGATTGGATCACTTTAAGTATTTTACTCAGAATAAAAGCATGCCTGATATTAGAGCAATGCAACTTGAATTTTATAAAATTTAACGCGTGTGAAACAGCTTCATACTTTGTTAGTTTTCACCTTTTAAAATTAGAACTTTAAACATTTTGTTTTTTTTTAGCAGCCGTGGCGCAGTGGTAGCGCACTTGCCTCAGATACGTAAGATCTGTGGTTCAAACCCCACATCTGGGCAAGTTTTGCGACATCGGTTGGGAAGGAGGCGTGAACTTTCTATTAAATGCTCTTCCGCGGTGCTCTGTGATAAGACCGTAAGGACTTCTTGGGGCACCTAAATCAATAAAAAAAAATTTTTTAAAGTGATGTAGTTTTATCTTACTATTTTTTAACCAGGAAACTTGTACAAACCCCTTTTAAATAGCCAGAGCTTGAAGTAAGTGAATTGTATGAGATCAAAAACATATAACAAATTTCTAATTGCTATGTATTGGGCCTCAATGTTATTGTGTTAAAAATAGGGATGTACCGAAGCTTCGGCTTCGGCAATTTTGCCGAAGCTTCGGTTCGGCCGAAGCCAGTTTAATTTTTTGCCGAATCTTTGGCTTTGGCAAAAAATTTTAAGTAATTAAAGTTATAAGCTACTATGGGACAAGTTATAAAAATAAGCTAATTGCCAGTGTCTAATAAAGTTATAAATTTAGGACTACAGAGGTAAAGTTGGAGTCTATACCATATACTTAGTATTATTTACTCCCAAGTGTCTTGTTATGGAAGGGATAATAATAAATAAGTAAAAATATTTTGAAAAAAATAATAAAATTAGGGAAGGTCCTCATACACTTTGAAAGCTTCCAAGTGTGACTTTAGATGAACTGAAGCAGCATTTTTATGCAGAATAAAAACCTTATAATTTAAAACAAATTAAAAGTTTTTAAAACCTTAATTTGTATTATGTAACAAATTCATATTAATTATTGTGTGGGATTACCGCAAATAGAACAAAATTTGGTTTCAACATTTGACCGATAAACCTTAGTAATCTCTCTTTAAAGAAGATTAAAGATACGTTGCTACTATTTTAAATTGTGTGTATGTTTAATTTTTTTAAAATTTTATTTAACCATATTAATAAAAATTTACAAATTTTCATCGTAAATTTACAGATATTGCTTAGGTGTCACTTATATAGATACAAAATAGTCAATGGAGTGACATAAAAAACAAAAAGTTCTCAACAACAAAAAAGGAACAAAAGCAAATGAAATATAAACGAGGAGAATAAAAAAAGAAAAAAAAAAGCCAACAAAAACTAGATAAATTAAAAGAAAAAGAAAAACAATGATAATAACTATCCTTGCTCTTTTATTAATATTATGAATACTTCTAAATTGAATTTATATATTAAACATGTAAACCAATATTCTGGTTTCTTCTTATGATATTATGAAGACTTTTAAATTTTATTTAAAATAAATTAAAGGTTGAAGCTTTGATTACTTTGAGCTCTTATATTTATCATCAAAATTTATTTAAATTAAATAAACAATTTAAATCAAATAAATATCAGCCTGCTCAGTCTCTGTTTATTTATAAATATAAAGTAAATAATAATATAATTATAAATAAAAAATTTATAAAGTATTCTATTTATTATTTTATTTAAAGCTTACTCTACAGAGTTGTTAGATTACTATGGAAGCTTTTATCACAGACAGTTAATATTTGATTTCAGATACTGATGCAGATTTATCCATTACAGAGACAGAAGAAGAATGAATATTAAGATTTCAAAGTGTAAAAGATTAAAAAAAGCTATAGAAAATGTTATGTAGTGTAAAGTTAAAAATAATAAAAAAAAAAATACCTAAAAGTGTGTAAAAAAGAAGTTAGAGAGAAATCTATCATTTGTACTTTTTTTTAGCAGCAGGTTCACAACAGTTGTAGTGGAATCCAAAATGGTCTTAACTTGGGTTTTTTTTAGTTTAGAAATTGTTCGTTTAAAGAATACAGAGAAGTAAAAAAAAGATATTGAAATAAATAGAAATAAAAAGATAAAGTGTGTTTCTAAGATTTTTTTATGTTGTAGATACAACTAGATCAGCTAAGAGTGTTTATTTAAAGAAAGAGTGATCAAGTGCAAAAGATAAATTTACTCTAGTAATGTTCAGAGATTTTTATCCACTTCTATTAACAAAAGGTGCATTAAAAATAAAAATAAAGTATACAGCACATGAAAAGATGCTATATAACATTAATATGGTTTGCACACAGAAAAAGTAGAACTAGAAGAGGAAAATTTGGGGAGAATGTTTCAAAAAAGCTTAAGTAAAAAAAAAACGCTCGGTGCGGTCAAGTATCAGAAACGACATAATGAGAAACTTTTAAACAGGGACGCTGAGAGCTTTTGCCTTGCCTGGAACAGCAACCCTGACTGGCGTCCTCATTTTTATACGATTTTTCTATATTATTAGTCAAGGACCTTAGTTTTGGTACCTTTTTTGTTTTACACCCCTGCTGATCTGAATGCTGATTAAATTTTAAGCATATATAGTGCCGAAGCTTTGGCTTCGGCAAAATTTCAGCTTCGGTACATCCCTAGTTAAAAAACCACGTTTTTTTTAATTTCATAACAAAGTTGTGCGTTTTTAAAATACTACCAGTTAACAAAAATAATAGTAAAAAAAAAGCGCAGAATCAGTATAGATAAAACGATTGTTTGAAAATGCTTATAAAAACTCAGAAATGTAATACTGTATTGGGCCAATTTTGACCCTCATGAACAAATTTAATACTGCGTATTAAATTTGTTCATGAGGGTCAAAATTGGATGGGCTAATTATATGTATATATATATATATATATATATATATATATATATATATATATATATATATATATATATATATACATAATTTCTTTTACATCGGTGTAAACTCGATGTAAAAGAATTGAAAATGGGTTTTAATCTGATTAATTTTCACAAAAGGTTACCCAACCACAACAAGAAACTTTTTAAAATGGTATATAAATAGTATTTGCTTTTTGTCCTTCCATCCCTCAGACATCTGCTGCCCAATACTATTCTTAAGTAGGGGTTTGATAGTAGTTTCGGTAATAGCGAATATACACCGAGTTTTGCTGATGAAGGCAACTCAGATGCAAGTGTACATTTGACATCACACGTATAGAGAAAAAATAGATTACCTTTATCATCTGGGTTTTGCAGAAATATCAAGCTGCAATTTCTTCATGAAAAATGTTCAGTCAAGCATTATTAAAAAAGACTATATTAAAAAAAAAAATCAGTGGTTTCTGAATTTGTTTTTTAAATGTTTTTGCATCGTGGGTTCAAACCTGAGATCAAAAAGATGGCAAGCGCCTTCTAAATTCGACACAAAAATATTATGAGAACAAAATTTTTTTAATCCATAAAACGTTTCAGCTCCTGTAAGGCTTAATAGTTGATTGACTATTTGATTGATTGATTTAAGAAAGATTTAAGTTGATTTAAGATAATTTCATCAAACCAAGATGTGGTAATATCAATCAAAAGAACACAGTTCAGAGATTTTTAAAAAATTAAAAAAGTTCAGGTGATATTTTAAGAGTGGGTGTAGAACTAAAAAAAGGCCAAACCTGTAAAAATATTTTTACAGGTATTTGATAACCATTGTACAGAAACTGCAATGTTGTTTGTTGAAAATTATCCCTTGTACAACATGCCAAAAACAGTGCACTAATTCATGGGGTACTAATTCATTAAATATTAATTATAAAGTCAGACAACTATCTGACGATGCTTAGAAATCTAAAAATAAGGACTTAAAAAAAATATCGCAAGTAATTTTTGAGGAGAAGCTCTAGAAAAAGTATTGACTAGAGTATTTACAAAACTACAAGTCTGCAATAAACGATTCCGAATTTCAAAAAACAAGAGACAAAAAATAAGTTTTAAGCTGCAGAATAGTCGACAAACAGGTTTTTGTTCATATGGCTCTTAGAATCTGATAGTAGGTTGAGTAAAGAAGTTGAATTGAAACTGCCAATGTAGCTCAAGAGTTTAAGGAGGAAGAAGTTCAATTGGCATTTGGGGCTGTACCCTTGGATTTATAATTGGTCCATCTTTACACTGATCGCCTTAATCAACATCTTCAATGGATGTTTTCAAAGCTGACTCCAACTAGCAATTTCAGCAAAATATTGCTTCTCGCCACACAGCACGCTAAATTAAGCAATATATGAAGGAAAAACAGTTAAATAAGATGCCTTAGCCCGCTCGCTCACCTAATTGAAATCTTATTGAGAATCTTTGGAGTTGAATGGACTCCAAATTATAAAAAAGCAAACCCACTTGGCGCAGCTCAAGACGCAAATAAAAGCGTTGTGGAATACAAGATTTAATCAAAAAACTTAAAGATTCTATGCCGCGTTGAGTCTTGCCATGCTTGAAACTCGAGGAAAAAAGCAAAACTTTGGCGTAAATTTATGTGAAAAATGTGAATCAAAAGAAACTTGTTAGAGAAGTTCGTTATCTGAATACTTTGAAGCGCACCAATTTTAAATAAGATCTACCAGAAAGGACTATATTTTCTGTTCGAATCAATGTGTTATTTGCTACCATTTTTAACACGATTCTGGTTTCCATCATTGAAGAAGAACAGTCGTTTAGTAACCTTTTTCAAGTCAAAACAGCGCTAAGGTCTACAATGACTCGAGACCATCTTACCAATTTGTTGGTGAGTACAACCTCACAAAATATCTGTGCTACAACAAAGTTGTTGCAAATTTCGCTATGAATAAAGTTTGGATAGTCTTTTTCTAATGTAGGAGACCATAGAGTAGCACTTTAAGCTTACTGCTACTAGCAATATAATAAAGTCAAATATATAAAAAAAATAGATAAACAGACAAGCTGTTTTTTCAATTTTTAAATTTATTTATTTTTGTTCAGTTTTTCTTAAAAATTAGTATTAGCCTCCAAGTAAGAGAGATTCTTCGGTCTTCGCGAGGTGAATTCAATAAAAAAGTTCAATTCTTTTTGTGTTTGGATCGGTAATTAAAATTTTTTGAATAAATTAGACATGATAAGGCGCTGGTGAAGTTTTGACCCCAGGTGTCATGAGAAGTCGCGGCGGGCCTGTATACGCAAATAACTTTTCACAAACAACGTAAATTCATATTATATCATTATATCATATATATTATGTCATAAAATATCATTCATATTAATCATTTTTAAGTTTTATCAAATAACGATTTAACGTGTAAAACCACAAACATTATAAAATAAATTTTTCATTATACCTATAAACCCTGATATTTCAGAAGTTGCTAAAAATGAAGAAGAGTGTCCTCTACCATGTTGCCCATGGTAGACGACACTTTAATACTGTGTTTAAAAATTTTTTTTAGAAACACCATATAAACCGAGTTTACGGAGAAGCTCAGCATGCCAGACTTTATCAAAGCCAATTAATATGTCAAGAACAATCGCCTCACCATTTCTATCTACGATAAAATTTTTCTGTTATAACGGCTAAAAACCAGCTGTAAAACAGGTTTGTTGAAAAAACTATTAATTGTGAGAAAGTAAACTTGTTTACTCAAGATAAGATATCAGAAGTTTGTAAAAACAGATTCAAAGAATTTTCTAATAATAGTAAAAAGACCACACTTTTTAAAAGATAAAACCAAAAATGGCGTTCTTCTGTAGGCAAGTAAGACTGTAATAGGAAAGTTGTCTGTAATATTCTATTTTAAGAAAAATGGATCTTTGAGGCAAGCATACCTTTTTACATTTTTTTTTCAATAGAAAAAGGATTTTATTTTTCTGTTGTAATTGTAGAAAAGATTAAAGAGATAGTTACGATTAAAAATGGCAGCTGCTCAACAAATAAAAAAATTGAGGTAGAGTGAGGCTTGAATTGAAACTTACAAATAGGAACAAAGCTTTCAAGTCTTCCAGAATCCAGAAAATTTTAAACAAGGTAAAATATTTAGTAGATAGACAAGAGATATCAGCATAAGGACCATAATGTAAATGTTTTAGTGAGATCAAAGCATGATCTGAGTCATGTTAAAGAAAACAACGAGAACTTAAGCACAAGGTAGGGTCAAAAACAAAACACAAATCAAGGAGTGAAGGTTAAACTATAAATAAAGAGCAACAAAGTTATTTATCTGAATAAGAGACTAAAAAGGACAAATATTTCTGAGCTTTGAAGCCAACAGGGTTAGAGGTATTAGAGCTAGGTCAGTATAATAATCATTAAAGTCACTAATAGCAACAATTTTAGCTGATGAATATGAAATATGAAATTTTAGCTGATGAATAATGAATAATGGGCTTGGTCAATATGATCAGAAACAACAATAAAAAGAATGCTGTCTGAGGAAAATGGTGAACAATAAATGATAAAAAAGAAATGTGATTAAGTGAAGAGATGCTAAATAAATAGTAAGATGATTCAAACTTGGTTTAAGATGATTCTAACTTGGTTAAATTAAAAAGAAAGTTCTTCATAATTATAAAATAGAACCACCTCTCTCAGACAGAATTTAAAAATATAGTCATTCCATTAGACTAACAGACTGCCCTCTGACTCACTTATTATCTTTAAAAGATCCGTCGAAGGACAACAACCAATCTTGATTACTTTTCTTAAACAAAATAAACTATGGAAGTTCACCTTATAATCGAGTTATAGAAGAGCTAATAAGCAGCCATTATTTTAATACCAATTGTTCAAGTCAGCCAATATTAAATTAAATTTAGAATAAAAATAATACACTTCTTAATTTAGACAAGTATATTAATACTGAAAACCGTTTCTTTTTTCTAATCAAATGTACCTTTTGATTATTTTGTTCCTCACTGGCAAAATGAAATCTGTGTGGTTTTTCGAGTTGTTAAGGCTGTGCTCCCTATTTTTTTACTCCTAATTTTATTCTCTTCTGCTTTTTTTTCAATTTTATTTAGATGCCCCAAGAAGTTTTTACGGTTTTATTACAGAGCACCGCGGATGAGCATTTGGTAGGAAGTACCGCCTCCTTCGTTTGAACCACGGATTTTTTGTTTCTGAGGCAAGTGCGCTACCACTGCGACGCGGCTGCTAATTCTCTACTAATTTTCCACTGCCAATTCACTACAGCAATGTTTGCTATCCCAGCGAATATTGCTGTAGTGGTTTTGCAGAAGACCAATATAGAAATTTTGATCGGTTCATAAAGTTTTGCTCATTGGTTATTTAGTAGACCATTTGTTGCATCCGCCATAAGTGGCCAGCCGATAACTTTCCAACTTTGTGATATAGTGGCTAGTCATCGGCTAGCAACTATTGGTGGTTTGCACTAGTAGTCCACTAAGTATAAGATAAGATAAGCAAAACTATAGCGGAACGCTCAAAATGCCTGTATAGGTCCACTGAAAATCGGCGATATAATGTTTACTGGGGTCTATTAACCATTTGCTTACTCTTAAACTCCCTTTTGATTTCTTGTAACTTTCAAATAATGGTTGCTAGCAACATTGTTTTTTGCAACAAAAAAAAAAAAAAAAAAAAAAAAAAGTAAATCCTTAACATGCTTTTTTCAGTTAACAGTAAATGAGAAAAAAGTTACACCGCAAATCACTTTTTTAAAAAGTAAAATTTCTCCTCTTGCCACATTTAGATACGCCCTTTAAACTCCCGTTGAAGCTTTAATTTTAAAATAAGGAACCGTAAACAAATAATTCATTTTTTAAGACAGTGTAGTTGATTTTACACAAATAAAAAGCTGTTCTTTTCTAATTTGAGTTTTATCAACTTCTTACAGTTGCAGTAGTTTTTATTTTTTGTGTATAGAAGAATCATAATGTGGAGAGCAGGTAACGATGTGAAAGCTACACAAGAAGGTTCAGATGACTGGGAAACAGATGCTGACTTTGTTGTAAGTTGTAAGTTGTTATGCAAATCGCTGAAATTAGTTAACTTATTTGATTTGAAATAGAACTTGTTAGAACAATATGATTTTTCCTTAGTTCAAATTTTAAAACTTTTAAAAATTTTTGTTATATTTGAAGCTTTAGTTAGAGTGTATTTCTAATTATGCAAATGCTATGTTTTACTATATAAATTTTCAACAAAATTATAAATACATTTGTTTACCCACAACTACTATATTTTGCCAAAATAGTGGATAAAACACTTGCTTAGCTGTGTAACAAATTATTATATAAGTGTTTTCTTTAATTTTAGTGTTCTTTCTGACATTGAAAAGTGAATTAAGTTACATAATGACGTTGATGCTTCCTGTATAATAGATTTAAGCATTCTTAAAAGGACCTTAAAATATATTCTTTCTCTAATTTTCAGCCAATGCAATTTGTTAAATTCCTGGTTGCTTACAGGATTTTCTATTCTAGTTTTAAATACCAGTCACAATTTTGAACAGACAGCATTTTTATTTACAATTTTGAACAGACAGCATTTTAATTGTGACAATTCTAAAGTAGAAGATGTTGCAATAATCTAGCTGTAAAAATATTAGTGAACATACTATGGTACACAAATCTTTGTGCTATAAGAATTATTTTATTATTTTGCTCAATATATTGTAGCAGTTTTTAACAATCTTATTTATTTGTGTTTTTAAAGATAGTTCATTGTCAAGTATCATCCCTAAACTTTTTGCTGAGTCAACAAATCTAATGCATTCTTTGTTAGTAAAAGTACCTTTGATAATAATAATAATAATTATAATAATAATAATAATAATAATAATAATAATAATAATAATAATAATAATAATAATAATAATAATAATAATAACAATACTAACAATAGTAATAAAAATAGTAATAACAAAAATATAAAAGAATTAAAAAAAGATAATGAAGGAAAAACAAAATAATAAATAATATTTAAAATTTATTTTAGAATATTTTTATATAAAACAATAAATAAAAGTATTTTAAAAAATACGCTGTAGGTCCTATATTTTCCAAATTTAGGAAAATACAGCATCAATAATAGTTATTGTCATTTTTAGTTAATTGTACTCAAAAAGTTAAAATTGGTAACTGATATTCCATGAACCAAAATGTAATATATGGAGCACCACAAGGTACAGTCCTGGGTCCAAAACTTTTTAACTTCTATATCAGACCACTATACAAATATCTAAATATAATCAATTAAAACATAAAATATAATCAATTAAAACATAAAATATAATCAATTAAAACATAAAATATAATCAATTAAAACATAAAATATAATCAATTAAAACATAAAATATAATCAATTAAAACATAAAATATAATCAATTAAAACATAAAATATAATCAATTAAAACATAAAATATAATCAATTAAAACATAAAATATAATCAATTAAAACATTACTCAGATGATCATTTAACACTAAAAGCATTCCTTCCTTTATCTCAATATAATGCGCTAGTCCTAGATATACCATAATGTCTTGAATATATATCTAAATGGATGAGTGAATAATAAATATTAATAATATTATGGCACCACCTAGCATTCAAAAAGATAATATTATTATTATTATTATTATTATTATTATTATCATTATTATTGTTATTATTATTGTTGTTGTTATTATAATATAATGAATATAATTCATTGTAATTATATTCATTTCTCAAACAGTAGTTTTTTCTATTGTTAAGTTGTTTATCTATATTGTTGTTTCAGGGTTCAGAAGTTAAAAGGGGTATATATATATATATATATATATATATATACATACATATATATATATATATATATATATATATATATATATATATATATATATATATATATATATATATATATATATATATATATATATATGTATGTATGTATTTTTGCCATGAGATGAATGGACTAATGAATTCAGTCAATATTGAGTGCAAACCTAAAGATTAGAGAATCTTTATTGATACATCAAAGCTTAGTTTAAAAGCAGTGTTATCACATAATGAGCAAACCTCAATTCAAGTTTCCCCCATTTTTCGGGAGTCTCACAAATTTTTAAGAGCAATTTATCTCCCTCTCGTATAAACAAAAAAATTGAAAAACTCTTTCTTGTGGTCAGCAACATCATAAAGTCTCCCTCATACCAATTTTGAAAACTTGACAGGTCTGAATAAGAATCTCATTAATTCCTGTTGGATATATTGTCAAAAAAAAAAAAAAAAAATAATGGTTATTAATTATAGGGATGTCTTGGGTAGGGTATTTGTAGAAAGTAGTTGGTACACCCCTCCCCCTCATCATTTTTTCTAGAATAGTCCCTGAGAATGAGAGAATCTTAAACAAAAGTTTTAAAGTGTTAATCTTTTTAAATAATCTAATGTTCGCATGTTCAATAAATTATTGTTCAAATAGTTAAAAATTAACTGCGCAAGAAATACAGATTTTATCACTTATTTATAAAATTATTTAACTTACAATGTATAAAAAATAATATTTCTCTGCATTGAGGTAACAGCCTTAATTATTCTTTCTCATAAGTATTTTTATATTCAGAAAACAATATCTCCAAAAATGCAAAAGATACTGGCAGTGCTAATAATTTAAGAGCTAATTTCTTTAGCTGTGGAAACTTTTCTTCATGTTTCAAATAAATCAAATTTTAATTATATTTATCATTGTTTTTATCTATAATTGAGTAATTAAAAAACATAACTTCTTGAGCAGCTTGTACAAGGGAGATTTGGTCAATTTTTTTACAACCATCGTGTTATGAAAAATAGTAACAACTGAAGATAACTTTTGTAATTACATTTATAGTTTTATAATATGAAATAAAGTAAAATATGCAAAACATTTTTAAAAAACAACATGAAAAATTTACAATTAAATATAAAATTTAAATTATAATATAAAGTAATTAAATAATAATTAAATGAGTTTTAATAAAAATGAAAATTAATAATCTTATTTAGTTTTGGCAAAGTGTTATTAAAAGGAAGTTTGTTGTAAATATTTTCTTCTAAGCAGAAAAAAAGATCTTATCTCTATTTTCTTCATATTCTTTAAGTTCTAAAGAATCTGTTTGTTCTGAAAAGCAAGAGTTAAAATCATTCACTGTAAAATCAATTATTCATTTTTTCGGGGGGGGGGGGGGGAGAGGGGAGGGTGCAGAAGGGGGTTAGGGGTTAAATAATTAGGGCTAGTAGCAAAATGTCAATAATAGCGGGTAAAGCATATCTTTCCTCATTTGTAATACCCAGATTATATTGAGAAAAGAATCTCTAATTTAAAGATGCTAAAATTTGTTTTCTTGTTTGAGCTTTATCATATTTCTGATCTACTTTTGATGAAAAGTTTTGCTAAGTACATATATTTAGAGATAAGTAGATATATTTATTTATAAGTACATATATTTAGAACTACTGTAAATGTTGACAGCTCATTATGATCATTTGAAGATTTAAGTTTCTAAAATCGCTCTAACATAAATTATGCACTATTTCAATTAGTTGGGACATCTTGCCCTAATATTAAAGTTGTTTTATTTTATTGCTGTTGCAATAACTTAAATTCTGTACAATGCCCTAATAATTTATGTGCTTTAGCTAATAAATCTATTGCTAATATTTTTTTATAAAGCTGCATTGTTATTGACAAGCTGCAATAAATGAATTATGCAATGGAATGATGTTTAATTTTCAATACTAGAGCTAACTATCTTTTTGAAGATATTCTCGTTACAGCGTTGATATACATATAAAGAAGCAAAAACACCAAAGATGCACACACATTTTTTTGAAATTGTTCACCAGGCTTTCTTTGTCTATCTTATAATCTTTCTGTCTCCTAGCTTGTTATACACTTTCTTTTATAACTTGTATTGCCCTTTTTAGACATTTTATATATTTGTGCTTTTAGGTATATAGTTTTATTCTAGTTTTATTTATTTTATTTCGTCTATTCTTTTAGAATGATGTCAGTGAACAAGAACAAAGATGGGGTGCTAAAACAGTTGAAGGTTCAGGTCGAGTTGGTGCTCTAAGGTGTGTATGATTGACCTTTAAAAATATATTTTAAATCACAAGTAATGGTGCGTATTTATTCATACCTACTATTAAATAAATTTTTTTTGTTCAAAACTTACAAAAAAGCATATTTTTGTATTTCTTAAATAGAAGATTATAAAATCATTCCAATGTTATCATATCATACTTGTTTACAACTTCAACAACTAAGTTAAATTATTTTTCTTGCTCTTGAAAAAAAATGTTTTAAATAGCATAACTATTAAAAATTACTTTGGTAAACTTGAATGGTAAATTAATTTAAACTATGTATGTAATCATATTTTGCATAATTTTCATTAAAAAAATACACTTATATTTATTATGTTGTGTATTACTTTTTCCAAAATTAGATGAAATGCTTAGACAATTATAATCAATCAGATAAAAAATTATATCAATACATATTTATTTAACGTTTATACAAAATAGTATGTACACTGTTACAATCTTGCTTACATGCCAGCTTGTTATTAGACAAAAAATAGGACTTATTAAAAGTGTTGATTTTAGATAAATGATTTGGATACTTAAAATTTTAAATTATGCTTTTATGTAAAATGCTTTTAAATAAATTAAAAACTAATTTTACAATAAATACATCGAAAATTATCAAAGATAAAAGCAGTGCTTTTTTTCTAGAAAAAAATCTTTTTTATGTCAAAAATGAAGCAATAGGCTTTTCCCACAAATCGTCAAATGCGCAATGCATGTATTATTTGAGTGTATTCAATTTTTTTTGAATTAGATATTGCTACAGTGATGTAATCCTCGGAATTAGGGTCGGCATTCGGTAATGCCGACCTAAAAGTTTTTGCGGTCAGCAAAAAATTGCCGACCTTGTTTTGATGTTTTATGGTAAGACCTTTGTATCAATTTTTTTTTTTGCCAATCTCTAAAACATTGAGCTGACCTCAATTTTTCTAATTCCGAGGGTTGATGATGAGTTCTTTTACTGCTAATTTAGAAAATAAAACAGATGCTAGTTTTTCTCCGAATTGTTGTCCAGCATCTAAATCTGTTTTTTGTGACCTTAAACATCATAAACTTATTGCTTTTAATGAGGAGGAATCTATAAACAGTATTTTAATTTTTACAAGAAACAATTTATTTTAGCCAAATATAACTCACAATTTTATCAAAGATTATCTTGTTAAAGGGACTATATCTGTGGATAATTTAAAAGAGGAGCCGAAAAGCATTAAACTCTTGGTTATCGCTTATTTAAATAAAACTTTGTAAAAATGTAAAAGCATCCATAAATTTGTTTATTACAAAGTGTAATTTGCAGTGTCTTTGAAGCGTAAACAATACATAGTTTTTACACAATTGTGGCAGTCTACTGGTGAAGTACTTTATGCTAAATGCAATTGTAAAGCTGATATAGAGGGCTGTTGTAAGCATGTTGTATCATTATACCAGCTAATTGAATATATAGAGTCAGACATTAAAGAAATGGTTCGAGAAATTAAAACAAACTTAAATTTTGGAAAAAATAATGCTTATAAAGATAAAAACAATACTTGAAAAAGACCTTTAGTTTCAGGTACCCATAAATATTGTGTTGCAATTTTTTATGCAGTTCTAAAAATGTTTTCATAAACAAGAAAAATTTTCTAATTTTAAAAACCATTTTAATAATAAAAAACAATACATGTTTTGACGAACACTTGTCATCTTCAGTTAAAATTAAATATTTAAAAATACCTATAAAGGTGTTAAAAAACAATACAAATTATAATTATTCTTGTGCAAACTAGTATAATTACAAAAATACAATAAAATCAATTAAAAATTTTATCATGTCATACTTAAGAAATAGGAAATAACAAAAGAATAGGTTAAAAAGATACGCAATATGTATAGAAAGTAGTAGCTAAACAGAAAGTGTCATTTGGACATGGTTAACCTGTTTATTTATACCAGGTTTTAACCATTTTATGAACATACTTTCTTTAACCTTAACTTGAAGTTGTTAGATGCTGAATCTGAATCAGAAAAACACTTATCACTTATTTGCATGAAACAATTTTCATTAGCATGGTGATGTATATAGATATGAGATTTTTTATCTCTCTTGTAATATTCAGATATCCACATCTTGAAATGGTGATTAGTTTGGCCTATATAACAGGAGTTACATTCTGCACATACGAATTTATAGACCACCAATGATTTGAATTCTAGAGGTATAGGATCTTTAGAAGAAAAGAATTTAGAAATTTTCAGTGAGGTAAATACTAATTTAATATTTGCTGTACGGCAATATTTTTTAGCAATTGTATTCAGTTCTAAAAATGTTTGCTGTCACAATTTTCTCACGCGTTAAAGACTTTTTGAAAGAGTCTCTTTTTTAGCTTCTTCTGTTATCTTTAATGCAGCTTGAAGTCCCCATTTTTTGTGACCAAATGTTTTCTTATGTATCAAATTTAACTGTTGCTTTCTATCTTCGCTAAAATAAGAAACTTTATAATTGGACCATTCTTTAGATATTTTCATTCCAATCTTCTATGCCAAGTGATTTCACTTTTTGGCAGGTTGTGCAGCCAAGCTTTGTCAAAAACAGAGCTACTTGTTTTTGAAAAAAAAATCTGTTTTTTGCTCTAATGTCCAGCAAATTAGTCAGCTTTAGTTGGTATGATTGTCTGCAGAAGATAAATCTGCCGTTTTAACTTTGATTTCTTGCATTTCTTTCTAAAAAATCATTATAAGGTATTATGAGATATTCGGACATAACATCATCGGACATCCTACATAAACAATAATATTTCTTAAAAACGCAAATGCTTGTGGAATTGATATGGATTGGATAAAAAATAATTTGGCATTATAAAAACTAACAAAATAAACAAAAAAATAAGTTAAAGAAAATTTTTCTCAAGCAAATATAGTTTTTACTAAAAAAACAACAGATTCTGAAACGCAGCGCTGTAATGTTTTCATATCTGCAAAATATGTTTTACTTGATCTTTACAACCCACATTTGCATTTTCAATTAAAAAAAAAATTTTGTACAACTTTTTTTTTGGATTAAAAATATTTAAAAATGAATTAAGTTTAATTTATATAATAATATGAGGGGGAAAAAAAAATTTATATAATAAAAAAAAGGTTCCGCAACTCTGATCCGGTGTGCTCTAACAGAAAAAAAGCATTAGATATAAGTATTTTATTCAAAAGATTGTATTAGTTTTTTAAAGATATATTTCAATCTTTTGGAACAGTTTTTTATCTAAATTTTTTTAACTTACAACCAGATCCACTTTCTTATGTTTATATCTTTCCTATTTTTTAAATTTAGTATGCAGGGTTTAAGAGAAGCTGTAACAGAAGATGATCACAAAGTTAAAAAAGGTAATTTAAATCTGTTATAATTTCTATAAATTTTATTTATCAGGTTTTCTTATTACTCAATGTAAGTATTATATAAATATATATATATATATATATATATATATATATATATATATATATATATATATATATATATACATACATATATATATATATATTTATACAGTCTTCTCTGTTTGACAAGCGCTTTCGCGCTCTTACAGTTTTCAACACGCTCGCCCACACACTCGCCAAAACTACGCCTGGCGTTTTTTTAATACTTACATTAAGTATTATTATAGTGATTATAGTGATACTGTTTTGTGCATATATTATCAAGAAAGAGTTCGATGAAATAAGTCAGAGCTATAATATAGTGGAAAATAAAACTAAGTGATTTTCACAACTTTAAATTTTTTTCTGTTGCAATCATCAGGTGAAATACAAATATAGTTTTTTTGTTAAAAAATTATATACAATAGGAGCTAGTTATGTAAAACTGTACAGAAAAAAACAAATAAACTATATTATAACTGTGTGTATCTAATTTTCAGGTTTGTGGTTGCTTAACAGAAATTTATTTTTGTGACAACATTTGGAAATTAACTCTGTTTTTTGTTGCTCTTTAGCGTTTTTATAAAGTAAAATTTTAGTTTTTCATATAAAGTATATATTCATATAAAGTTTTATATAAGTAAACATTTTTTTGTTTTATTATTGTAAGCAGGGGCTTTTTTAAGGATAGACCTTTTTTAAGGATAGACAGGGGCTTTTTTAAGGATAGAAGTTAGTTCTGGTGTTTCTTTGAGTTTTTTCCTAGTTTTCCATATATTTTTTGAGTTTTTAAACTTACTTCTTATAATATTTGCCCATTTATTACGCGATCAAGGAGAGTTACTGACCATTCTGCTACAATCATTGACAATAATTTTTCAAATGTAACTACTAACCAAATTATTTCAGGAAATCTAGCAACTCCTATTTTTTTCGTGAAATCTGTAAAGGCATAAAAAGTCTAATAAATGTCAAAAATGTCAATAAATGTTTTAATTTCTAAACTTAAACATTGGAGAATCTGAAGAGTTGCTTGTAATTGGTTTCATTCTTATCTTTCAAATCAGAAGCAGTTTGTTAGCATTAATGGTTACAAATAAAATAACAAACACAAACTTTATGGTGTTCCCCAGGGTTCTGTTCTTGGCCCTCTATTGTTTTTGATTGATATTAATGATCTAAATAACTCTGTCCACTTCTCATCAGTCCATCTGTTTGCTGATAAAATATCTTGCATATTATTAAGTCTCATCATTCCTTGTGTAAAAATATATACTTAGACCTAAAAGATTTATTTCATTGGTTAAATGCAAACTTAATTTCTCTGAACTTGGAAAAAACTGTACTAATAATTTTCTCATCTCCAGGAGAAAAACTTTTATACAACAATCATATAACTAAAATTAAAACTAATAATAAACATTTATATTTAACACACGCTGTTAAATATCTTGGTATTTTTGTAGATTCGAACCTCTCATAGAATTTTCATATAGATGCATTCCATAAAAAACTTAATCAAGCTAATGGCATGCTTTCAATAATTCACCATTATATTGATAAAACTACCCTTAAAAATCTGTATTTTGCAATTTTTCAGTCTCATCTCAACTACTGTTGTCTGGTTTAGGGACGAATAGGCAACTGCAATATTAATAAACTATTATCAGCTCAGTACCAATCAATCTGAATAATAAATTTTCAACTCCATCATACATAAACTTTCTAAAATTCCTACCTTGTCAGCACTAGTTAGATTTGCTAATCTTCTTTTTGTATTTAACTCCCTTAATAAAAATATACTATCCTCTATTACAATCTTCTTTACTGAAACTCGATTTATACATTCACATTTAATTTGAAACATCAATAATGGAAAACTAAATGTGCCTCCTTATAAAACTTTGAGGAATGATAAGTATTCAATTACACATCAGTGTATCAGTGAATGGAATCAAAGTCTTGTGTGCATCGTGAATGAGTTTGAAAAATTAACTTCAAATAATTTATCTTCATTTTTTTATTTTAAACAAAATAAATTTAAACAAGTTCTAAAAAAAATTTTTATCATTATTAACTTCTTTTAGTTTTCTTATTTGACTTTTTCTTCTTACTATTTTTTTTATAGAAACTTTATTGCTTTTGTCAATTTAATTTATTTTTTTCATTACTGCTATTTTTATTATTACTATTATTATTATAATAATAATAATAGTAATATATATATATATATATATATATATATATATATATATATATATATATATATATATATATATATATATATATATATATATATATATATATATATATACATACATATATATATATATATATATATATATATATATATATATATATATATATATATATATATATATATATATATATATATATATATACGCACACACAGACACATAATTATAAATGCAGATTTAGAATAGCAATTGCTTAATTTTTTTGCTTATATAATTCCATAAGGCTTTTTCAGAAGAAAAAAAAGTAATAATATTAAGATTGCTACCCCAGCCCAAACCCTTAGTTGATGAAGTGGCACTCCCTTGCATGCTCTAATTATTCGTCAATCTATGAATGTACTGAAACCCCTGGCAGCAGGCTGTATCAGTATAATGTCAGTAAGACTGTCAACCTAAACAGGCAATCTAATTATATTATCCCTGCACACTTAGAAATCGTAATATATTTTGTTTATTTCGAGTTTTATACAAATATTTTTTATACAAATGCCAACTTAAAACCAGACACTTTTTTTTAGAAAAAAAAAACAAAAAAACAAAGAATTTTTTATTTATTACAAATGTCTGTAATTCTAGATTGCACCCAACTCCTCATTTGATGTACTGAAGTTTCAAAATATTTCTGTTTAAGTATGACTTGATATTATTAGGTTTAAGGGTTAACAGAAAATAAAAACAAGCAAATTTTAATTTTTTTCCAATACAAAGTTTTAATTATTTTATTCAAATTTAGTGTTATTTATATGATTTTAATCAAGGCTATTCAGATTGTTAATTTGTTGATTGCTCACTTGTTTTCATTAATGTTTTAACAATTGTGGACTTATATTTATAATGTTTTGAATTTGGCATCTATTTTCTTCAACTGTTTGTAAAATATATTGCTATTGAGTTTTATCTTTCTTCAAGGCTTTTGTGTAATCAACCCCTTTGACTATGGCATAGTATAAACAATTTTATAGTATAAACAATTTTATGTGCTTCCTGGCTTTCGGTTACTGTGCAATATTTCTTCATAAATGTCCAAGTTATTTCGAGCTCTTCAAATACATATTTTGATCTCTTTGTTACAGTCATCTAATCTAATCGGCAGATTCAGCCGATTCTTTGTCAAATATTTTCAAGTTATTCTACTTCTTATCCCTTTGAGCATGGGGAGCCATGCTTACAATTTATCCATTAATCATTTTATTTCAAGCCTTTTTACCTGAGTTTTTTGGCTAGTTTTTCAAATGTTTTTCATCTATTTTTTATTTTAATTGGTTATCAACATAATTGCTGAAAAAAAAGAGGCTCACAAAGTTTTGAGTTGAATACCATAAATTTCCTGCAATGGGTGTTATGGCAGATTCAGCCGATTCTTTGTCAAATATTTTCAAGTTATTCTACTTCTTATCCCTTTGAGCATGGGGAGCCATGCTCAAAGGGATAAGAATCGTGGTTATACCATCAGAGCACATAGAGCCACAGAGTTAAAGTATTCTTTAGAACTATGACTTTTTTTTTTATACAAAAACTGCTGTTCATAAATTAAAAATGGTATCATTGAATAGAGCACATTTTTTTTCTTTTAATATATTATTTGTGAATATTTCGTGTTAAAGATAAGTGACAGGGAAAAAAGTTTTATAAAAGTAGATCGCTTATTCAATGAAGGCACAATATTTTTTATTGAAAAAAAGGTATACAATATTATTTAATTCAAATATTTTACAAAATCTAAGCATTTGAAGTTTTCATTTTTATGTAGACTCCAGTTCTGATGGTGATGCTGGACCCAAACATACTATTTTGAGTCAAAACCCATTGACTATGTTCACTTATTTTTTACCATAGAATTTTTGGAAAATTTAGTAACTTATGCCAGTATGCTGGTGCATGGATACAAAGTAGTAGTAGTAGTAGTAGTAGTAGTAGTAGTAGTAGTAGTAGTAGTAGTAGTAGTAGTAGTAGTAGTAGTAGTAGTAGTAGTAGTAGTAGTAGTAGTAGTAGTAGTAGTAGTAGTAGTAGTAGTAGTAGTAGTAGAAGTAGTAGTAGTAGTAGTAGTAGTAGTAGTAGTAGTAGTAGTAGTAGTAGTAGTAGTAGTAGTAGTAGTAGTAGTAGTAGTAGTAGTAGTAGTAGTAGAAAAATTGCTGCAACAGGTTTCCCTGTATAACCTACAGGTTTTGGCAGCCTTATCTACTTCATACACTAATTTTATTCATATCAATATATAAAAATTTACAATAAGATATATAGTATGAAGTATAAGTTTGTACTTTATTGTTTTTCCTTTTTTTTTAGTTTTAATCTCAATACTTATGCGGATTATTTGAAATTTCTGCATCAAGCTTAGCCTTGAAACTGTTAAGTGATAAAGCGCATACAACTTCTGACGGCAATGCATTCCAATGATTCACTATTCGATTAGTAAAAAACTGGTGCCTTTGCTCGCAATTTTGAACATATTCTCTAGTCATTTTTAGATGATGTCTTCTAGTTTTTATTTTATCTGACTCCCCAACACGAAGGACATAGGGTTCACTTCATGAGACAATGTCTATATTATTAATAATTTTATAGGCCTGTATCAGATCTCTCCTAATGTGACAGGTTTCTAAAGATGTTAAGTTTAGTAAAATCAGGCGATCTTTGACGTATGACGGTACGAAGGTATTTAACGGGTAGCTCTTCTTTGTACTTTCTCGATTTTGTCAATATCTATTCTTGATGATGGATTACTGGCTGCTACCTCAAATTCCAGATGAGGTCGTACAAAGGTTGTATATAGAATTTTAAGTAGTTGCGGAGTCATGTGACTGAAAGTACGATACAACATGCCTAATACACGGTTAGCTTTATTGGTTGCAAAAGTTGAATTGTTATGCCATTTTAAGTCTGGCGTAATCATGATGCCTAAATCATGTTTAACTAAAGTCGATGCTAGTTCTACACTGATATTGTCATTAGCTGGCATTGAGTAGACATAAAAGTTGTTTTTTTTACCTATGTGCATGATTTTACATTTATAATCAACAACATTTGATGTCCCATCCATGGTCGATAGGTCATGTATGAATAAAACAAGGAAAAACAAATCTTTTAGAAATAAAAGAATTCCTTGGTGTTGTTATCATTATTGGTCTCATCAAGAAAGCAAATATTAAACTGTATTGGGATATTAGTCATCCTTGTACTTCAACTCCCTCGTTTGTTACCCACTTCAATCGTGACCATTTTCCATTTTTGCTTAAGTTTATTCGCTTTACTGATATCTCTATTCAGTTCAGTATTTAGTTGAACATTTTAACAAGAAATTTCTGTATTTTTATATTCCCTAAAAAGATATTTCTATAGATAGAGCATGGTTGGTTTCAAGGGAAAGACACCACATCTTGGCCAATATATGCCAAACAAATGTCATTCTCGGTTTGGAATAAAATTATGGTTTGTTTCAGATCCCTTGGATTTTTCAAAATTTCCCTAAAAATAGCTGATCGTTGATTGGCCGTTATTTTGAGCGCTGCACCAATATTTGTCTCAGTTTGAAATTTACAAGGGAGCAAAAGATCCAGATGATGCAGCTGTTGCTTATGGTATGGCTTACAACTTGGTTTTTTGTCTTTTGCATCAAACCGACCTCCTCCATTAATGTTTTCATTTTGATATTGATAACTAATATACTTCTCCCTAATTGAATCTTTTTTCTACATCAGACCACAGCAACAGGCACAGTAAGAGTAAAAAGAAAAGGTTTGGCAGAAATCTGACTTGAAACAAAATTAAAAAATAAAGAAGTTTGCCAATATAGAAAAGGTCCTTTGTTATGTGTGGCATACCGAGATGGTAAAAAAAAAACCTGTATTATTGTCTACTGTTGCCAAAGCAAGTTTTACTGAATTTCATCACAGAAGAGGTAAAAAAGGAGCCAAATTTTGTTACCTTTTACAATTGAGTCATGGGAGGGGTAGATTTGGGAGATGCGCAGCTATATGTTACCTGTCAGTAACATATAGCTGCGCATCTCCCAAATCTACCTTTTGTAGTCCAATTCATTGTCTTACCAGCGTAAGACAATGAATTGGACTACAAAAGATGCCTTTTCTTTATTGGCAGGGCAATTCTAAACAGCTACTTATTATATAAACTTCACTGTACGGCATTTATATTTTATCATGCGCATTTATAAACGTCAGATCATTGTGAGAAACAGATGAAGAGATAGGAGCCGTAAACCAATATTACATGTAAATCAAAATAATTTTTTTTTAGAGATTCTTTTCTTCATTTTTTGTTAAATGAAATTGATGTCAAAACAAGTAGATTTTATTAGAATACAGTGTGCTTTTGCCATTCATTGTGCTTGGTGCATAGCACCAGAAGTATGAAAAGTCATTCCACTTTGACCTGCAGGAGTTTTTCCTAAAAAAAGTTAAAGACAGCTGAACAATTCTTTGTAATTGTTGCAAGATTGTTTTGTTCCTTTCAGAATATTTACAGCAAATTTTACTGCTAATAATACAAATGAACCATACTCTTTGAAATTTGCATCAGTTAAAAGCCATTATTCATAAATAGGTTAACTCCACTGATCATGAAATTGTTAAAATAATTTAACCTCTTGAACAGAAGATGGTCCAAAACAAGTTTTGTAAACATAAGATAAAATCATTTCATGAACTGTTTGAATTTTGAAATAATTCTTTTTGCAACTTGCATCACTTCTGTACATCGAATTAATTCATATGATGTAGAGAAATGTTCCATATGGGCACCTAACCTTTAACAAATATTGGACAAAACCAAGGAACCAGAGAGAAATTTTTAAACAATCAAAAGCTGAACAAAATGTTTGTTTCTTCACTTTTTTTTTATTTTCAGTTTCTTTGCTGGCGATTGAATAAAGTCATTTACTTCATTATCAGTACTCCTGAGAGGAGTCTGATTCTGTCATAACTAGGTCTTTTAAAAACATTTCTCTTCTTTTTAGCTCTTTTGTATTTCTTTATGTATTTCTCAACAAGTTTTTCGGCATGTGTTATACCATGATAATGTTGCTTTGTTGCAATTCTAGTTCTTTGCCAAAAGTCTAGAGCTTGATCTGTCACAAGATCTGCAGTTTCTCTTAAATTGTTATTTTTAAAGAAAAAATTAAGTTTGTAAGACATATATACATACATATATATATATACATATATATATGTATATATATATATATACATATATATATATATACATATATATATATATATATATATATATATATATATATATATATATGTATATATATATATATATATATATATATATATATATATATATATATATATATATATATATATATATATATATGTGTGTATATATATATAAGCCTGGGTCTACTCAAAGTGGACAGCGATTATTTTTACACCATAAGTTGACATAAATTTTTTTTTTTTTTAATTCATTTTTCACTAACAGATGTTGCGTAGATTAAGTATTTGTATAGAAAAAAAATTTAAGTGATCAATTAAGCGTCTTTTTAAAAAGAAATAGAAAATTTGTCAACTTAGCGATTTTAACGCATGCACATATATTTCAACTTGACGTCGTAGAAATAGTATAAAATAAATTTTATACGTATTTTTAAGTTTATTTGTCATTTTTACATGTATTTATATTAAAAAAATTTATAAAAACATAGAAATTTTAAAATACAAGTCTATATATTTATTATTGTTGACTTGAAGCAAGATTTACGAGTAGAATAATTCTACTTATAGTTGAAAAAAAACATTATATAATGTCTAAATGTTAATTTTTTTTTTAAACTGGTCGTATATTATTTTAACTAAATAGTTTATCTATAAAAATTATAATAAATATATCTTATACGTGTTACATATACGACCTATAGATCGTATATGTAACACAAGTAAATATACGCGCTTTTAATAAAAGTTATTGTTTATAGTTTTCCGCATTTTTTTTTGTTAATGTTTTTCATAGAAATCTCTTGAGTATAATTTAGACATTACAATGGTATCTTTTTTTTTTAATTTCCATTGAACTAATTGTTACTAAAATTCATTCAAACGTAAAGTCGACAGGAAATCTGTTGACTTATGAAAATTGTCGACTTGACGATGGTTATAGAGACATAGTTTGTCGACTTTGGGCTGACCTAGTCTTATATATATATATATATATATATATATATATATATATATATATATATATATATATATATATATATATATATATATATATATATATATATATATATAGTCTTGCATGTCTCTTGCGTAGCATCAAAAAATATTTCCCATAAACTGTAGTTTTAAAGAGCGCGTTAATAAACAAGACCAGAAAAAGTTTTAAAAATTAAATTTTTTTTTTTAATTGATAGACTGCCTGGCCAAACCAAACCCTCAGTCGATGTAGCAGCACTCTCTTGCGAGTCAGGCTATTTGTCAGTCGTTGTAGCAGCACTCCCTTGCGAGTCAGGCTATTTGTCAGTCGATGTAGCAGCATTCCCTTGCGAGTCAGGCTATTTGTCAGTCGATGTAGCAGCACTTCGTTGCGAGTCAGGCTATTTGTCAGTCGATGTAGCAGCACTCCGTTGCGAGTCAGGCTATTTGTCAGTCGATGTAGCAGCACTCCGTTGCGAGTCAGGCTATAAGATAGTCGATGTAGTAACATTTACGCATGTTTAAAAAATGTTTTTTATTAAATCAATAACAAAAACACCACTAATTAAAAAAAACTTTCTAGTCGTTATAATTGCGGTTTTTTAAAAAATTTTTAAAAAACAATTAAATTTAATGTACTTCCGCATAAATTAATTGCTTTGACATTTCGATGACAATGAAAAACAGCTTAAGAGACGAGGTAATTAAAATTGTAGTCGTAAGAGACTTTTTTTACATTAAAATGCTCTTAAAGCGACACTATATGAGTATATATATATATATATATATATATATATATATATATATATATATATATATATATATATATATATATATATATATATATATATATATATATATATATATATGTATATATATATATATATATATATATGTATATATATATGTGTGTATATATATATATATATATATATATATATATATATATATATATATATATATATATATATATATATATATATATATATATATATATATGTATATATATATATATATATATATATATATATATATATATATATATATATAAATCTATATATATATATATATATATATATATATATATATATATATATATGTATATATATATATATATATATATATATATATATATATATATATATATATATATATATATATATATATATAAAATATATTTTAAATCTATTTTTAGAATTAATGGATCCAAAGTAAGTAAAGCTTAAATTTTGTATGATTTTTTATATGAACTTGTGTTTTTTTTAATGATAAGAAACACTATTATTCATTCTAGTCTTTATTTTCCATTAATTATAAGGGTAGTTTTATTATTGATTAAGAATTATTCAATTTATTTTAGCAAAGTAGGAAGTTATGGCTATGGTGGTAAATATGGAGTACAAACTAACAGCCAAGACAAGGTAAGTTTTAAATAGATTTTTGTTGAATAAGCAGATATACGAGGTGTATTATTATTTTTATTTTATATTTTTAGGCTGCTTTAGGTTTCGATCATCAAGAACAGTTGACGAAACATGCTTCTCAAAAAGGTAAAGTCTAAAAATGATAATAATAGAATTGATAATGGTAATAATTTATAGCTTGTGGCATGTAGTTTGGACGGGTATCCATAACGTCATTTTCTTATTCAAATATGACATTACGGAAGAGTTGAAGCATTTTTTACAACAATCCTTCCCGGCTTCAACCTGTTTTGTAGGTTAACACTGAGTATTTTTGATGTGATAGGAAGAGCCTTATCAAAGATTTATGAGTTTCCTCTATTATACTTGTATATCAGAGTTTTACTTTACCTATGGTAAGTTATCTATAGAGCCTCACCTGCATCAATAAAAGATTAGTTTAATGTCAAGGGCAATTTTACTATTTACAGAATTAATTTTTTTAAGTAAAATTAATAAAATTTAAGTTTTTTGCAATTTTGTTTTAACAATAATTTTCTTTTGTATAAAATTTGTTAAAGTTGTTTTTGAAATTTATTTTATTGTTAAAAGATTCTGCTTGATAATTTTGTTTGAAGAAATTTTTTTACTAATACAAAGAAATATATTTGCTGATACAAAGAAATATTTTTAATGATACAAAGAAGTATTTTTAATGATACAAAGAAATATTTTTAATGATACAAAGAAGTATTTTTAATGATACAAAGAAGTATTTTTAAAGATACAAAGAAATATTTTTAATGATACAAAGAAGTATTTTTAATGATACAAAGAAGTATTTTTACTGATACAAAGAAATATTTTTACTGGTACAAAGAAATATTTTTAATGATACAAAGAAGTATTTTTAATGATACAAAGAAATATTTTTAATGATACAAAGAAGTATTTTTAATGATACAAAGAAGTATTTTTACTGATACAAAGAAATATTTTTACTGGTACAAAGAAATATTTTTAATGATACAAAGAAATATTTTTACTGATACAAAGAAATATTTTTACTGATACAAAGAAATATTTTTACTGATACAAAGAAATATTTTTACTGGTACAAAGGATTTTGTAAAAAAACAAACAAAAATTCTTCTAAATGTTTTTATTCTTCAGATTACTCAACTGGTTTTGGAGGAAAATATGGTGTTCAAAAAGACCGACAAGATCAGGTATTACAGCGACATTGTAAAATATTTACTAAATTTAATAATTTACTGAAACAGTTGTATTTTCAAAAAAAATGATTGTAGTTGTTGAACAAATTTAGACAAAAATATTATAATTAATGTCTGCAGTTGAACAAATTTTTAGACAAGAATATTATAATTATAGTCTGCAGTTGGATTTGATCATCAAGAAAAGCTTTCAAAACACGATTCTCAACAAGGTAATTTTTGAAATTTGTTAGGTTTTTTGTTTGAAATTACAAGCTACATATAGTAGCATCTAAAAGTTAAACAAACAGTGGACAAACAACTTATTTGTAATATTTTCTTATCAAATTAATTTTTTAAAAATGAATTTACTTATAATTATGTTAAATTATACTACAATTATCACATTTTGGAGTAATTAATCAAAGTTTTATTTAAAGACCAAAAATAAGGAAAAACTAATCAGACAAAATACCTCTTTTGAAAACATTATTGCATCAACAAATGATAAGTTTTTAGCATTTTTTATAATGTTTTCTAATGTATATAATATGTACATAATGTATATGTTACATAATATTCATTATGTAACATATACATTATATACATAATGTATATGTTACATAATGAATATTATGTAACATATACATAATATTAATCTTCATATAATGTTAATATTAGTTGGAAAACTTTTTGCAGCAATGATAAAAATTTAAAGATAAAAAATAAGGAAAAACTAATCAGACAACATTGCACAAATGTGGCATTGTATCAACTGGGTTAAATAATATATTAATTAGCATTTTCTCCTTAATACATTTAATCAACTTAAACAAGTCTTGATTAATTAGCTGGCTTGTGACTGGTTTTATGCAAATGCATATTCAGAAAAAGAATTTTGGAAAAAACTCTTTAAAGTTTAATTTGTCTACTTCTTTTTAATCCAATCATTTCCATTCGTTCAACAAAGTTTTGAGTAATTAGGCTCAAATATGGTTATAGATATTTGGCATACTTATTAAAAATTAAATTTTAAAAAGTTAACTTAAAAATGTTATTACAAAAAAGATGTTTCTCCACTTCTTTTGGATGCTACTGTAAATGCAAAAAAATTTGTCACAAAAACTTTTTTTTTTGTCTTCTAGATTACACCAAAGGATTTGGTGGAAAGTTTGGAGTTCAATCAGACAGACAGGACAAGGTTTTTAATTTAAATATTTCTTGTATTATTGCAAAACATTTAAGATATATGTGTCATAAGATTTATGTGACATGTGTTTTATAATTTTTATTAATTTTTTTTTAAACCTTTTTAATCACTTTTTTTAGAGTGCAGTTGGATTCGATTATCAAGAACAACTTCAAAAGCATGAATCACAAAAAGGTTTTACTATATATTTGATATATTTACACATATATTATATATTACATATTTAGTTTACATATTTACACTGTGTTTTTCATCATACATGCTATTGCAAAAACTAAAAGTTTCTATTTTCTTATTCCTGACTCTATTATTAACCTCTATAAATCTTTTTTTTTTTTTAAACATCTTCGCTTCCAACAAGGCTGCAAGCAACCACTAATTAGTGTTGGAAGTTACTGGAAGAGAAAAGATGAAGATTGTAGAGCAAGATAACGATTGACAGACGATTTAAAAGATTGCAAATTATATGAATCAGGAAGGTAAGATGAAGGAAGCAATTTCCAAAGAACTGATGTTCGAGGAAAAAAACTAGACGAGTAAGAGTTTTTGGAGTACTTAGGAACAGTAACAGAAAAAGGATGAGACTTAATTGAATGACGAGTAACACAAGAATGAGTTTTAGTAGATGGCACAAGAGACGCTAGCTCTTTAAGGTTGGCTGCAAGAGCAGGTCTAACTATGTTTACAATGGGTTTTTGCACCTTGTCTAAAAGAGAAAGGGCATCATTAGAAGATCCGCCCCAGATATGGCAACAGTATTCCATACAAGGCTGGATTTGATATTTATAGAGATAGAGAACAGAATCCAGAGTAAGAAAGTGTCGAACTCGATAAAGAGAAGCAACTTTAGCAGATGCTAATTTTGCAACGGATCTGATATAAGGTTTCCAAGAAAGATTAGAAGTAAGAGTTAATCCTTGAAGATGAAGGGTAGGAGTCTCATTGAGTACATTACCATTCATAAATATAGGAAGGTCTAAATTATTGTGATAATGATTGGCTGAAAAAAATTGAGTTTTTATAGTTGTAGTTGTAGTATTTGTAGTTGTATTATAACTGTTGAGATATATTAAAAGTATTATAACATTCAAGTCTGCTCTAGCACCCAAACATAAATCCTTCTTTTTTTTTCCTGCATATACTACCATGATGGCTGCTCAAATAAGCTATCATTTGTTATTATGTCAAGTTGGTCTTTAGAATTCTACCTAATTTTGTATTTTCCTGATTTATATAATTTCAGTTTTTAATGTGAATGTGAATGAAATTTAATGTAATGTGAAACTAATTTTCTAATGACAATATTCTAACAATTTGTATAAATATTTTACTATGTCTGAAAGTTTCATAATATTTTAATAACGAAAAATTTTAAAGAAAAAGGAAAAATTATAGACAAGTTAAAGAAAATTAAAGAAAGTAAAGGAAAGAAAAATAATAATAATAATAATAATAATAATAATAATAATAATAATGCAAGTAACATTAAAAAGTTGGAAACCAAAACAAAAAAAGTACTCAAAAGAGAAAAGAAAATTCAAAACAAGTAAACAAAAAAAAAGTAAAAAAGTAAACTGAAAGAAAAAATGTAATAATCAAACAATATTCAAAAAAAATAAACTTAAAAATAAAATGGACAAGAAAGAGAAAAAGACTTCCAAATTTATTCTATCCGTGGACACGCCTTGTTTGTCCACGCATAGAATAAATTTTTCTGACTAACTGACCACGTTTTATTATTATGCGTTTTAAGAATTCGCGCCAAAACAAAATACCGCAAAAATGCAAGCAACCTTAAAGTAAATAACAGAAATCTGTTTGTGCTTTAAAATTAAAAAATTAATGTACATTATTAAAAAAAAAATTTACCTATATTTTATTTATTTATTTTTTTAGGGTGGTAGTTATTTAAGCTATGAAAAATCAAATTAATAAGAAAATCAAAAAGAAAAAGAATAATGTTTAAAGAAAATAAAAGGACCTTTTAATGTAAAATTTGTTTATGACTTTTATCAGTCAGTAATACTTTAATATTCACGATAGAACTATAAACAATTTTTAAATGTTTCGTAAATACATTTAAATGCTTAAATGTATTGATTTTAATGTTTGAATGTATTGATACGCAAGAAAACACGAAAACGATTGCTATTTATTAGTAAAATATGTTTTGTTTTTTTTTAATGAAAGAAAATTATATTGTCAAACGATTGAGTTGCTTATTTTGCAATCATTAATTGACATTGTGAACAAGTGTTAATATATAATAATGTCCCGAAGGAACTGTTTTCGTAACAATGACAACAGAAGCAATGCAATTATTTTTTTAACTTCTTTCGTAATTACAAAATTATGCAATTGAATAATTTCAACGTAATAAAAGGCGAGCATTGACTCAGTATAATCAGTTTAGAATAAGTCGAGAAAGAACTTTTTTCACATTAAAATTTTGTTATGTTTAAAATCTTAGATAATATATTTAATAATTAAAACAGCAATTTATTTTCTTGTTTAAGTATTGGGGAATAAAGTCATTGCCTTTGCATAAACCTTCGTAAAAACTAAATTAAATGAAAAAGTTTAACCAAATTTGTCTAGCGTAAATAATAAATAAGTTTTTTAATACATTGTCAGATAAAGTTCGTGAATAAATTACGTATTAAGTCTTTTTATTTTCGTGAAAACTTTATGACTTATCGTCATCTTTTCCTTGACTTGTATCAAATTTCGTAGCTGAAAATAGCAACCCTAATAAAAGAAAACAACAGTATAAAAATTTTGAAAAAAGTGTTCAAGACTTTTTTTTTTTGTTACAAGAATTTTTTTTTTTTTTTATTTTTTTTTATTATCAAAATATTTTTCTTACATCCAATTTCAATTTTATACTTTGTTTAGACTTTGTTTCCTTTTTTTAATATTATTTTTTATTCTCTGTGGATAATTTCCGCTTTCTTACGAAATATTGCCGCTGTCACATTTTCTGAAAAATTTATTCTATGCGTGGACAAACAAGGCGTGCGACCGCACGCCTTTCCTGGGAAAGCCTGATATTTTTTTTTACTTTCTACTTTGCAAGAGTTTCTTGTATTGCTGATGTTTTTATCTGTTAACTTAATTTTTAATTTATTTTTTTTAGTTATTATTGGTGTTGTTTTTGTTTTTGTTTTTAAATTTATTGTTTATAAGTTTAGTTTTTGTTGAGTTTTTGTCTGTGGTTTTTGTTTGAATTTTTTTATTATTATTTGTTATTCTTATTATATCATATTATTATATTACTTATATAGTTTTCATTTTGATTAAAATATTATAAATATTAATAATCATTTTCTGTTCAATACTTTTTTTTTGATTAAATTATTATAAATATTAATAATCATTTTCTATTCAATTTTTTTTTTTAATCTCACAGTAAGTTGTTACTTTATGTCAGTTTTTTAACTGTTTGTAACTTTTCTTCTTTGCGTATATAATATTCAGTTTTTGTTTAGAAATCTATTAATGATCATATTAGTTTTATTAATTTATGTTGTTATGTTTTTATTAATTATGTTTGTTATGTTTTGTATGTTATTAATTATGTTTATGCTGTTGTTATTTTTGTGTATTGTTTATAATGTTGTGTGTTTTTGTGTATTTTTTTACATTGTTGTGTATTTCTATGTTTTGTTTATACTTTGGTGTAATTTTGTGCATCGTTTATATTGACGTGTACAGTTGTGTATTGTTTGCATTTTTTTGTGGTCTTGTTGCTAATTATTTTTACAATTGTTGCTTTTTATGTTTATTGCTATTATTCAAGTTATTTTCTTTTTTTTTTGTCTCATCAAAATATTTAAAAATATCCTTTGGTTTTTTTGTTTTGTTTTTTTCTTCATTATTTTTATGATCCTTCTGATCATCAAATATTGTGTTATCTCATTCATTCGTTATCTATCATGCCAGTTTATTCACTTTTGTCTTTTTTTGTGTTATTCGTCTTGCTATTTTAAATATTTTTTTTTTCTTTTTATTTTGTTTAATTTTATTTTGGTTGCTATCTATATTACTTTTTTTTGCTTTATTTGTTTATTTTATTAAAATGTCTCTCCAATAATTAGTATTTAACTATATGAGTGACACCGAACCTAATTTTGTGAAATTATAAATCACTTTGTAATTATTTCAACTTTAAATAAATGGATTTAAAAAAAAAAAATGTCTGATTTTTAATGTTTACCGATTTCTCGTCCTTAGCTGTCTTTTTCATTTGCTTAATAACTTTCAACTTAAAAAGTGGTTAGTTTCAGTCTTGTTAGAAATTAATTTCCTAGTGAAGTGAAAAGTGACTAACTTTTAGATTCTCAATCTTTGTTCAGATTACAATAAAGGGTTTGGTGGAAAAGTGACTAACTTTTAGATTCTCATTTTATGTTCAGATTACAATAAAGGGTTTGGTGGAAAAGTGACTAACTTTTAGATTCTCAATCTTTGTTCAGATTACAATAAAGGGTTTGGTGGAAAAGTGACTAACTTTTAGATTCTCATTTTATGTTCAGATTACAAAAAAGGTTTGGTGGAAAAGTGACTAACTTTTAGGTTCTCGATCTTTGTTCAGATTACAATAAAGGGTTTGGTGGAAAAGTGACTAACTTTTAGATTCTCATTTTATGTTCAGATTACAATAAAGGGTTTGGTGGAAAAGTGACTAACTTTTAGATTCTCAATCTTTGTTCAGATTACAATAAAGGGTTTGGTGGAAAAGTGACTAACTTTTAGATTCTCATTTTATGTTCAGATTACAAAAAAGGTTTGGTGGAAAAGTGACTAACTTTTAGGTTCTCGATCTTTGTTCAGATTACAATAAAGGGTTTGGTGGAAAAGTGACTAACTTTTAGATTCTCATTTTATGTTCAGATTACAATAAAGGGTTTGGTGGAAAAGTGACTAACTTTTAGATTCTTATTTTATGTTCAGATTACAATAAAGGGTTTGGTGGAAAGTATGGTGTTCAGTCTGATCGCCAAGATAAGGTAAATTTTTAAAAATCTATTTCAAATACTATTTTTTAAGGTTTTAATTTTTATTTTTTAATACTTAAAAATGAGGTTTTCATTTTTGTGTTCTTAGAAATCCTGTTTTCATTTTTGAGTCATAGAGATCCTGTCGATTTAGCTTCTGCATATGGCTGCTATTAATTGTTTTTAGAGAAAAAATTCTCTAAAAACAGTTCTCTAAAAAAAATTCTCTAAAAACAGCATAGGTAGCTAACCTAAACTAATTTTTCTGCTTTTGTAACAGTGTAATGAATGATAAGTGGATATTTAAATTTAAAAAATAGATACGCATAATTATTAAAATTAATGGTGCTGTTAAGCCATATGCAAAAACTCAACAAAAAATTTAAAACATGTCATTATATGTCAAAATGGGATTCCATGTGCACAAACAAAATAAAATCAAGTAAAAATTTTCCCATTAAACCTCTTCAAATTTTAAAAGCTCTTTTTCTTTTTTATTTAAAATTTATTTTTTTGTTTTATGAAAATACTTCTTGCTAACATACCCTGCACAAATTCATAATTGAAATCTTAAGCAAGGCTTAAAAAAGAAGTTTAGAGTTAATTAACCTAATCAAAGCTTATTTTTGATATGAATATAACTTGTTTGATGGTTGGGGACTCCTTTAAATGATTTTTTTAAATGAAATTTGAGAATGAAAATAGTAAAAGCTATTTTTTATAATATTTTTTTACTTGCTAAAATGTTGTTGAGTCTACATGTCTGCAATAATTATTTATCAAAGTATTAAAAATGAATGCAAATTCTTTTAATAGCAAACAGAATTTACTCCAACATAAATAATGAAAAAAACATACTTATACACAAATAATTTTGTTTAAATATATCTAATGATTACAGTTATCTAAAAAAAAAAGGAGAAGAAAACTTTATTATGTAATAACTTTTTCAGAGTGCAGTAGGATTTGATTATCAAGAACAACTTCAGCAGCATGAATCACAAAAAGGTGGTGTAACACTTTTTTTTAAAGTATACACTTATTTACTGAAAACAATATTGATAGACTTGTATCATAAAAAATAATTAAAAAATGATCAATTTATTAAAGGAAATGAACAATTATTTTAGATTATACAAAAGGTTTTGGTGGAAAATTTGGTGTCCAAACCGATAGAAAAGATAAGGTATTATTGTTGATAAATTTTTCTTAGGTTTTTTAGACTTAAAAATATAAGTATAGTTTATCAAGTTTGAAATTTTTTTTTAATAAGTATAATAAATATTGTTAAAATGTAGTTTAAGTAAGTATAATGAATATTGTTAAAATGTAGTTTTTGTATACATACATACATACATACATACATACATACATACATACATACATACATACATACATACATACATACCGATAAGTGGGAAAAGGCTGATGCCGATACCAATGAATTAACTAGTTAGTAAAATTTTGAAAATATAAAACCATACAACTCTAAATTAACTTTTTAATTTTTTCATGGAATCAGAGCTGGTAAACATACTTGGACCCAAATCAGAGTCAAACTATTATTTTAAAAGATTTTAGAAAAACTCAGTTAAAAAAATATACATTTTTTAGTTTTTTTACTATGAAAAGAAAACTTTTAAAAAATACAATTTTAGAGAAGCACTTTTTACTTCAATTTTATAAAGAAAATGGTATTAAGATAAACATTATCTCATTATCAAGGCAGCCTGTCGATTTCAATAGCTTTCTAGTATGATTATTTGGGATGATTGAAAGTGTGTTTTTGTTTAATATAAAATTTTATGTTAAATATGAAAACCTTTTATAATTTTATGCAGCATTGACATCATTATATATATATATATATATATATATATATATATATATATATATATATATATATATATATTATAACAGAAGCGCTATTAGACGCACTTGAAATATATAAAATTGCTGTTTTAGGTTGAAAAAAAATGTTTAAGTAGAAAAAGTGCGTCTAACAGCGCGCTAGTATATATATATATATATATATATATATATATATATATATATATATATATATATATATATATATATATATATATATATATATATATATATATATATATATATATATGTATATATATGTGTATATATATATATATATATACATATATAAATTAGTAAAAACACTTCAAATTCAAGTTATTATTTAATTACCTAAAAAAGCATATAACTTATAATACTTGTTTAGATTTAAAAAAAGCAGTCTGGTGTTAAAAATGAGCCTGGTGTCAAGGGCTTCAGTACATACATCAATTGATTAAATAGAGGTCATTTGCTGCTACATCAACTAAGGGTTTGGGCTGGGGCAGCAATTTTTGTTTTCTTAAAAAAGTTGTATGGCTGTAATAAACTAAGCAAAAAAAATGACAGTAAGTTCATATTTTACTGGTTTTTCAATTGTGAAAAACACAAAGCTATAGGTACTGAAAAATTAACTATTGTTTGCTTACTTCACTATGTTTCTCAGCCCTCTTTGCATGTTCTACCTGTTTAGTTAGTCAATGTAGTTGCACTCCTTGTATGCTTTATCTATTTCAGGCCTTGTTTTAAATAAAAAAGTGCTTAACGCATTAGCTTAACGCTATATTTGACGTCATAAAATTATCTTTATTTTTTTTTTATAGACGTTAAGTGTTTTAACTACCGCAATAAATAAATAACCGCTAACTAGTTCAATTTAACAATTAACTCAAATAACTATAAACGTTTTAAATGTAAATTTATAATAAAAAGTTTGTTATCTTATTATTAATTTTAGTTCAATATTATTTAGTAAAAAAAAGATATATATATATATATATATATTTTAATTATTTCTGAAATTTGTTTTTGTATAATTATTGTTTATAAATCGTTATTGAATAAAAAATAATGATTTTTTTTTATTTTTAAAAATTTCTGGAGTAAACAAAAAATATTAACATTGATAAATAAAAACCTATGTTAATTATTTAAACAGCGATTTTGTTTTGACTAGCAAAGAATAATTTAGGAAAGAATATTTTTTTAAATTTATCTTGCTGAGCGTTTATTTAAAAATATAAAAACGTTTTGTCTGCTTTTAGCATATTTTTGATACATAGTTTAGAACGCGTTTGCCAGGAATTTAATTCATAAATTTTTTATGTTATTGTAAAAATGTTTTACATTTTAAACAAATCACAAAGAAACAGAGCTAGAGAGAAAAATCGTTTTTAACGATTAAATCTTTTTTTTTAAATTTTAAGAAATTAAAAAAAAATTGAATTAAATATAAAAGTCTTAATTATGCAAACTCTTTTGTTAATTATTCTTATAACAAAAAACAAATCCTTCTCCGCAAAACTTTAATTGTGCAAACTTAAAAAAATACTAAACTAAAATAATATAAGTATATTTAATAATTTGAATCGTATCTGTTTATAATAAACGTTCGTAAAAATTTGTTTATTAAAAATTAAGTTCCTTAACTTATAAACAAATTCAAAAGTATTTTCATTCTACGTATAATAAGAAAAAAAAAAAACTCTTTTTTTTCTTCGTTTGTAAGCAATTTAACTTAATAAAATAAAAAAAGAATAAATGTGAGGTAATCTTTGTTAAGAACAAATTTAATTTATTTATTAAACTATATTTTTATTTTTATTTATATATCAACTTAAATTAAATATAGTAACATGTTAAAATATTTTAACATGACTTTTGTTATTTATAAACCGTAGGGCAGCTGCCCTAACGGCACAATTGTTTTAGGACTATATTTTATTTTGATGAAAATCACATAACTTACATTTGATTTTAATAACGTAAGTCTTCTCTTTTTCTGTGAACATCGCATCGGCAAAGTCCCAAGATTTAAAAGTTTTTGAAGGAAATCTTTTGTCCTTCAAAATACAATCCATATTCGAACTTTAAACAATTTAGAGAGAATAGAAATAAAAAAGGTTTTTATATACTAGTTTGTCTTGTTTTATAAAGAAAAATACATATTCATTAATAAAAAATAGAGACTGTCATTTAACTAAAACGTGCCTTAGTATTTATTTAACGGAATCTGTAATGTGCGCGTGCATAATGAAACCTTCATTATAAAAATATATTCAACGTAATATTAGTGTCATCAGCGGATGTTATAGTCTACTCGTGATTTTTTTACCTTCAAAAATTGCGAGTAACAGGTAATTTTTTTTTCTGTGCTGGCCCCCTCCCCCCGCATAACTTAAAAGCAAAGGTATCTATATACCTTTTACTAATAAGAAAAGCAAAGAGTAATAGTTAATAAAGTAATTTTTAGAAAAATACAAATAGATTGTTCATTCATTGGCACATTTTTTTAAATATCTTAAAAAAATGTCTTGATATTTTTTTTATCATGATAACAAAAATATTAAGACGTTTTTTGATATATTAAAAAAATGTCAACCCTTAATTACAAATTTTTTGCAAATGTTTTTTAATATGAATTTAGTAAAAAACTCTTAAAAAATTTATATTACAAAAAACATTTATATTCTGTATTAATAAGTTTGAAATATAGATTTTTTAAATGTTTTTTACTGAAAACTTTAAAAAGTTACTACTTTTTATTAAAAACATTTGCAAAAAATTTGTAGTTAAGGATTGACGAACAATTTTTCATGTTACTAAATATTTGAATAAAAAGTTAAGCGTAAAATTAAATGTTATAAAAACGTATGATATGTCGCGATAAAAAGTTACTTCAATTATTTTTAACGTAATTTTTTTTTTCTAATAAATATTTTTTCATATCGTTATTCAAAAGTTAATGTGATTTTTTTAAAAATTAATTACTTCTTTTATGTTACCGCTAATTTAAAAGTTAAAAAATGATAAAAAGTAGCTTAACCAAAACAGCTCTACGCGTACGTAAAAATCGCTTAAGGCGTACGTAAATCGCTCTAGGCTTAACGCTTTAAAACAAGGCCTGCTATTTAGTCAATTGATGTATGTACACTCCTTGCATGTTCTAGCTACTTAAGTCAGTCAATGTATGTACACTCCAATCTATAAAACAAAAATAAAAAAAATACAAAAAGATAAAAACAAAAACATCAGTTCAAAAAACTTTCTACTCAAAATTATTAATAAAAATATTTTAGTAGAAAGTTTTTTGAACTGATTCTAATCAGTTCAAAAAACTTTGCTTAATGGATAAAAAAAAAAACATCAGTTCAAAAAACTTTCTACTCAAAATTATTAATAATAATTTTGAGTAGAAAGTTTTTTGAACTGATGTTTTTGTTTTTATCCATTTGTATTGTTTTTATTTTTGTTTTATAGATTGGAGTGTACATACATTGACTGACTTAAGTAGCTAGAAAATGCAAGGAGTGTACATACATCAACTGACTAAATAGATAAAGCATGCAAGGAGTGCAACTACATTGACTAACTTACCATAATTTATGGTTTTTAAAAAAATGATAATATTTTTACACTATTATATATATAATATTTTTACAATATATATGAATATTTATATATTTATATATATATATATATATATATATATATATATATATATATATATATACATATGTATATATATATATATATATATATATATATATATATATATATATATATATATATATATTGAATATTTTTACAATAGTCAGCAGTGGGATATGAATACCAAGAAGAACTACAAAAACACGAGTCTCAAAAAGGTTGTTTATTTAAATTAGTATATTTTTTGTTTGATTTTTTTTTTTTAATTTCATTCACCTCCCTAAAGTCAAGGATGCAAAAAAAGTCGAGGAGGATATTTAATTTGTTGTTGTTGTTGCAACCCTTTCTTTTTAATTCTGAAATGTGTTTCTTGATGAACAAGGCCACTGCACAGAAAGAATCAAGTTAATTGTTCTGTTACCAGGGTTGTGGATATATACAGTTATAAAATATCTTATGGCATAATGACCAATCATCATAAGTTTAACTATTCTCTCCTTTTTTTTTCTCTCCTTACAGCAATGAGAAGTTTATTATAAATCTTTTATTTTTTTTAACAATAACATAAAATTTCTTTAAATTTAAACAACCAAAATTACCTACATACATGATTTCATTTATTAAATTTTACACTTTGTGCTAGACAAGATTGAAAAAAAATATTCACAGAGTTCAAGTAATTTAATTAACTTTTTTTAACTGAATTTTAACATTTTAAAATTAATGATAATTATAGTATAAGAAATATTTGATAATAAAAATGAAGTTTATTATTTGTAAAATGTTTAGTAATGATAAATGAATAATAAAATCTTAATAATTTAAAGTATATTAAAATAAAATCAATTTTTTTGTGTTTTAACAAAAAAATTTTTTTAGATTATTCAAAAGGTTTTGGTGGCAAGTTTGGAGTTCAAGCCGATCGACAGGATAAAGTATTATTTTAAAGTTTGTTTGAAATTAAAATTTTTTTAAGGTTTAATACATTTTTATTTTAAATTTAAAAAATGAAAGCATAATATTGTTTATTTATATTGTTAAGTATTGTTTAGATTAAACTAGTTTACTATTCATTTAGTCAGCTGTTGGATACGAATACCAAGAAAAGTTACAACAACATGATTCTCAAAAAGGTTATTTTGTTATACTAAATACAAATTAGATCTTTATTAGGAATTAGATAAGGTCTTTCATTATTAGGGATTAGATTAGATGTCTTGCTAGGGATTTGATTAAATATCTTGCATGGGTTGGAATTTGATTAAATGTATTGCATGGCTAAAGATTTTATTCACCATCATTTTTATTGTTGTTGTGGTTTAGCATTCTTTTTAGGCATTATTTGTTTCATTTATTTATTTATTTTTATTTTGGTAATTATTTAAACATTTTAAATCCTATGACATTTACTACACACTTTTTTTATTATTATTTTTTTTAAGTTTAACATCCATAGTTCCACACATGTGGTTTGGATGGATTTCCAAAATTTTGTTATTTAAGTAAGAGATTATGTTTTTGTTAAAGCGTCTTTTTTACAACTGCATATGCCTGGTCTTAATCTGTTATGCAAATGAGGTTTTTTTCTGTGATGCTACAATTATGAAGATTACCATAAAGAAGATAACCATTTGGAAGATCAAAGTTTTACAAGCTTTTTTTGTTTTCTATTAAAGTTTTCCTTCTCTTTGGTATGTGGTGTTCACTGTGGCTAATTAGTTTTTTCTCCTCTAATATAAAACAATTTATTGTCATGATCTAAACTTTTCTAGATTTTATTTCTCACTACACCTAATTTTTAGAAATAGTTTTATTTTTAGTATTTATATTTAGTTATATTAGTTAACTTCTTTATATTCAAGTATACTACATAATTTAACATGCAGAATTTTTTTAAAGATTATTCCAAAGGTTTTGGAGGAAAGTTTGGTGTTCTATCTGATAGACAAGATAAGGTAAAAAAAAACTAAATAATATTTTTTTAAATCTAAGCAAGCTCTCAATCTAGTAACTGACCCAAACAATCAGTTAAAAAAGTATTTAAAAAACTTCCAGATCTCATTAAAATATTGAAAAGATGTGATATATACATGAGATATATATATATATATATATATATATATATATATATATATATATATATATATATATATATATATATATGTATATATATATATATATATATATATGATATATATATCTCATCTTTTCAATATTCAAGGTATCTTAAATATTTAAACTTCTAATAGTTTTATAAATTCATCTTTATCTTTAGTTTTTAATTTTGAGATTTTATATAAAGTTGAAAAATAATTTTCTAAAATCGTTCGAAGAAGAAGAAAAAAAACTGAGATTTTGCCAAGTTTATTGTTTCCATTTTTTTAATGTAAATAATCTTTAGTGTTTATGTAAGATGCATACTGTTGGGTTGTTACAATGAAATTATTTATTTAGTCAGCTGTTGGCTATGAGTACCAAGAAAAGTTACAACAACATGACTCTCAAAAAGGTTTTTATTATATTTTGAAGATTTTATAAATTTTAAAAGTGAAACTTTTTTATTTAATAATAGCATAATTAAATTTAATAATAGCATAATTAAATTTAATAATAGCATAATTAAATTTAATAATAGCATAATTAAATTTAATAATAGCATAATTAAATTTAATAATAACATAATAAAAGTATAATAGTTATTTAATTTTATTTTTTTGTTTGTAAAATTAAAATTCTTTTTAAAGATTATTCCAAAGGTTTTGGTGGAAAATTTGGCGTTCAATCAGATAGACAAGACAGCGTAAGAAAATAATAATTAGTAGATTACTTATATGTACACATAAAACATTATTTATATGTGTTATATGTACACATAAAACATTATTTATATGTGTTATGGCTTGATTATGACTTATATGTACTAAAGTTGAATCTAGCCAAAATTTAACTATAAGTTTGTAAAGTAATTAATAATCAATTTGTTTTATCAAATTACCAGTAAATGATGTTAATAACTTGTAAAAAGTATTATATTTATTACCACGTATATAACAAAAATTGATTATCATTAACAAGATCAAAACAACAAATATACGTATGTTTAATGTTGTACAATAAAACTTCACCATTAAAAGAAGATATTCAAGTTCTTTTATCTAAAGATAATATTTACTTCTATTATCTAAAGATAATATTTACTAAAGATAAAAAAAGTTAGATATAAAAGTAAATTTTAATAGTATCTTTTGATAATACATTATTTTAAAAATTTGATCATTTCAATTTGTTTTACTTCATTTGCTTAATATGTACTAATATTGTATTCACATATTATTTTTGTAATAATATGACACTAAATTTAAAAAATATATATATTGCGTTTTATTAATTTGTTTTAAGGAGATTTTTTTTTTTTTTTTTTTTTAAAAAAAAAATCTCCTTAAAACAAATTAATAAAACGTGTAAAATGCTTTTTTCTTAGTATGAATATTAAAATAAATAAATAATTAATAAAATTTAATTAGTATCATAATACAGTGAAAGGTTTTTCCGAGAAAAGTAATTTAAAATAAACTTTTTTTTTTTGAAGACAAACATAAAATTTCACTCCAAAGAAAAAAGAGTCAAAACTCTATAAAGTAATTTTAAAACAAAAGTCAATGGTTAAGTTTACTAAAAAATATGTTTGGTTAAATTTATTAAAAAACATTATTGGTTAAGTTTATTAAAAAACATTATTGGTTAAGTTTATTAAAAAATATTATTGGTTAAGTTTACTAAAAAACATTATTGGTTAAGTTTACTAAAAAAAAAAAAAATTTGTACATTTTAATTATTTTTTAGCAAAATATTTTATTTTTGAAAATGAACTTTATATAATCACAAAAATCAAAAATAAAAAATGGATTCTGTTTTATTCTGTTTCATTAAAAATCTAGCAATATTAAACTTATAAAGAAATCCTTTAACAATATACTCTAAATTGCATAAAAGTAACATAATGTCAAATCAGTTTTAAAAGGCTTACTTTTGCAGTCAATCAAGCTCATCAGTTTTAACAGATATTCTTGGCTTCTCACTCTCTTGAGGTGTTCTCAATAATTGCTGTCAAATCATACATTTGTTCAGTTGCTTCATCCGATTTCCTAAGATGTTATAATGATAAACAAATTAAGTTTGTTGATCATTATACCATCATAACTTAGATTACAACATTTTTCTTTAAGATGGTTATTGTTTTGCAACTAGATGATATAGAGGTTTTAAGTTGTCTCTAAGTTGAGAATTCCAAGAAAACTGAGGAAATCTACACCTTCATTCATTCCAACTTTAAAAACGTAATCTCGATTTCAGTTCCTCTCAGTACCAAGTCTTTTTAAAATACTAAATGCTAATTTGACTTTGAGATGTTGCTTTTGATTTATGGATACACACTTCTTAATTCATGCATACACATTTCTAAATCCATGAGTACACACTAGGGTTTCCAATCTGGATATCCTAATATCTGATTATCCGGATAATCCGTCTTATTTTGACTATTCGAAAATCCGGATAATTATCGTTAAATATCCGCTTATCCGAATATTTTTTGATAAACTAAAATTTGTTTTTAAACGGCTGGAAACTTTTAAACATGGAGTTAAAAAGATGAAAAATTTTAACTAAAATAACAATCTTTTTAATAAGTTCAGTAAATTTACTCAAAATATGTACTTATTTCTATTTTCTTAAATGTTAGCTTTTTTTTTCTACACTTTGTAACAATTGTTGTTACACTTTGTAGCTCAGTTGTTTAAGCACATTAATATGTATATATTCTTTAAATTTGGGCATTTTAATTATAAATTAAATATTTTTAATATTCTGTTTTATAATTTTTTTTTAACTGTAAGTATAATGTTTTTTTTTTTTAATTTTATTTAGTGATTTTTGTTACATTAGGTTTCTTGAACAGTATTTATCTTTTATTAAATTGCTTTTAATTTCTTTTTTGCTTGCAGTATGGTTCATATTATTTTACTTTTTTGTTATCATTTTAAGCTATACTATTATATAATAACAGTCTCTAGTTAGCTTTATATTAGTAATACAACAAATTATTAGCATTTTTATATAAGTATTTAGTTTAATAAGTGATTTATTACACAAAATTCTAGATTAATATTTCACTCTAGATGTATTACTTCCATTTTAAATTTAAAATTAATTTTTAGATTTCTTAAACTTAAAAAATTGTAATGTCAAAACGATCTGAAATTTGGAACCATTTTAAGAGAAATAAAAAAAATAGGGATGTTGCTCTCTGTAAGCATTGCAGTAAACAACTAGGATGTAAAGGATCATCTACAACACCATTTCTTAATCATTTAAAAATTCATAACATTCTGTTAAATTCCTCTAGCCTAACTACTGCTACTAAAAATTCATTAGAGATAAATTGTGAATAAAGTGAATCATCGACATCAAAAAAGTTTAAAAGTACTTATGTTGACAATAGTATAAAAAAGTTTGTTAAAACTAAAACATTGGAGGAAATTTTATTGCGATGTGTAGCAGAGGATGGTTTCTCAATGAATTCTATAGTGAAATCACAAGCCATTATTGGCTTGTTTAAGCACATTAATATGTACATAATATTTCACATACATAATATTTCACATTATTATACATTAAAAGTAAAGGATTTGACATGCCTAAAAGCCCTACTACTGTAAGAAAGTGGATTTTAAAGTTTTATGAAATAAAAAAAATAGAAACAGTTAGTATTATCAAGGATCTAAAGGGAAAAAATGTTAAATTCTCACTAACAGTAAACGAGTGGACTGATAACTCTATGAATAGATATCTTAATGTTACACTTCATGCCCTTGTTGATAACTTAATGAAAAAATTTGAAGTGTATGTATTAGGGTTAGTTCACATAAAAAGTACATGTAATGCTGAACAAACAAAACTATATGTTGAAAATAAGTTAAAAGAATTTGAAATTGACATTAAGTCAGATGTAATATCATCAACACATGATGGAGCAGCTGTTATGGTCAAGTATGGAAGGCTATTAGGCATCATATCTCAACTTTGTTATAACCGTGGTTTGCATTTAGCAATAACTGATGTATTGTATAAAAAACAACAATCAAAGTTTTGTGAAGAAAATGAAGAAGTAACAGATTATGAGGATGTTAGTGAAGACATTGAATGAAGACAGATTATGTTAACATATTGAAGACAGATTATGTTAACAACTTCAAAACTATTTGAGTTGAACTCAAATAGTTTTGAAGTTGTTAACATAATCTGCGAGTTAGAGAAAAACATTGAAATTATAGATCTCACTGAAGATTTTCAAGAAGTTATACAAAATGTCAGAAGAATCATAAAAATGATAAAATTCTCTTCAGTAAAAAACAACATGTTACAAGGATATGTTAATGAACAAACAGGCATGACATTGTAGTTGATGTTAGATGTCAAAACTGGGTGGAGTTCATTGATAGCCATGCTCAAACGATTCCTTCAAATAAAGGATCCTATAAATAAAACTTTTTTTTAAAAGATTTTAGAGGAGAATGTAGCAACTTTAGAAGAACTATTAAATGTTCATTTGATAGAAAATGTTCTTTTGATAGAAAATGTTTGATAGAAAATGTTCTTGCCAATAGAAACTGCAATAAAGGAGTTGAGTAAAAATTCTGCAACTCTTTTGACCGCTGAAGGTGTTTATAAATTTATATTTGAAAACTTAGTTCAGTTGCAAACTAATATAAGTAAAAATTTATTAAAACAGATAAAAAAGCGAATGGATGAAAGTTGCGATAAAATCCTTATGACATTAATAATCTTCTTACAATCAGGCAATATTCCACATTCTACTAAATTTTTTGAATATACTTCAAAAGCTGCCGCTATTACTTTAGCAGTGGAAATATTTAAAAGGATTCATACATCTAGTGGTGACAGCAGCAGTACTGAGAACAATGAGGTCAAGGAAATTGCAAAAGAAATAGTAAGTGAAAGTATGCCTAAAAGTCAAAGTGCTAATAATATTATGCAGCAAAAGCTGAAAGCAGCTATTTCCTCAATTACCCATGCAGAAAAGCAGAGCAGCACAAATATTTCACTGTTGAAAAATGATTTTATGTTTTTAACAACCACTAAAACAAGAACAAATAACTTTAATATATTATTTAATGCATTTCTCACAATTAGACCAACATCTACTGCAACAGAGCGCATTTTTTCAATTGCTGGTTTAACGCGGACAAAAATTAGAACTCGCTTAAATTTTGAAACTCTTAATGCAATTATTTTTTTGAAATATGCATTTTTAAAAATGAAATAAATGTAATTAGTATAATTGTTTTATTTTTTTTTATATTTGATTTTTTAATGTATATCACTAAAATAATTAAGTTAAAATTAATTATTACTATGAATGTGTTAAGTTCAATCTATTGTCTTTTTTTTTGTTATCTGGATATATCCAAATAATTTGAATTTTCAGTATTCGATACCCGGATAGTCATTAATGTCGGATAATTGGAAACCCTAGTACATACTTCTTAATTCATGGGTACATACTTCTTTAAATTTAATTAAGCTTGTTTAAATTTTCATAATAATTAAATGCAGAAAATAATGTACCTTAAAAGTACATTATCTGGAACCACAAATATAGATTTTCCTTTTCTTTGTTTCAATCTTACAGTTTCATAAGGTAATGGAGCCTGTTTGAAATTACCAAATTCCGTCAAAGCATTTGTTTAGTACACCTGCAAATAAGGCCTCTGCCAATAATGAAAAAAAAATGTTGAAAATCTTCTTTAAGGTGTAGATTCTTTGTTTGGCTGAACCTTTTGGGCAGTGCTAACAGATAATAAAAGTACAATCACTGCTTGATTGTCAGGTAAGGGGCGTAGAGTAGCAGTTCAATTTAAATTTCTTTTTCTCAGAGCTATACAACTTTTTTTGCAACCGATTTGCCAACCAAATACTTTTTGTCAAAACTGAAACTAATGTTTGAAAAAAAACTGAAAAAAATCAGTTATCTAAACTTTTCTTAAAAAAAACTTTCCTGCATTTATCTTTTTGCTTTCGTTTTTAGAGAAATAATAACTACCAACATTTAAAGCTTAAAATCTTACTATTTAATGATATAAATCTTAATAATACCCCAACACGTTTTTAGAACAGTTTAAATTTATTTTTATTTTGTGACACTATGTATAGAAGTTTAAGTATAAGACTTTTATATTTTACTTCCTTTCATTCTTTTTAAATTTATTTACAATATAAAATGTTTATAAATTGGCAACATAAATAAACTGAAAAATAAATATTTATTGAAAACTTTTGTTTCTGTCTAATAATTAGTATAATTATTATATTGTTTAAACACCTTGAACTTTTATATTTGATAAATTTATTTTAGTCTGCAGGTACTTTTAATGATATGACTGGTGTTGATGGTACCTCGTACAGAACTGATAAACCAAGAGCAGAGTCTGGCACTGCTGGAAACCTGAAAGCAAGATTCGAACAGCTAGCAAAAGGAGAAGATGAGGTTTTAAAAACGAATGATTTTGATATTTAATGCTTTTTTTAAGTTAAATATTTTTTTTTAACTTTAAATCGATGGATTAATAATTAGGAAGCGCGTCAACGTGCTGCTGAAGAAAAAAAGAAACGTGAGCTAAGAGAACAAAAAGAAAGAGAGGCAGCAGCAGCTGCGCAAGAGAAACTTGATGAACTCCAGCGATTACAGAATGAAGCTGCCGAAAGAGTAAATTTTTTTCTAAGTTTATCATTTTTTAATATTTTTTTTAATTTATTATTTTTTTCATTGATGTTGTATATTTTTTATCATACTTTTTAACTAAAAGTTATTTTGAACTTAAAAATTTCATTTATTTTTTAGGCCCTTGCACAAGAGAAAGCAGAACTAGTTGACGATGACAGAAATGAAGTTAATACTCCATCATTTTCTTATGTTGCTCCAGAGTCTAATTCATCTCAAATAAAAACAGAAAGTGTTAGTGTAAGTTATATCAGCTTTAATTTAGGCTGCATGTTTTCTCACATATATATATATATATATATATATATATATATATATATATATATATATATATATATATATATATATATATATATATATATATATATATATATATATATATATATATATATATATATATATGTTTTTCTTCACATATTTATGTTGTTTTTTTTCACATATATTTTCTTCACTTTAAATGATTGTAACGTTTGCTTTAAATGCCCCATTGTTATACTGCTCTAACTCAATTTTAATATGACGTAATAGTAATATTTATCGTTTCAACATTTTTATCTTAATCTTTAATATTTTTGTCCATAATCTCAGTGGCGGCGTTAATTTTTAGCATCTTCCAATAGGCTCATGCTTGATTAGGTTCTCACAAATTTTACAAGTTGTTGAAAGTATAAATATTGTATATTATTTATGACTTTTCGATTCTTTGTCTTTTAAGAAGTAGTTTTTTAAGAATTAATTTTGTTATTTCACAATTGCTCAAGTTATATTTAAAGTTATTTCACAATTAAGTCATAAAAAAAACTTTACTTTTAGGTTACAATTAAAACGAAAAAAAACTAATTTTAACCATTTTCATAATGCTGTCGTTGTATAATACCAATATATTACGTTTTTTATTTATATCTATCTTTTATTTATATCTTTCAATATATTTTTCATATAAAATTTTCATATCTTATATTTATATATTTTACCTTATATTCTTATATTTCATATATTATATTGTATATCTTATATCACTTTAAAACAAAAATGCGAAAGAAATCAAAATTTTTCAGAATATTATTTAAAATTTATCTAATTATTAATTTGTTTGTAATAGATGCCAAAATTTTAAGTTTCACTAAGGTTATTTTCTATAATATATGCGTCTCAGCAATGACTTTTTTTTTTGCTTGTGGTTTGATAAATGTTAAAGCTATTATAAGTCAATTCGTAAAAATATTTAATAATATTTTAATAACAGAAATTTGTAACACTCAATTGCAAGGCATAAAAAGTAGCTAATAAATTAAGTTGGAATAAAAATAAATGACAAAACCTTTGTTAAGCTATTTACACAAAAATATAATACATAAACACAATTATAATCCTTTTTTACATATTGAATATCCTAACTTGTTTTTGCAACTTCCTCTTACCCTTCATTTAAATTATTTGTCCTAAAGATGACTTTTTCTAGTTTGTACTCTTAAGTAAAGTTAATTTGAAAGTTAGTTTGTAAAAACAACATAAACATGATTTTGTTCTAAAATTTTTAAATATATTTAGGATCTTGGTGTGACCGCAACTGCACTATACGATTATCAAGCCAGTAAGTGTTTTATGTACTTAAAAAAGCATTAGCTCTTAACGTTTGCAAATATTAAGTTGTGATCACTATAACAGATAGAATAGATTGTAACAGTAATGCACCTATATTTTTATTGTTATGTAATTATATTGACAAGGAGTTGGACCGTTAATTATTTTTTTTCACTTGTGATATGACGTATGTTGTTCTTAGCTCTTGATCTTGGGAATATCAGTATAACTTTATATATAGCGTTCCAATACATATTGGAACGGTATTTAGTTTCTATTTTGTATTAAGAACTTTGTAAATATAAATATTTTTTTTATAAAGATGACGAAGATGAGATTACTTTTGATCCCGATGACCAGATTACTAACATTGAAGAAGTAAGCGAAGGATGGTGGAAAGGAACGTGTCGAGGAAAGACTGGTCTTTTTCCAGCTAATTATGTGCAAATAAATGAATAATAGAAACGATTATCTTATAATAGCTGGATATCAGTTCAATTTTTTTAAGCATTTATACTAGTTATCGAACTTGTTGTCTGTAGATGTAGATGTATTTTTTTTTTTTTTTTGGTAAAATTTAAATTTAGGTATTAAATTGTTAAACTTTTAGAAATTATTTTTTGATTCTTTTTTTTTTTTTCTTTTTTTGTTACGAATTGTTTTTTTTTAAATTATTTTTTTGTATAATAAATATATAGCCATCTTAAATTATGTGTTTCTATAGAATTTGTAATTAATTAGAGCGCAATAAATAATTTAAGTAATTAAACAACACTCCTACAACAATCACTAAAAGTGAGTATTTATTTTGAATAAATAAAACAAAATCCATCGGGTAATAGAGCCCCAACACTCTATTACCCGATGCTAAAGTTTAAACAGTGGGTAATAGATTTACTCTCCATCCGCCGTTAAGTTTAAGTTATAACATTCAATCTTTTTTGTTGTTCTATTTATTTATTTATTTTTCGAAGTAGAGGGGCACAATCGTCTATTTCTAAAAAAAATCCTCTATATCTAAACCAAATTCAACATATAAACGAGGTAGCAACATATAAACAAGGTAGCATTTTGCTAAATCTGTAAACTTCTGAAATGCGTTACCAGTAAGCGAACATCCATAAAGTACGTACGCAGTAATCCACTGATTTAGGACCACCACCTCCCTCTCCCATCTTGTACGAACCTGTATCAAAAACCCCTCCTCCTCCGCGTACGTACACATTTTTTTTAGTTAACTTGATTATTTTTTTCTCTCAAAGAAATAAAAAAAAAATAATGAAAAAAAAAAAATTCTGATTTGTTACGCACGTGAAGTTGAATGTTTTTTTTTTGTTTTTTTTTTTAAATCAAGTTTAGGAGAGATATACCGCGTATCATACTCACTGTCTTTAACCCCTATATCATACCGCGTACGTACTCACTGTCTTTAACCCCCCCTCCCCCTTGTACTACAAACGCGATTGGGAAACCCCCTCCCCCATACCTGCGTACTTACTTTATGGATGGCCCCAAACGGTTTTAGATGCTAATTTTTAATATGATTAAATAATGCAAATGATTGAAATATTAAAGTATTGTGGTAGTTCTATTGTTGCTATTCTTTGCGAAGATAACAAAGTAAATAAAAAGTTTTTTTGCAAATACTTATCGAAATTTTTGCAAATACTTATAAAAAATTGTCATCAAAGTTAATGCATTCTTTTATATAATTCTTTTCTTAATTTTTTTGTATCTTTATTTTGAAAAGTTATTTTTTTAATTATTATATATAAAGATTTTAGAGCTTTTAGCACTATAATGAGTCTTTAATATACAATTTTTTCATTTCGGTCCTACATCCATTTGTTTCGTAACTCATTTAGGTTACATTCAGTTATTTGTCCTCAAATAAGATAAATTCAATCTAAGATCACCAATATAATTGGTATGATGTAGCGAGTTCGTTCGTATATCAATCAAGAAAGTCTCAAAATAATATATTTTGGATTAGTTCATTAATTCATCAGTTATGCAAATATATCATAGGCAAGTACTCAACCATTAAAACTTAAAAAAATTTAAAGCTTACAAAAACATGCGTGCAGAATCATTTACTCTAAAAATAAGCGTGAACACGCTAAACCTATAATGAATGATATGAAAATGATGGATATTTTTGAAATAAATATCTATCAGGGTTTAGTTTTTATGTATCGATTCAACAATAATCTCTCTCCTGAAAATCTTAATAACAAGTTTGAAATAAATTGAAATAAAAACTATTATCTTAGAGAACTCAATTGAAATATCAAATAATAATCATTAAATGAAGATTACTTGACCATATATTTTGATTTTGAGAAAGTGAAATTTCTCTTTTTATAATATTGGAACAGAATCTTTATTTGAATTTTGAATTATTTTGAAAGAAAATAATATATACAAATATATATGTCGAATCACATCCAATTTATAACCAAAAACAGAACATTTTTGTCATTTTTATTACTATATTTTAATCATTTCTTTTTCTTTTTTTTATCTTTTCTTCAATTATTTTAATACTTTTTTTTTTTTTCTTTTTAACTTTGTTTCTTAACATTTTAAAATTGTCTTTTTTAAAATACTTTTGCTTATATATTACGGATTATTGTATATTACGGGTATTTATTTGCATTACTATTGGGGCTCGGTAATAAGGCTATTTTATGCCTTCTTCTTGCTCCAGCCAATTGTACTTTTTATATTATTGTACTTTGTAAATATTTTTAACGGCGAAATAAACTAATAAACTAAACTATATTTTATATTGTATATACAAAAACGGTGCTTGTTGATAAGATTTTACTGTCTTCTTTGTTCTACGGACATATTTGTCTTCTTCGTTCTACGGAAATTTTCATTCTTGTATGTATGTATGTATGTTGATTATTTTTGTTAAACAGCAAAATAAATGAAACGCAAAAAAAAAAAAAAAAAAAATTACAAAAAACTTTAATAAATTAATTATTATCAAATAAACTCATTATTAAGTAAAAATCATTGCTTGACATTCGTATCACTCCAGCTTCTGGAACTAAAGTGATTTCCTGCTTGGACTCTTCTACAGTTTGTGGTCCGAACAACATTCCTGTTTTAGCGTTGCAGAAGTATTTTCTGGACCTGTTGTCTATACTTTCAAAACTATCTAACAACTGCTTATCTGATTTTTATGCTGGAAAATGGCACCTGTTATTCCTATTTTCAAATTTTTTAAGAATATTGAATTATTTCTTTCCAAATAAAGTTGTTCTCATGGACAGCACTCTTCTTTATTTTTTGGATTTTCAGGGGTTTCTCAAGGTTTTATCTTTGGCCCTATATTTTTTTAATTTACGTTAACAATCTACGAGAAATTCTTACATCTAAGATGGCATTTTTCAAGAAGCCAGCACTCTTTGTGCTTGGAGGGAGTATTTGAGTTGGAAAAGGATCTTAACTCTGCTACAATATGAAGCTCTCAGAGACTGGTGAATTTTAACTTAGATAACACTCAATTTTTTTTCAGTTAAACGTTATCGCAACAATCTAGATCTTATATTTATGAACGGTAATGTACTCGATGAGTCATCTACTCTTTGTTTTTTAGCATTAACTCTTACTTACGGTATTTCCTAAATTGGCATCTGCTTTGTCGTCCTAAAAGGTAGATGAGGCATTTGTTTTATTGTGCTCTTAGCCATTTTAGACAAGGAGCAAAAACGCATTGTAAACATAGTTGGACCTACTCTTCACAGGTCAGAAATTGATCTTTTAGGTTTGATTTTGGAACACCCCAAATATTTTTATAGATTCTATTTAAGAAACCTTTAGGTTACACAAAATTGTAAAAGTTAAAATCCTGTAGGTAGCACATTTTTAGAAAAGGCATTTAAAGGAAGCGGGCCTATGAAATTATCATGTTCAAATGAATAAGCTTCCAGAAATGCAGCAAACCCTAAATTTTTACATTCTAATACCAATATCAAATAATGATGTTCTGGCTAAAAAAAACAACTCAATTTTGGGAACATAGAAAATACAACGATTTCACCGACCCCAAAATATGGCAAATGAAAAAAAAAAATTTTTGTACAATCTTATAATAAATGAAATTTTATTCAAAGATTTCAAAATTAAAAAAGATATAAATACCTACAGGATTTTAACTTTTACACTTTTGTGTAACCTAAAGGTTTTTTAAATAGAATCTATAAAAATATTTGGGGTGTTCCAAAATCAAACCTAAAGAGTCAATTTCTGACATGTGTCTTCAGCAAACCTTTAAGTATTGTCACATCGTCATAATATTGTTTCTCTTTTTCTTTTTTATAAATACTATAATGGGCACTGCTCAAATGACCGTCTCTTGTGCTATCTATTATTCTTGATAGTCTTATTCTCCTGTTACACGTCTTTCAATTAAGTCTCATTCTTTTACTGTGACTGTTCGTAAGTGCTCCAAAAATATTTTATTCGTCTAGTTTTTTGCTTATAACACTAGTTTTTTGGAATTCGCTCCCTTCGTCTTGTTTTCCTGATTCATATATTTTGCAATCTTCCAAGTCTTAATCGTTATCTTGCTTTTTAAATTTTATCTTTTCTCTTCAGCTCTAATAGTAGTTTTTTTCAGCCTAATTGGAAGTGAAGATGTTTAAAAATTAAAAAAAACAACAACAACGAATGCTTCTATAAAAGGAAAACACTCGCCTACATTATTTGTAAAAGCCGTACGTTTACTCGGCCTGTCACTGTAGCCATGAAATATACCCAAAAAAAAAAACGAACTTCACATGAACTACACCTTGAAAAAATAAACGCATTTATCTGAGTATTTTGAGTTTGTCTTTACAACATTTTGTTGGATCTAACAAATAGAGTGGTACCAAATCACTTTTAAATATTTATTTAACTTTTAAGACAAAAAAAAATTGATTTCCAATCATAGTTCTTTTGCGAATATTGATCAGCATAAACAGGGTGGCCCGACAATATTTTTCTACTATATTAAAACCAAAGTTATAATCAAAAAAGTTACAGAGAAAACATAAGTAACAAAAATCTTTTTATGTTCTGCCTTCTAAAGTTTTTTTTTTTTTAATTGTTTTTTCTCAAAACTCAAAAATGTGCAGATAAAACAAGATTATTCTAACCTCGCGAAATTTAGCATTATAAAGCATTAAATAAAACTCAGACAACTTCCTCAAACAACAAAAAGTTTTCTTAAAAACTGTTTACTTTAAGGTGGTAGACTGCTAAAAAAATTGCTTTTGTATTTTACAATATTTCAATAGATTTTTTTTTACTTCAAACATGAAAAATACATTAGAAAACTTATAATTTTTTTTTTTTTATATATATGTATATATATTTAGGGAAAAAACAGGTATTATTAGGTCAAAAATAGGCTAAAATCTTGGCAAAGATACCTCAAAAAGTACATTTTATTAAGTTCTAATTTTTTGTATTTTTATTCGTTTTATGTAGATAAATGTCCTGAGATAAAAATTTTTGTTGAAAATTTCATTATTTTGAAGCATCATTAGATTTTTCAAAGTGCCCAATTAAAAATTGAATTTCTGATATTAAGAACCAAAATTTTAAAATATTGAATATACCAACTTATGAAAGCAGGTTAAAATCCCCCTTTTTTACATACTGTCCCTCTTAATCTTTGTATTTATTATCAAACCCTTTCCTAGTTGCTTTAAGATTTTTTCTTTGTTTTTTAATTTTTTTTTTTATTTCTAACCTTAACTAGTCGTTGCTATGAACGTTGCTAGGGAAAACAAAATTACCCTGCTAAAATAAATCACTTTTATTTGTTCTAAATTTGTTTTTCTCTTATGAAGATCTGTATGTTTTTAGATTCTACAACAGTTACTGTTTAAAACAATCCCATTTTTGATAAATTGTTTTTTTCTCACTTTTTTAAGCAGTCTACCACCTTAAATTAATAAACATTTTAAACAAAAAAAAATAAAATAAGAATTAAAAAATTAAGAATTTCACTCTGATAAACTTTGCTATCAGAGACCCAGCATTTAAAGGAATATTAAGTCGCTGAGAATAATTTTATTAGAATAGGAATTTCCGAAACATATCATGATAAGAAAAGATTCTCTATTTCAGGAGCGAGGTTATATAACGAAGAGTATATGTGTGTGTCTATATATATATATATATATATATATATATATATATATATATATATATATATATATATATATATATACAAACAAAAAATTTAAAAAAACATTAACAATAAAATAAACTAAAGGCTCATACGGCAGTAGAAGACCAATTTTCTTAATTGAAAAAAACAAAAACACCTGGGAACAGTCTCCAAGATGTCAAGCTGAAATCGAGGATAAAAAAAATAAATAGGGGAGACCGGGGCTAGTTGACTCAGTTTTTACTCTATGAGGTCTGTAGTCCTAACGGAACATTTTTTTGAAAATATAAAAGTGTAGTTTCGAAGAGTATGAATTAGGGTAACTTATAAAAGTTGCATTCATTTACAAAAAAAATAAGTTGCTTATACTCAAGGGGTAAGTTGACTCGCAATAATAAAAGCTAAAGTTAAAGGTCCTATTTAAGTGTATTCCAATAATATTTTAACCCCCTGCCCCTTTTTTTTAAAGCAATCATAGCTGAAATATACTTTTATCAATATCATCAAACTTTTGGATCAAGTCATTGTAACATTTTAAGCAATAGAAAGTAAATATAATTAAAAAATACAGTGACAAAACAAAACAGTGTTCGCAATTTATGGTTATACAATAAGAATTAAAACTTATATTGTTTTATTACATGAATATTTTTAACTAATGGAGTTTCAAATCGGCTAGCAGCAATTATTGCAAATGAAAAACAAAGATTTTCCGATTATACATGACTCGTGAGCCCAAAGGTGACATTGGGTGCATTGAACCCAAACTTCCTCTGGTTTACTTTTAGAAAACATTCCAACACAAACCAAACAAAAACACTCCTCTTCAACAGAGCTATTTGGACAATTCAAACTTTTCTCCATTAAGTGTAAACTTCTTTTACTATTTGATTTTTTACTCATCTTAATATTATCTTCATTTAACTTTTTTGCTTGTTTTCTCTCTTCAATTGCTAACTTTTTCTTTTTAGCTGATTTTTTCTCTATTTTTAAAACATTCATATTTGGTGAATCTGTTAAAATTGATGTGGTTCTACTTCTTTTATTAGCCCTAAGTCTTTTTCTTGGTTCAGCTTTTTTGAATGGTCTTAAATCTTCAGGCGATAGATCTACAGTTGACTCTGTAGATGCACTGTGTACATCATTACTGTTTGAATATGAAATATCTTAACGTGGTTCTATATCTTTTGAGCAACCAGCATTTAACATGTCATTCTCAGATATTGTAAATTCAACATCTGTTACATTTCTTATATTTAGCGGTGTACTTTCCACAGCACAGTCTTGTTTCGGAGGTGGTCTATCTGTGGTATAGGCTGGCATAAAATCGTGTTCACCAAATATTAACATTTAGTGGGTAAATTCCTGTTTTTTCAAAACCAGCCTTGATATTATTAGGGGTACATGCTAATGGAAATGAGTTACCCACAATACCCTACAATTACTATACAATTACCCTGGTATACTGTAAATAGACATTGTGGAACCAGGGTGCATTGTCATCCACGCATCGCAAGCTGTGTTTGTGTATTTTTTAAAAGGTTTAAATACACTTCCATCTAAAGGTTGAAGTTTATGGCTGCAATGAGGAGGAAATGAACAAACCGATACCCCATTTTCTTTAAAGTAATCTAAAGTCTCTACTGCAATGAGGAAGAAATGAACAAACCGATACCCCATTTTCTTTAAAGTAATCTAAAGCCTCTACTGAAAGATGAGAGTTATGATTGTCTAATAGCAACAAAATAGGTCGTTCTTTTGTACTTCTGGCATATTTGACAAAATGATGGGAAAACTGCAAAAATTGAACTTCAGTCATCCAGCCAGATGGGTTTGCCTGCACTTCCATCAGGAGCACCATTTAAAAAATAGCTTTTAAATTTCACACGAGGAAATATGAAAAATGGAGGAATTGAATTTCCACTGGCAGAAACAGCAACTGCCACAGTTACTAAATTGTCTCTCTCAGCCGAAATAACACGCCCAATTTGTTTAAAACCCTTTCTTGCTACAATATGATCTGGAGTTTGAACTGTGGTAATACTAGTTTCATCCATATTCCAAATATCTCCACTTTCCAACTTTAAACGATTAAGAATAGTTTGTAAACTGTTGTAAAACTTTTGAACATTTGTTATTTAAAACTGGAAACACGTGCTTGACTTGTTGCCTCAGGTTTTCTTATTGACAGTTTTTTGTGCCTTTTGAGGTAAGCACTGAACCAGTCTTCTCCAGCTGCTTCATTTGCACTCCATTTATGAGGCATTTTTATGCTATTCGCTTTTCCATACTGATAAGCTAGTTTTCTCACTTCCTTAGGAGAAAGTCCATAATAAATATCAGAAGCTTTAGTCACATATTGTTCTAACAGACCTTCTTGTAAATCAGTAAAGACCTAAATGAACAATATCAATATTAAAACAAATAACACTATATATATATGCACACACGTATATATATATGTACATATATATATATATATATATATATATATATATATATATATATATATATATATATATATATATATATATATATATATGTGTGTGTGTGTGTGTGTTTGTGTGTGTTAAAGAACATAGCAGTTATGTTTTATAACTGTGTGTGTGTTTGTGTCTCTGTGTGTGTTTACACACACACACACAGATACTCTGTGTCTGTGTGTGCATGTTTACACAGACACACACACGTATTACATTATGTGTTAAAGAGCATAGCAGTTATATTTTATAACTGTGTGTTTAAACACACACACATTAGTATTAGTATGTGTTATAACCCACACACACATATATATATGTATGTGTGTTATAACACACATATATATATATATATATATGTGTGTGTGTATATAACACATACTAATATATATTAGTATGTGTTATACACACACACATTGTATTAGTATGTGTTATAACACATACTAATACACAGTTATAAAATATAACTTATATGTTTTTTAGATCATTAAGCACTCTATTTGTAAATAATAACACTAACATAATTTTTATATACAATATATATATATATATATATATATATATATATATATATATATATATATATATATATATATATATATATATATATATATATATATATATATATATACTGACCTGTCTAGATTTTATGTAACCTGATATTTGCTGACCATGACGTTGTTGCTTTTTGCAGTATCAGGGATATTAAAGTCTTTGGCTGTTTTTCGTATAGATTTTCCTTCTAATAAAACAGCATCAACAGCATTTTTTATAATATTTTGAGGAGTTATAGCCCTCTTTGTTTTTCTTTTATAGTTTCGCATGTTATATATGTGATCTATCTATCTAATCGAATTTTAAAAAAATAAATCAAAAGTTATAGAAAAAGTTGAAGTTTATGTACAATCGCAACCGGGTTTAGTTGATATATACGGCCAACTTGCCCCGCCAAAATTTTGCCAACTGTTCTGTTGTTGTTAATATGGATATTCATATGGATTAAAAACATCCCGCCTGTTCATATGGATAAAAAACATCCCGCCTAACCGGGGTACCCCGGTTAGGCGGGATGAATTTCAGCTGTGTTCATATGGAAAAAACATCTCGCTCTAGCGGGACGTTTTTAAGATCATGTGACATTTGTTTATATATAATCATTCGCGCAAATTATTTAATTAATTATAAACTATTTTTGTTTTTATACGTGGTTGAACGATTTAAACTTAAAAATAATTAAATACTCATTGAATTTCTTAACAAAACTGTCCAGTCGAGCCGGGGTGATTTTCAACTTGTGTTCACATGAAGAATTTTCACCCCGCCTGACCGGGATCCCGGTAGTCCATAGGCGAGATCCCGCCTAGGCGGGGTGAGAAAATTTATATATGAACGCGATGTTAAAATTATACGAGTTTATTAAGATAGGCGGGACCCCGGTTGTTTTTCTGTCCCGGTTAGGCGGGATGATTTTATCCATATGAACAGCCCCTAACCCCGACAGCTATTTGGTCACAAACTCCTCTACCGATCCCTGAAAAACGTATATAAATAAAAAATAATGGTTGGACAGATTTTACTGAACCATGCAAGATATAACTCAAATCAAGTTTACGTGTACTTGATGAAATTGCTTTTAAAAATCGAAAAAATAAAGTTGTAAAAGTTACAAAAATGTGGAAAAAACACATAAATCACAATATCTTTTATGCGCATGCGCAAATCCCCACAATACTACAGTGAAAGATGAAATGGTCAACTAAGAAGGTTTCCTGAAACTATTGGCACTTTTTGATGAAAGACTTAGCCGATAAACGCAATTCGTCAACTTACCCCTGCTGCCAACTAGTCCCGGTCTCCCCTAAGCTAATTGCTATGTTGTGCGCGACTGCTTTAGTATTTGAATAAGTAATACAAAGCCGTTTTCGCAAAACTGCAAGTCGTTTGAAATTGTTGTAAGTCGCATTTTAACAATTTCTTTTGAAGAGAAAAAAAAAACATTAACTCTAACATTTGTTTTAAAAACTATGAAAAACAAATTGTAAACCACTATTTTTCTAACTTTTTTCTTATACTTTTCTATACTACTGACACAAATCAAAAGTGTTTTTTTAATACCAAACCATATTTTGTCATATTTTGAAGTTTAAAACGTTGTTTTAAACTTCAATGAATAAAAATAACTTTAACTGATAATAAGTTACAAGAAAATACAAACAACGTTTTAACCAGTAAAAGTTACAAAATTGATGCAACTGTAGGAGGATCACAAAACGTTCATTTCGCATTAAGTCAAAAAAAATACGCTATCGACCATATCTAAACAAAAAAAACATCGATAAAAATATGATGTTAACTAATCAAAATATTTAAAGTGTCCTAGAAAACATAAAATAATTTAAATAAACACATAGAATAATTTAATTAGAGATATATTAAAGTTTTTAGTAAGGATCTGAATGAGAAAAAGCAATGATGTAATAATAATGATGTAGCGTGACAACAGTATAATTTCTGTTCATTCAACCCAAATTTCTAAAACTATAAAAAAAGTTAGATTTCAGAAGTTAGTTTCAAAAGTTAGATTTCAGTATGTTCTTTACGAATGCTTTATTGTGCATCGAGTTCGGATCCGTAATCCGGTATTTAAGGCATAAAATTTTGATTAAAAAAATCCTGCAAACCATAATTCAATCCATCTGCAATATTAATATTAAAGTAAAAATATATGGTCCCAAATCTTAGTACGTTTATTTTATATATAATAAATGAAACAAGATTTTTTTAAATGATTATTTTGAAAGTTTACTAGAAACTCGATGGATAGGTCACTATAAAAAAACAAATAAATGAAGATTTCTTAACCTCTTAATAGAATAGAAATAATTTAAAAAATAAAACTCAAAAAGAAAAAAAACAAAATTTTTTTTATTTTCTTTATAAACACTTTCTGAAATAAAAATAAAAAACATATATATATATATATATATATATATATATATATATATATATATATATATTATATATATATATATATATATATATATATATATATATATATATATAAATACATATTATATATAATATGCATTTTTACATAACTTATATTACAGCCAACACATTGAAACAGACAAAGTATCAAAAATAGTAATGTGTACTTTTGTAATTCCCACTCTCTGTTATCTAAGGGACACACTTGCCGTGTTTTTAACCATCTTGAAATACAGTGAAAATGGAAGGCATGCTAAAAAATAATGATAACATAACATACAAGACTTTATTAAAATTGATTTTCAATATTGCTTTTCTTTTAGTTACAAATTTCAAAATTTTAATAAAAGATCCTTTTAAATTAAGTTTGCGAAATTAATTATTTATAAGACCCAAAATAAAAAGTAAATTTATTAAATATTCTATAAAATACTATACATTTAACTATTGTTTAATATTTTAAATATTTTTATTATTTAGTATTTTAATTTTTTTATTTATTAAGTATTTTATATTTTTTATATTTTATATAAAAAGTAGAAGTAAAATATAACTTCTGTACATTACAAACACCCCAAGCAACTGTACAATCTTCACTGGTAGCTGATGCTTGGTTAGCTTGACACTCAATACCTAAAATTGCCAAACAAAATATCATAAGGTTTACAACAAAAAGTTCAACAACAACAACAACAAGCTATTAATTTTCAATAAACAATTTTAACAATAGTATTGATAATAAGAATAATAATATATATTAAAACAAAAGTAGTAATAGTCATACTAGTAATAAGTATGTAAGGCTCATTAAATATTTTCTAACCAATAAGATATTTAATGAGCCTTAAATAAAGCTCATTAAATATTTTCTAACCAATAAGATTACTTTTTTTTTAAAAAACTGCTGCAACAATATTATTGCCAAACAAAGGCAATAATATACATAGTTTTTTAAAAGTTTTTATATACAAACCTTTTAAAAGTTTTTCATGACTACCATAAACATACATTTATGGTAGTCATGAAAAACTTTTAAAAGGTTTAATTTTCTACATTTTTTAAAAATTTAACAGCTCAACCTTCTAATGGTTTACAATTTTACAAAAAATTCCTTTATTTACATGAGTCAAATTTTCTCAGAAAATATCTGTCTTTAGATTGAAAGTTTTTTATTCACATTTTACTTTCAAAATTTTTCGAAAAAGAGTAGAAAATCTGAATAAAAAGATGAACAACAAAAATAAAAATGAAAAAGATCAGAATATATAAATTTATATCATTTTAACAATGATTTTTTTTAATAACAAAAGGAAAATATTAGAAAACTTTCACTAATGAGTGAGACTATTCAATTAGTTTAACCCTTTTTTGAGATATGGTACTGAGATCCAAAAGATGTTTTTTTTATTGCATCATGCATAACAAACAAATTGATGTAAATCTTACTAGTTTAAAAACAAAGATATTTTAAATTTTCAGTTTTTATTTTATTTTCACTTCCCAATATATATAAATAACTATAAAATAGAAAATAAAAATATATAATATATTTATTTTCTATTTTATTAAAAAATAAATATTGAATTTACACAAAAAAGTGTTTTATTTTTACTAAATTTTGTCTCGTAAGAGACAGCCTGCATGTTACAGGATTTTCATAGCTTTACAAATCAAAAATTAAAATCAATAACAACATAACACTTACATAAGTCCATAATATGATTTCTACAAATGGCACAGTTATCAACAACAATATCTAAAACCATTTGAATATAAATACAATGACTAAAATATTAATTTAATTCTTATATTAAACATTTTAAAAAAATTGGAAACCTTCAGAACTTTTAACTCACCCCATGCCCACAATGCAACAGCATTCCACTAAAATATATTTACATATCATAAATAATTTTTTTTTTATTAAAAATACAATTTCAGAAAAATGAAGGATAAAATAAAAAAACTAAACTAAAAAATAAATTAACAAACAAAAATACTTTGAATAGTTTTAAAAAAATGAGAAAAACTAAAAACTAAAAATAAAAAAAAGCAAGCAAAACTCAGATAGGTGATAAAAATAGACACACAATACTAAATGTTACAAAATAGGTCATTTCTGTTATTACAAAATACCAGGACAAAAATTAAAGAACTTTTCAATATCATGTTAAAAAAGAACTGCAAAGTTCTAAATCTGGGAAGTGAGTTCTAAATCAAGATTAAAAAAATAAGTTAAAAAAAAAGATCTTAAAAAATAATAAAAAAAAATAGTCAAATATTTTTATTAGAAGATCACATTAAAAATTAATTGCAGAAAGTAAACCTGAAATTTTGTTTTGTTTTGTTTTGCACCCAACATGTTTTCAGCATTTTTAAAACAAACTCACAATAAACAAATAACAAATACAATGTATGTGTATGCATATTTAGGTAAGCCACTTATCAAAAATTTATGAATTTATGTCCACCTAACTATTTTTATGTCTTTGACAACGCAATACAAAAAACTGATACTCTTTATATTGACATTTAATGTTTGTTCAGGTAATTTTAAGCTTAAAAATATTTCATCATAAATATGTTTATGCTTTGTCATCTTTACAAATCATCTTAAAATCAATCTAAATAAAATTAGTCTCAAAAGTACCTCTATTTTAATCACTTACCAAAATCTTATCCGAAATTAAAACTAACTAGAGTTTTTTATTATAATAGTGGGCTATTAGTAACTTTTAAAAATGTATCAATGGCATAATTCAGTGTTAGCCAAAATTGGAACACAAGCAACAGTGTGTTTGTGCTTTTATTTCATTCTGAAAACCACACGGCTATAGATATAAGTGTAAAGTAATAATAGTTCACAAAACTTGTAATAAACTTAGATTTAAATCATCAAAGCTAATGGTTCAGGAAAAACATGAATCAAAACTACAAACTTTAAAAGATGCTCAAAGATATTGTCTCTTTTTTATAAAAATTAAACAAAAAAACAAAAAAACTATAAATGTTCTAGATTATTAAAAAATAGAAATATCAAAGCAAAGATTAATGGAAGCCTGTAAAGAGAAGCATAACAAACAAATTAAGAAAGAGGATGTACAAAGATGGTAGAAAAGACTACAGAACTAAAGCAACAACTCTTACTATAATAAATAACATTTCTTAAAATGATCTTCAAAAAAAATGAATTATTAAATCACAATTGGGAGAACAATGTCCGGTTAAATACTTAAAATAAAAATAGAACACAAACTATTGTTTAAAAATATTGTTATTAATTCAGACTGGTTCAGTTAAAATGGATATAAGAAAAAGACAGATTAATTTTAAATATCAAGAGTTAATAAATAGTGAAGATGAGTTTATGTAAAATTGAGATTACTTAGTAAAATAAAAAATTCCTTGAAAATTTTTAGCCTCCAAAAAGATCCAAGAAGATTTTACTTTTTGTAGATATTGGTCAGGCCCTCTTGTCACCTCAGAATTGCAACATTTATTATTGTTTAGGTTTTCAATCTTTTTACTTGAAAACTTGTGCCAGGTCAAATCTAATGAAATAATTAAAAATGCAAAAAACTATTATTAAGTACCTGTATTTATCAATTTAAATAATTCTAGACAAATTTTTATATATATGATTTTGATGCTTAAGAAACCCATGTGGCTTTAATGATATCAACAATTTTTTTTACACATTATTTAATATTTATTGATTTTTCAGAAAACATAAGGATTTTGATCTGCAAGTATATGGATTTCCATATTTGAATAACAGGGCATGGCCCCCACGTTGTAGCGGAATATTGTAATAAATTTTTCACTACCTTACAGACTAGCTAGATCTTTGAAATTTTTGGCATTTCTGTAGTGCTGATTAACGTAAATGTTAAAGCTGTTTCCACGGTCCAAGACGCCAAGTGGGAGCTTTGGGTCATGTGCCCAAAATTTTTATAGTGGAATCTTGCAATAGATTTTTAACTACTTTTCAGTCAAACTGGAGCTCTGAAAATTTTGTGCATTCCTGATAAATGTGTATTAAAATTGTTTCCAGGGCAAACAACCAGATGGGCTATGAGGCCGGGGCACCTTGGGCCATGGTTCACCTTTTTTTTTCTTTTTTTTTTCTACTTTAAAAAAAGTAATTATTGTAAAGATAAAGACATTGATTTCAAAAATTTTTTGGTTCATACTGGTTCCATTTGGTTTTAGATTATTCTAAATTCAACGATCTTTTTTAAAATACTTTTAAAAAAAGAAAGTTCACATTAGGTTTATAACATTTTTACTTTTTTTTTCTATTTTAAAATGTCCATTGCCCTGCCTGATGAGAAATGGTGTAAATATGTTATAAATAGTCTTGTTTTACTTTGCCTTGACAAAAACTACCTCATGATACAGATTTAAAAATTTCTATACAAGTGGTGTACCAAAACCAGTATGTAGTTCACCTGTTGTGAACTTTGTTTGGTTCACTTAATTACTAAATGATTTATAGATGAAATGAATGGCTAACTTACTTACTTTTATTCTGTCTTATAAATTTTGTTTACTCAAAAGAGTATAACAAAAAGGAAAATTTTAACAACAGTCACTGATCCACTTGACGTCTTAAACTAGAATGCCTAAAGAAATAACAATTATGTAAGGTTATAATTTCTTGCTCAAAATGAAAAATCAAGAAATGGAAGATTTAAAATGGTAGACAAATAATTGAAAAAATTGTGGAAAAAATTAAATTTTCCATTTATAACAGTAAAGTCAATAGAGAGGAAGATTGAATTGAGAAGAAGCATTAACTAATAAATATGATAAATTTTTAAAGTACCATAATGAATGTGATCAAGTTAAATTTGAAAAAGTGTTTGATATCACCAAAATAGATGGCATTTGGTTAGCCAATGAAGATAAAAAATGTTATTAAATGCAGACGATATAACATGGAGATGTTGGTTATGCAACATCAGTTTTGTGCCGTAAAAACCGACTACGAGTTACGAACATTCTGCAAACATCTATTATTATTACGTAGCATTTCTTTAGATATATATATATATATATATATATATATATATATATATATATATATATATATATATATATATATATATATATATATATATATAATGAAGCAGCCGTGGCGCAGTGGTAGCGCACTTGCCTCAGAAACGTAAGATCTGTGGTTCAAACAACACTTCTGGGCAAGTTTTGCGACATCGGTTGGGAAGGAGGCGTGAACTTCCTATTAAATGCTCTTCCATGGTGCTCTGTGATAAGACCGTGAGGACTTCTTGGGGCACCTTAATCAACTTAAAAAATATATATATATATATATATATATATATATATATATATATATATATATATATATATATATATATATATATATATATATATATTATTGTATGCATGTAAAAGAGAATAAAGAATCATATAGATATATGATTAATATGAATAGGTAGTTTTGATTTTATTGTATGATTCAACAATGGCGCTATGAGTAGGATATCAGAAATGAGTTTAGACGATCCAATGCAAAAGCTTGGATTAGATGCTTTTCAGCTTCTGCTAGGTCAAAAAAGTTGAAAGACATGATAAATGGCGACCACAAAGTGACTGATTTATTTTTATCAAAAGCAGGAATTGGCGTGATAAAAAAACTTCACTCATGTTGTATCCGGAACAATTAGAAGAAATGATTTTTAATGACATTAAAATTGCTATTATGTCCCATTTAAGACCACAGAAACGACTAATAATTGCCAAAAGAGATTAGATTCTTAGCCTTGAAACAACAAAATAATGAAAACGTTGTATTATATGCACAAAGATTACGAGAGGCAGCACATTTTTGTAATTTCAAAAAACGAAAAACTAGACTAAATGACGGGCTTCAATCTTCTGACCAGAGAGTCAAGGCTCTTGAAATGCTACAGGATGGAGAATCGCCTAAATTAGAAGCGTGTGGGGACTTTAAAAGACAGATTGAAGAAATATATTCATTTAACATGCACAACAGTATTGACGGTATAGAACCCCCTTCAGTCAACTATATTGATAAAAATAAAGAAAAACCATTAATATGCAAATATTGTGGACTACAACACCTACCATGAAAATGTCCAGCATTAGGAAAAAGGTGTAATAAATGTGGGAAATTGAATCATTTTAAAAATGTATGTAAATCTAATATTAATTATGTAAGAAAAGTAGATTAAGTAAAGACTGATGATGCAAGTGTATATTCTGCTAACATGAATGACTCAAATTCAGAAACTAATGTCAAAATAAATGATTTTAACATAAAAATGCAAGTTGACACAGGAAGTCAGGTCATAATTATACCTAAAAACTTTTGGGAGTTAATGTTGAAACCTAAGTTACAAAAATGTTACCTTTTTCTCAAACAATTTGATGGCATAGTTATTAAAGTTTTAGGGGATTTGAGGCAACACTGGAAACTAAATCTAAAATAAATAATGTACGAATTATTGTTTCAGATTGTACAAAGAATCACGATTTGATTGGCTTGGACATATTAAAAATTAATGCAACAAACTTAGTTAACAGTGTAGAACCTTTTATTAGTGGACGCTTAGTAAACTATAAAGCAAATATAATAATAAAAAATGGCACGCAACCAAGTTATTTTGAATCTCGACCTCTTCCAATTCATATACAACTATTAGAAATAAATAAACTTAATGTAATTATTCAACAAAAATTGCTACATAAAGATGCACCTGATGGAAGCAAATGGGCTTCACCACTTGTTGTTGTCAGAAAACAAGATGGAGATCTGTGTATATGTGCAGATTACAAAATAGGAGTTATTAAATTGATCTCAAGGGAGCATATCACCAAATTGAGATGGACAAAGATGCACAGGAAATAACAACAACAAACACACCTATTGGATTGTTAAAATGGGCATACTTGCCTTTTGGAATAAAAACTGTGAGTGCTATATTTCAAAGAGATATATAATCTATTGTTGGGAACATTATTCCTTATATAATTATATTTCAAGATGATATATGTGTTGGTGGTAAAAATGCTGAAGAACTAAAATGTAATTTAATGAAAATTTTAAATAAATTGGGAGAATCAGGGATGATCATAAATAAAAGAAAATCTGTAATGGAATCAAAAAGCCTCTCATTTCTAGGATATGAGAAGGGAGTTACTCCAAATCATAATTTAGTTAACAAAATACTCTAAATCAGTCCTCCCAATGATAAAAAAGAACTTGAATTGTTTATTTAAGAACATCAAAATGCATTTGAATTTTTTAAGAAGAATCTTTCTGAAGACCCGGTGGTAAAAATTTACGACATCAATAAAGATCTAGAATTAACAACTGATGATAGTGAAAAAGCAATATCTGGTATTCTATTACAAGATGATCTTTTTCTTTCACGATCTTTGTCTGATGCAGAAACAAGATATTCTAACATAGAGAGAGAAGCGCTGGCTGTAGTGTGGTCTACTTACAGCTAGTCATTTTCTGATTGGTAAAAGATTTAAGCTTATATCAGACCACAGACCATTGGAGTTCATATTTGATTCTAACAAAGAACTTCCTAAAGTTACTTCTGCCAGAATTTTAAGGTAGGCCCTGCAAATGATGGCCTTTGACTATGATGTTAGCTATAATAAGGGAGGTCCTCGTGCAGATGCATTATCACGATTGTCTTTTCTATCACAAGATGAAGAGAATATTCATTAAACTTTTATACACTTAGTTGAATCAGAAATTGTGAACCTTGATCAAATTATAAACGAAACAAAAAATTATAAACTATTTATGGATATTAAAAGCAGAATTAGTAAAAATGATTGGAGCAGTTGTACTGTGGCAGAAAGACCTTACAATTGAACAAGGATAAACTGACTATTGAAAAAGGAATTGTTTGTAATGGTGACCTCATTGTATCTCCAAAGACATAGAGGAGATTTATTCAATCAATCCATGATGGCATACATTGTGGTATTATGCAGACTTGATATAGATTAAATTAGAAGCGTGGTTATTGTCAAGATGTGGAAGAATATGTAAAAAATTGTGAAAAATGTGCTGAGATAAAAGTAAGAAATGAAAGAACAATACATACATATCCTAGTGAAAATAAACCTTGGTATAGGGTGCACATGGATCATGCCTCTGTAAAAAATGTTGGATTATTTCTGATTTTTATGGATGCTTTCTCAGAATGGGCTGAAGTTATAAAGGTTAACAATGCTCTCACAATTAAGACAGTACTCCAAAACGTGTTTTCTAGAAATGAAGCTCCTGAAGTTTTGGTATCAGATAATGCTGCAGAATTTTATGATACTGCTCTATGCCAATGGCTGAAAAAAATAGGATGTTTACCATATAAAACGCCCCCTTGCTGAAAGAATGGTAAAGACAGTCAAGATAAGTCTAAAAGCTTATTCAACAGACGAAGGTATACTAAATGCTTATTTAAGTAGAATGTTGTTAAGTTATAGGATAATACCTCATGTAGGAAAATCGAGAAGTCCATCTGAGATGATGGGAAGGAAGTTAAGATCTCCTCTTACTATGAGTTTTGGGAGTGGATCATCATTATGGTATCGCCAGAAACCAGATTCAAAGCCAGAGCCAACAGCATTCATTTCTCAAGCTGGCCAAAACATGACAATCATTATGAGAAATAATTTTGGTACATTGGCCCATTGCGATCAATTGAATAGGCGACCAATCGATATAAATGTGGATGGGGATGATTGAAGTGTTAACGAGAAACTTTGTTCTATTAATAGAGAGAAACCTGTTACATGTAAAGTGCCAGATCACAAAATATCGAAGAAGTACTTGATCAACCAGAATGCAAAAGCCAATACATTTCAGGGATGTTGTGTCGTAAAAAACCGACTACGAGTTACGAACATTCTGCAAACATCTATTATTATTACGTGGCGTTTTTTTAGATATATATATGTATGTAAAAGAGAATATAGATGTATGATTAATATGAATAGATAATTTTGATTTTATTCTTTGATACAATAATCAGTACAAATAAAAGTACATCCATCAAAAGTTAGGACCAAAGGTTCCACAAGTAATCTTCCTTTATTAAGCTTTTCAACCTTTAATGTTGCATTCAATCTATCAACATCTTTAGAAACTTCTGACGATAATATAAAAAGCTGTATTGAGCCTCCTGCTAAAGCAAGAAAAACTAAACCATATTCCACTACAAAAACTGCACTTCAACTAGTAAAACAGACTAATCTAAGTTTAAGTCAGTAAAGGTTCGCAAACAACTATCAGTCCATGGTATTGACATCCCTACATTAATTCAACCTGATATTTATAAGGTATCTGTCAGAGAATCACAGACAATGCAGCAGAACTTTGAAGAAACCCTTTAAAATGACAATTAGGCTTTGCATTTTGATGGTAAGAAACTTAATAACAAAGAAATGCAAATTGTTGTTTAAAAAAATCAGAACTGCGAAGTTCACTTAACTGCTTTGATTCTTAGTGATGGGAAAGCATTAACAATTTTTAATGGATTAAGTGAGGTATTAGACCAATATTAATTATGGAATTAAAGTTGTAATATGTGATACTACAAATGTCAATACTGGAGTAAGAAATAGAGTTGTAATAATCCAATAAAATTTAAAGAAAAAGGCATTCCTATATCTCAGTATATAGGATGTCAACATCATGTGTTGGATTTAGCCTTGAAGCATTTAATGGACCAAATTCTTGATGGAAAAACAACATCTCCTAATTTAGCATATGATTTTGTGTAAGAAGTCAGTAACAACTATACAAATTTAAAAACTGACTTCCAACAAAGTGATATAAATATAAAAGTTAAAAACATTAAATGATGTGATGATATGCAGTTTTTATACGAATTGGGAAATGCATACCCATATTATCAAGGTACATTTCCCTTTATTACCTTTAAAACATTACCCAATATAAGTAATGCAAAATGGAACTCTAGAGCAACTCTATATGCCTTACTAGCTTTTGTACTGCTTCCAGAAAAGTGTGAACTGCTAAGTGAAATTTGTGAACTGATTTTTGGAGCTTGGCTTGATGTTTGGTTCAGTGACCATTTTTATAAAGAAGACAGTTATAAATAATTGGACAACAGTTTAAAGAAACACAAAAAAGCACACACCATTTTTAAGAAACATTGGAATAAAGACAATACAGCAATTGAGATGCAAAGAAGTAACATTTGTGCCGAACGAGCAATTAAAATCATGCAAGAAATACAATGTAATAGTGCTGAAAAAATCTATTTCAAGATTATTTGATCAAACAAGCGATTGTTTTGTGTTACATTATTCAGCTACTATCATTGTATTGTGTTAAATATTATTATTTACTCATTAGTATATTTTTATTAAATTATACTAAATTGCAAATAGTTTTTCTATTTGCTGGGGAAGGTTTTTGAAATAAAATCATTAATGTATGTCAATTTCATGGTTTTTATTAAAAAACTCATTTTGTAGGACCATTGCCATATAAGGTTGTAAAAATATTATAACTCTAGTTCACATGTTTATAAGAATTTTGATTTGCAAGTATAGAGAATAAAAACAGTCATCCATCTAAAATAATAATTTAAATAGAACATTACATTATAAAATTAAAACTTTCTGAATTGAAAAAAGTTAATATTTTTTAATGCTAAAATGTTAACAGCAAGTTGTTTATTTAACATCCTGCCATTACAGTATATCAATAAAAAAAAAGTAAATAATTAAACCACCTTTTTTCTATTCTAGTGTTTAAGTTGCTTTAATTATATTAATTACTTTTGGTTTCTTGTTTATAATTTAATCAACTAAAATGCAACTTAGTAGTTAGTTTTACAGTAAAAAAGGATTTGCATGATCTTGTACATCAATAAAAAAACTTAAACAGATGACAAAATTTTAACAATTTGCCATCATTATGATGATTTAAAAAGTAGAACAATTCCTGGAATTAGGAGCTCTCATCAATTTAATCCAGAATCTAGAGATACTATTAGCTTTAAATGAACAAGCGAAGATGTTAACATTTTTTTTAATGGTAAAATTAGAATTTTAGTTTTGTTTTAAAATAACTATAAGTTGTTTAAATTAGTTTTTGTATGTTTTTAAACACCTCTGTCTTTAAATTTATATAAATATCTGGGCTAGAGAGTTACAAACATTTAATTGATGATTATATTTAATTTATAAGAAAATATCTAATAAAATTTAAATAAATAGTTGCAACTTTTTTAACTTAAAAACATATGATCACTAATGAACTCCATTAGACTATTGTGATTTGCAGTTATTTCATTTATTATATTGCATTGTACTGTATGTTTTATTTTTCTAGTTTTATAAGTTAACTTTAGGTCAATAATGTTTAAAAAAAGCATTTGTAAAAACTAAGTCCTGAGGTCCTGATGGACCGCCAAAAAAAAATCAAAAAATCAAAATCAAAACAATGTCTAATTATATGATACAGCCATTTAATAATTTAAAAGCTATATAACAAATAGTGATATGGTAACAAATTAAAATCATGATAAACTGACCTTTTTAACTTCAAAGCGTTTTTTATCTTTAACTGATGTTGAAGATGAGCTTTGTTCTAGCATCTCTACATCTGTATCTGCCATATTGTTTTAATTACTATTAATTACAATATTTATTAAAATAAATATTTAAAAGTATAATATATAGTAAAAAGAAAAATAGAAAAAACATTTTAAAACATATTATTTATTACATTAACAAAAAAAATCTTTTATCAGATAAAAAAGATATTAAATTTTAATGTACTAATTCACTAAACTATATAGTTTAGTGCATTAGTACATTAAAATTTAGCAAAATCAGCCCAATTATTATATAATAATTTAGCTGATAGTAATAGTTTTTAATTTAAAATTAACACAATTATAATTTAATCACTAAACAACAATAATTTTGTAGATTTTAAATTAAATTTTATCCAAATCAACAAAATTAACAAATTAAGTAATTTTATCCAAATCAACAAAATCAACAAATTAAGAAATCATTTAGTTATTATATTTAAGTTGTTTTAGTTATTTTATTTAGTTATTTTAATTTAATATTAAGTTAGTTGTTATATTTAATTATTATACTATAATAATTAAATATAAAAATAACTAAAAAAAATAACTAAACTACAATATATAGTTTAGTTATTTATTTATTTATTTATTATAGTTTAGTTATATAACTAATGATGAATAACGAAATTGTAATAATTATTACAGTTTAGCAATTCATTACTGAACTTTTTATTTCATTTTATTTTATTCACTATTTCATTTTATTTTATTTTAAATTTATTTTATTTTAAATTTATTTTATTTTAAATTTATTTTATTTTAAATTTATTTTATTTTAAATTTATTTTATTTTAAATTTATTTTATTTTAAATTTATTTTATTTTAAACTTATTTTATTTTTAATCAAGTTTAGTGCATTAGTTCGGGGTTTTAAATAGACAAAGGCAAAAACTTACCAAAAGTTTTTTTTAATTAAGCTAAAAATTAATTGTAATTTAATTTTTTACTTTTATAGTAACAGGGCTGTAAAGTCGGAGTCGCGGGGTCGGAGTCGTGGAGTCGGAGTCGCGATATTTGTAGCGAAGTCAGAATCGCAGTCGCTCCCGACATTCGCCGACCTTGGTCCCCGTAGAACGGTATTTTTCTTCACTAAAAATCATATGATCCGATTTAAAAGCATCAATACAGCCGGTTATTATTGAAGCTATATTATTTCTAAGGACAAATAATGCAGATTAATTTATCTTTAATTTTTGTTAATTTATAAATTTTTGTTTATTATTAAAAGAATTACTAAAAAATAAATAAAGTATCAGATTATATTGATTCGTTTCTATTAATTATTAATTTTCAACATGTTTATAGAGATATCCATATTCATTTAGCTTTGGAGTCGGAGTTGAAGTAGGAGTCGTACTCTGAGAGTTTTAAAGATCAGAGTCGGAGTTAGTACTTTTTTTTACGACTCCACACCCCTGGCAAGTATTATATTTACCGGTTTTTACATCCATTTAAAACAATCATGACAACCATTTAAAACACCGCGACAATCAATTAAAAAAAATGTGATTTTCAATTAAAACAATCGTGATTTTCAATCAAAACATTTAACGCATGCGCAATCTCAATATTCTATATTATTTAAAAAAAAAGGTTTCTTTATATATTTTTTTTCGATTTTTTAAAAAAATTTAAAATTTTATTTTATTTAAAATATAATGTTTAGTTTCCAATTACTGTCGAGGTATGTCATCTGACCTAAGACACGCTTCGAAAAAGCTTTCGCACTGTGTGTAATAGTTTGATAAGGAATAGATAAGCATGCCTCGCGCATTCTTGAAATTAGTTCATTTTTTTCCAGCTGGGCCCGTATTTCTTCGCACGTTATTCTTAAGAAAAAAAAAATCTCTTCACACGGATTCAAGAATGGTGAATATGGTGGCAAATATTTTATTTGAATGTTCTGAGCCCTCATCTCAACATTATGATGGATTCTGACATTATCCATAACCAGGGTGAATTCTTCCTCTGTCCCCAAAACTCGTACAACTTCATCAATATATTCTTGAAACAAAACTGTGTTGCTGTGTTGACTGACACACTGACAGCTTTGCAGTGAATAATATTTAAACCATCGACGGCCAATATCATCGAAACGTTACGTTGCCTAGGGTGAATGATCGGGTTTGGTATTACTCCTCTTCTTGCCCATGAATGACTGCAAAACATCTGTAAATTAAATGAACTTTCATCAATAAAAACAATATTTCAACAGCGATTAATAGGCGAGATTGAAGTATACCACCTAACATATTCAATACGAAGGTTTTTTACATCATTGTCGTTTCTTCTTTCATAAATTGGTCGAGTAATTTTATGTGTATCCAAGATTGGTCAACCATCTCCAGACAGTTTTAGTTGATACATTTACATTTAAAGCATATTTAATTTCAATTATAGTTGTCGTTGTGTTATCGTTTATAAGCTCTTCAATTCTTCTTCTAATATCTTCATTATAAATAACGTGACGAGCGCCACCTCTAGAACCAGGAAGTGTTAAATTCGTTCGATCGTACCTTCTTAAAATTGATTGTATTGTGTTTCGATTTACTCCTGTTAACGATGAAGCTTCAGATTGAGTTTTTCCTTGATTAACGACTAGATATACAACAAGATCTTGCATATTTTGGGAAACGGAATTTCGCGGCATGAAGATTCAGATTGAATTTTTCTTTGATCAACGACCAATCTAAAAACAAATTTTCGCTTATTTTGGCAAACAGCTGCATGTTTTAATGAAAATCTAATATCCTCATGCGCTAAATATTTTAATAGGAAATCATGGTTGTTTTAATTATCATCATATTTTAATTGAACATCATGGTTGTTTTGCCAATACAGTATGTGTATAAAAAATATGTAAAAAAATATTGTTTTGCATCCATTTAAAACAAACGTGACATCCATTCAAATTTAAAATAAATTCCATTAAATTAAAATAAATTAATATAATATTAATAAAAATAAATTTATATAATGTTAGATAAATAAATATATAAAGACCTTTTTTTTTAAAATATAGAATGTTGAGATTGCGCATGCGTTAAATGTTTTAAATGAAAATCACATTGTTTTAATTGATTGTCGTGATGTTTTAAATGAATGTCATGGTTGTTTTAAATGGATTGTTTTAAATGGATGTAAAAACCGGTAAACAGATGGTAGTACTTGAAAAATGTTTATATTAACATAACTATTGCTAGTTATTTTCTATTGAATGAAATTTTATGAAAGAATTACTAAAACTTATTATTTGCAGCATGTAAACAGGTAAACTTACTATACCATAGAAAAACCATGGAAGTATAAAACAGATGGAAGCTCATCAAGTCGCAAACATCAAAGCAATTTTAAGTCGTTTATGGAGTATGCTTGTAACCGACAATTACAAAAAAAAGTTTCACTGGACAAAAAACAATAAAATTCACTGAAATGATTTTTATTAAAACATTAAAAAAGAATTATTCTAAGGATATGCTACATAGTTTTAACCATTAGTAATTGTAATTATCTAACAAAAGGTTTATTAAACTTCGGTAATTAAATAGAACCGCTTTATTTTAAAAGCATATGTTAGTTAAAGTTTATTTTCTTGTTTTCTAAATTACATAAGCCTAAAGTTTCATTAGCTGTATATCATTCATTAATTTCATTCATTCTTGAAATACTCCATTGATTTAATATAAAATTTTTAAAAAAGTTGTTTGCCGTTTCGTTGCGCCATTTTTAATATATATACTTAAATATTATTGGCGAATCACCAAAATACTATATTTTTAAATTATAAACGTTAAAAATTATAAATTATATTTTTAAATTATAAACGTACCTACTTGCGTCAACGTTTAAAATTAAACGTTTAAGTATAGTCTTGATGTCGTTACTTTGATTGTTTTCGAAACAAAAGGTTGCAAGCATAGTCCCGTACAGGGTTGGCCGATTTAAATCAGTGATTTATCAGAATATAGAGAAAACCTGTTTAAGAAAAAAAAAGTTTTCAAAAATGTTTTGTTTACTCAAAATCCGGGTTTAAAATTTAGAGATGTTTTGAAATTTTTTAGAAATTTAGTTTTTGCCACCTTTGAAACCATTTTTTTGGCAAGATAAAAAGTTGTAAATAACTTTTGTAGTTAATATCAGACGTAACCCAAAAGCTCTCTCCGATAAATATAAAAAAGTTGCGGGACACTGTGTGGTTAGCTAATTATCATAGTTTAAAAGTACAAAAACATTCAGTTTTGTCAATTTTTAATGGGAGTAATTTCTAACGGCAAAGTGTTACACACGATTTTTCTTTCAGGATTTGTAAGTTTCGAAGGTTTTGAGTCTAAAAATGCCAAGAAGGTTATGTGATACCAATGGCCTATTCATATATTAAGGCTTGAAAATTATAAAAAAGTGTTAAAGTATACTTACAAAATGACCCATAAAGGCAGAGGCGCTAAGTTTTTTAAAAAAGGAAAACATGTCCAAATATCAATACAACATGGTCTTAACATAACAATAAAAAAAACTGATTTTGTCACACACAAGATATAAAATGAATTAAAAATTGAAAAAAAATCGAACAGCACGAAAACTATATTGCTAATTAAATGAAACATAAATCAAACATTTAAATGTATTTCCATTTAAAAATTAGTTGTTCGTTTAGAAATAGAGTCATTCACACATATATTTTATTCTGCTGCAGTATGTTTCTCTAAGAATGGTTGATTAGTAAAGGAGCATCTATTAAACAGATAACTTTTTCAGTTTGGTAATTTATCTCCTCGGGAGTAACTGGCCAGCGAAAAGTATTCTTCTCTTGCCCGTTATTCATACAATTAACTCTGATCGCAGTTATAGATACCTAAAAGTATTAGCACACAATTTTAAAATAATATAATAAAGAATTTATGATTAGTTTAATTTTGTTTACATTCAGTAAAACTTATAAAGTCCAATATAATGTCTTTCTAAAATTATTTTTACATTTTATTTATATTGCTTTTATTTTAGAGCACTGTTTTGTAAAACAAAACAAAAACTTGAAAACTAATATATGCCTTTAATAATATTACCAACACAGTATATCCAATATTCCATTATTTTTCAAATACAAGAGCAACCCAATTATTCATTTTCTATACAAGACAAATTTCTTTTGCAAGGTCGGCGTTGTTTTCCTCATATTTATTATCATCTTCATTGTCCCCAGTCTGATTTTGGCGTTTGATGGCGTTTTCACCATAAATTTCTTTGTTACTGTTATTCTGACTATTTTCATCATTTTCTGTTGTCGGTTCTACCATCATACCTTTTTTTTTCAGGTTACTAAATCTACAACAATATCAATAGTACATCTTTTTAAACAAATGTAAACAAACACACAAAATTACAGTTTTCACCGGTTATATATGCAAAAGAACTATTTAACTGTCAAAAACATAATCTAATCTTTAAAATTTTTAATAGCAACAATGCCTACCTTATAAATTAAGATCTTATCTGTTTGCTAGTTACATATTGATCAGGCGGAAGTTCCCTTCTCAGCTGCATGTGAACCTGCTCAGGACTCATCTTAATATCTGATTCTTCTCCACAAATAAAGTATCTAAACAACATTGCTTTCTATTAATTTAAAAATCTAAAAAAACTTTGAACTGGTAATGCTCAACCTTGCAATATAAAAATGTTCATGCAATTTGGTTTGTCTTTTACAAAAACATTGTTAGACATCGAAGAAATTGGCATATATAGTTGTGAAGTAATTTTCATCTTATAAACAAACGAGTTGCAAACTTTATCCAATTATGTTAGTGATTTCGGAACTGTATGAAGACCGGATAGCATGTGTTCTTCTAACTTAACATCGCTTTCAAATGATAAGGTACAATTCATTTCAGCGCAAAATCTTAATGAACATGATTGCCTGTCACTTCTTTTCTGTTTTTTCCTTTACTGACTTGTTTTGCTTAATTGAATTAACTGTTTTGACAAGAACAACTTAATCGAGGGTTGAATTTTAAGATTTCCATACTCTTGTTAAATTCCCTCACCGTTATCGGAATAACGCCGCATCTTCATACTATTCTCACAAAACTCAAATGAGTGATAATTGCTAATGTTCTTAATCTTTGGTCCAGTAACTACAGTTTTATAATTGCTAATTTGAGCAACTGTTTCTTTTGCATCTTTAGCACCAAAACTATAGTGCATAGCCTTGTGTACATCTTCAACAGTCAAAATATAATTACCAGAATCAATGTAAATCCTTAAGATTGTCATTGCAACTACACTATCCCTGTCTCATTGATCTTTTCCATAACAGGGTTCATTATAATCATATCTCAGCAATTTAATATATCTCTCTTTGCATACATTGTAGATTGCTTCAGCTGAAAGATTTCTCTTTTAGCAGCCGTCATTATCAGATTTGGTAAACATCTTCTTGACATGCGGTTGATTAATTCTGAATCAATTTAAAACTGCAGCAGCTAATAAAACAACATCACCTATTTCCTGATCACACCTGTAGATTGAAGTAAAGAAAACACGCTTGAATAAATTTCCTGCTATTTTTATGAAGAATATATGCACATGTAAACTCATTTCTTTCTTGCCAAAATACTCTCTTTGGTCCTCTCTGTATCAACAACAACAACATCAACAACAAAAACAACGACAAGATATTTATTCTCCTTTATAAATCATACAATAATATAATAATAATAATAAATATTATAATTTGAAAAAAAAATCATAATTCTATTGATTTTAGTAAGTAAAAATAATTGATTAATATATGTATATATATATATATATATATATATATATATATATATATATATATATATATATATATATATATATATATATACATATATATATATATGTATAACAATAATTATAAGTATTTAATAATAATAACTAAATGATTGATAAGGATGGTGTCACTCAAACAGAATTCTAATCAAAGGAGTAACACCAGTTTTTAAATATAGTATAATTAATAAAAAGTATACACACATAGAACATACATGAACAAGTAAAGATTTAAAAAACCATACTTTCATGATAATAATAAAAAATAAACAAACAAGAATTTAATGATAATAGCTGTAGTAATCATAATTAAAAAAAATAAGAGTATGTTTTATATATCAAGTGAAAATCATATCAATAAGTTAGAACAAATTTTTTTCAGAACTTTTTAAAATTGGTTTTGTTTAAGATTAAGAAAAGACGATAAAGGTGTTTGAAGTTGAAGTTTTTTGAACTCATTCACTGTGCATACAAGACTCTTGTTCCATTCACAAATGCACTGATAGACAAACCGGAAGAATTTTTTGACAAAAATATTGAAGCCAGAAAGCTTCGATGTTCGCCTTTTTATGTTGAGAATTTCTCATCAGATGTTTTATGTAGTAGACTAGATGTTTTATGTAGTAGAATTTCTCATCAGATGTTTTATGTAGTAGACTAGATGTTTTATGTAGTAGAATTTCTCATCAGATGTTTTATGTAGTAGACTAGATGTTTTATGTAGTAGACTAGATGTTTTATGTAGTAGAATTACTCATCAGATGTTTTATGTAGTAGATGTTTTATGTAGTCCTTTACAGCAATTTTCAAATCATAAATAGAATAAGCATCATCAGAATTTTGAATTGCAATTGTTCTTTGATCATCTCGATAGCTTTGCACAAATCATAACAATTGGCACATACCACTTTTGATATCTCTTTGATAAATTAAAGATTTTTTTTAGATGGATCTGATAAGCATATTTTGAGCTATGAAAAGAAATGTTTGAGCCATTGACACTAAAATTGGTTTGATAGCTTGTTTTCCGATACCTTTTTCCTTTCTCAAAAGCAGCTTTGAGAGATTTAGAATTAAATTTTCGTGCCAATTTTTGTAATGTTTGAAAACCATTCATACCTGAAGCAGTGACATCACAGCTTCAGGTATGAATGGTTTAATTCAGCTAAGCTTTTTCAACTTGACGGTTTTATTGCATGCAATACTTTCCACAAACTTGAATTGGATAATGATACATAATTATTTTCACTGCAATTTTTTTGATAGAACATGATAGAGTAGTTAAATTTTGTCGTCAGTATTGCATGCGTTATCTTTTTCTCTTCACTGCTGTCATTCTTTAACTTGGTTATTCCAAAAGCAACATCATGCAAAACACCGCTTGTAAATATAAAATCTAAGAAATGTTCACACTTTGTTTGATCAAGACTAGATAGAAAGACACTTTCTTTTCTGGAAACGCACTAGACGACTGATCTTACAAATCCTACAAGAATCCTATAGGATGAGATGCACAAGTCCCTGCAAGACTTACAAGAATCTTTTGAAGGATCTTGTAGGATTTGAAGGAATTCTTATAAGATAATATAAGATCTACAAAAATATTTTAAAAGATCTTGCAGGATTAACAGGATTCTTATAGGATGCTGAAGGAAAATTTTAGATTCGTTTATATACGGCCGTAGCCCTCCCCCTTAATCCAGAACTGGTTCCTGTAGGAACCAGTGATAGATTAAAAAGGAGGGGGCTAGGACCCTAAAATTTCGGGATTCCAAAATTATTAAGCGGACTTTTTTCTTTTTCTACTGTTTTAGTCATTTTTATGTTGTGGCACGTTAAAAAGGACTCCGGGCCCTGAAAAGTCTTAATACGCCAATGATAGGAACCATAACAATTACTATTTTATAATTAATATTATAAATCTAATAACCAAACTAAGAACATGCGAAGTTAGATTTTTATTTTGATTGGAAGGAAAGTATGTATATTCTTCTTTTTAATTACTGATAATAGTAAGTTAAAGTTTGAAATAACATTTTTTTATTAAAAAAAAATTATTCTGTATAAAAGAAATTTTTCACATATTATCATTATTACAGAATCACAATTGCATTGCTGATTACTTTCGTTTTTTCTTTCCTATCTAGGCCGCTCTGATTAAGACTTCGTCTGACGCACGCCCACGAGTAATTGGCAAAAACTGTTGCGAGTTGCTCTTTGAGATTTCGTATTATTGCATCAGGAACTGTGGTTCTATAATAAGAGATAAAAATATATTTAAAAAAATCATAGAAATCAGGCAATTAATCATTAATTAATAATTTAAAGCCCCTTAACCCATCGCAGACACAAGGGAGGGGGGGGGAGGATTATTACCCCCTGACAAAATTTTTAAATTATTTAAAGAGTATGACTAAGTAAAAAGTAAAAACACTTGAAATTTTAGCTATTTGCTCCAAATATTTAGACGAGTTTAAGTAAAAAAAAAATTCATTCTAAATGCCTAATCTGAGCATATTAGTCAAATCCATGGATCGATTCGGTCAAACAAATGACTGGTCAAAAACTTAAATTTTGAATTCTGGCATTTCTTTGTAATCCTGAAGTTTCATATTTTCCAAGAAGCTTTTTCTTATACTTACATATTTATAATTATTTCAATAAATGAAGTATGAGAAGTTGTTAGTCCAAGATCCTACTTTTTTGGATCTGGATCATGATCCAACAAGTTAAACTAATTGATCCCAAATTTTCAAAATAGGTTAAGAAAAATAGAAAATTTAATAAAAACCCAAGCACTGAAAGTATGATTTTCTAAATAACCCCCTCCAACAACTTATAAAAAATAGGTAAGCCTTAAAGCTGCTACCCAATAACATTACCTACATAAAAATGCCCTAATTAAAAAACCTACCTATCAGCCTCTCCATGATTTGTATTCAGGCTTTCTCTAAAACATTTTAAATTTAATAGAATCGTGTTAAAAATAAAACAAACTCTCAAACTTTAATATATATATATATATATATATATATATATATATATATATATATATATATATATATATATATATATATATATATAATATGTAAAATAAATATATAACAAATTTTATTATTAATTTTTATTAATTAATTAGAGTATAGTTTAAATACAATAATAGTTATTAATACAACAAAATTTATGCATATTTATGTTACCAAGTTTATAAAATTTTCATAAAATTCATAATATAAAATAATCATGATATAGCAACTATTTATATATTTCTTTAACAAAAATTAAAAAGATATTAGATTCTCAAACAACATGTTTATTATAATGAACATGCTGTTTGAGAATCTAATATCTTAATTTTTATCTAATATCTTCATTTTTGTGATTTGTGACGTGATTTAAATGCGCTACTGGACGGCATTATGAATTGCGGGCACTTGAGTGCTATTTATTTTCCCGCAATTCATAATGCCTAATGATTTAAATCACGTCACTCTACAACTCAATTTACTCAGAAAGTCACGCAATTCAATGTACACTCTGACTGCGAGAAAAAATTTTAATTCAACTAGATTTTTTTGGTAATAATTTAATTTTAACGTAAGGTACAGATTGTCCCGGGCGGCAGATTTCCAAGGGGCACCAAATAGAATGAAGGTACCTTGGAACAAAGGTCCTTTACCGATAATATAGGAGAATTTCGATAATTAAAAACGCCAATCATGTTGCTGTCCCGGGTGGCGAAACCGTTCTTGGCGGCATTTTATATATATATATATATAGTAATTTGTCATTATTTAATTTTTTTATAACACTTTTATTTATATACATTCAATAAAAATAGTTTTTAATTATTTTGTAATTATAATATATTTTTATTTATTTCCATACTTATAATGTTGTGAAGCGCAGGTGGTAAGGCACTAATGGTCTAGTGATCCGGGTTTCGAAACCCACTACCGATAAGTTTTTCATTTTTCAAAATAAATTAAAAAAATGGAAAACCTTACGAATCCTTTAAGATACCCTACAGGATAATCACAGGATTTCTTATGATCTTATAGGATTTGCAAGACAAATAAAATCTTACGAACCCTTTAAGATACCCTATGGGTAATCACAGGATTTCTTATGTTCCTATAGGATTTGAAAGAAAAATAAAATCTTACAAACCCTGTAAGATATCCTGTAGGATAGTATAAAATTATATGCGATCCTATAAGACTCATAAGTTGTCTGTAAGATAGTCGACTAGTGCGTCAACTCTTCATGAGATGCATGCCATTTTTTTGCTATTTCCATACGATGTATTCAATATAAACTTTTTGGTATACTTTGTATGGTCTAATAATAAGAGGGTAACTAACTTTCCCATAGAATCACTTTGTTCATATACTTTCTGGGAGCAAATAATTCCATTTGGGAGAGGGTTATTTATTTCATCAATATTTTTACTGTTAAGAAAGTCTATAAGTACTTCCTCATGTTGCTACAACTTCCGTAAACTTTTTCTTTACTAAGTTTTCTGAGCGAACATTCTTGCGTTTTAATTTATCTTTAGTAGTATCTTCCAGATATTCGTACTTCCTTATTAATCTATATTTTATTGGGATTACATTAAGAACCTCGATTACATTCTCATGGCTTCTTAGAGATTCGTCCAAAATCTCTTGTGAAACATTAACTTCACTGGAATTAAATTCTTTATCTGGAGTAGCAGGTATCATATATATTTTTGTTCTTGTTGTGTTTGTGTTTCTGTACACAAATTGATGTTTTCATCGACTCTAGATAAAGCAGTTTCTGTTTTAAACGAGTAAAACACAACATTGCATTAACAGAAAATTATTCATTGCATCACTTTGAGATTGATAAGACGACATGTATTGGTGACGACTTTAAAGCGGGAGAATTATTTTCATTTTAAATTTAAATGATGAGGACGAAAGCATGTTTTTGGAGGACTCCACGCAACACCAAACGTATACTGGTGAAAAGCACGTATTTGTTCATCCTTTTCAAGACTGCTTTTAACCATATTTGTAATAAGTCCATTCTCTTTCCAAACATTATTATCGTTGGATTGCATGACCTAAAAAAAGACTTTTGAAACAATTACTTGGTGTGTGATTTAAAGCTTTGCTTATAATCTATTCACAAAAAATGTTCACAAGTTTGTAATATATTGGTTTTGTTATTAAAATAGAATATTGCGTAGAGTGTGATTAACTTAGTGATTATTTATTAAAGAGTGGAGAATTAATTAAAATAGCCATTTTTTTTGGTCAAAGAGTTTTGTCTCAAAATCTTACTGCAGATAATTATAAAGTATATAAATATAAAAATTATATTACAGTCTGCGTACATTTAAAACACATAATTACCTTTAAGTTAATGTGTTAATGAATATAAATAGCAAAACAATAGAGAACTATTTTTAACTTGAGAATATTTTTACTTGATTTTACGTCAAAATAACGATAGTCTCGTCTAGCCTTAGAAATATTTAAACATTCCATTACACCTAAAAAATCTAAAAAGTTTTTAAATAAATAAAGCCTTTTCATTATATGATCTATAAACTCAAGCGAAATCTTTATATAGAGAAAAAAAGTTAGTCACAGAAAAATATTAAAACAAAATTTTTAGTGAGACAAAATTTCCGACAAAAATGAGAAATTTAAATACTTAAAATAATAGTGAAAATTAAGTGTAGGGAATAGAGACCACAAGTAATCTATAGTTTGATCTATATATGATCTACAGTTTTACCTACAACATCTAGAAAATTCGTTTCACTTTGAAGTATTCATTCTTGCAAACTAAATGTCACTTTTTTACAAAAATATGATTTTTGAGGTTTAAGTTTTATTAATAATAAGTTCTTATTAAAAAGCGCTCACGTACCAAATTTGACATTTTAAAACAGATGAGCTATTTCTATATAACTATTATGCATTAATTTTTAAAAAATGTTAGGTAATTGTACTTTTTAAAAAAAGTCGAAATTATCGAAAAAACGTCGGTTTACTTTTATAAATTATTCAGAAAAATGACGCTAAAAATTATAGCTCGCATAGGTTTTTGTTTACTTGCGGCGCCTCAGATCTATAACAATGGGTTAAACGTCCATCTATTAATACGTCCTTGATAAAATAAATTGTTTTATGACAATCGCCCACGAACTAGCTTTTCAAAATCATGACATCGGAGGTTCTTCGTTTTGTTCAATCACCACAAGTTATTTGCTTATGACATAAATTTAAATAATTCACTTCTGATTGTATATTGTATTTTATTATTATTTATTTCAATTGTTATGATTTTTTTAATCATAGATAGAAACACTTAAATTTTAAGCTTACATTAAGCGCAATATTTTCTGCAATGCTAATGCTAATTTTGGAAGATTTATCGTGCTGCTGAGCGAAAATCGATCTGAATCCTTCATCTGTGCTTTCCAGAAAATATCTTTTCCTACTTAATCATTTTTAACACTTTGTACCTTTAATTGTTACTTAATATCTAAAGATCGCATGAGTTTTTTTTGTAATTATGTTAAGGTTATGTTATATTGACAATTTAACCTGATTATATTTTTACAAAACTTAGCGCCTCTGCCGTAATAGGTCTTTTTTAAGTATACTATAGCATATTTTTTCAATTTCAAGCCTTAATATATTAATAGGCCAAAGGTATCACATAACTTTCTTTGTATTTTTAGACTCAATACATTCGATATTTAAAAACCCTGAAAAAAAAATTGTGTGCAAAATTTCGTCGTTAGAATTAACTCCCTTAAAAAAAACTGAATGTTTTTGTACTTTTGAACTATGATAATTAGCCAACTGCACACTGTCACGCAACTTTTTTATATTTTTTGGGAGCAACTGTCTTGGCAAAAAATTGGATTCATAGGTGGCAAAAACTAAATTTCTGAAAATTTTTCAAAAAATCTCTAAATTTTAAACCTGGATTCCGAGTGAACAAAACATTTTTGAAAACTTTTTTTTCCAAACAGGTTTTCTCTATATTCTGATCAATATATGAAAAATTCGAGCAATTTGGAGGCCTGATTCTGACTCTTATGCATAAGTGACTATTATGACGGTTGCCGAATGTTCGTTTGTTTATAATGGCTGTTTATTTATAATGGCAACGCATTCTGTCGTCTAGTGCGGATAATTTTAATGAAAAATAAAATAAAATTGTTAAAAGCGTAGCTTTTATTTCTTATAAATATGTTAGATTATATGCTTATAAATTGTTTCATATTCTATAAAAAAAAATTTGAAAGAAAAATTTATTTTAAAAGTTTAAAGTATCGCAAATATTTTATGTTTGGCTTACGCAGATTTTACTTTTCAATATTTCTTGCATTTGAACTTTTAGATAAAAAATAAAAATAGTTTAATTTGAGATAAAAATGATGCAAAGAAATTAGTTAGTCACGAGTAAAAATGAAGGTAAAATAATTTTTTTTTGACAATTTTGTTCACTTATTTTCTTTACGCGTTCTTTACACTTCAACTCACTACTTATTACTTGAACTTATTAATTAAAGCAATTATTTTCCATACACTTAAACATCAGAGTTAATTTATTTTGATATTTTCTTGTACTTATCAAAGTGATACTATATGCAAAAAATAAAACGCTTTTAATAGTGTTTAAATTATGTTAAATCAACAGTTTCTTTAGTCAATAAAAGTTTTCTGTGAAATTTTATTATATTAAAAAGATAATAATTTTTATTTTACCCATACATATGGAAGTATGAAAAATGGAAGTTGATGGGTAATTAAAAGAATGCTTGATTAAAATAAGCAATCAATATTATCAATTAAAATAATAAATAAAAAAAAAAAAAAACCAATTAATTAAATAGTTTTTTTATACTTGTGATTATAATTTGAGTTGTCTTTCATGCAAGACTTTTTGGCAGAATAAAACTTAGTGTCTTTTACATAAGGGGAGCTGATGCTATATGTTGTATGCTGATGCCAGATGTTGGTGTAGATTCAGAAAACAATGGGTGAGATAATGTATTAACTGGTGCTAGTGGTACTTACATAGATTTTGGTGGTTGAGATAATGAATATTCAGATTGAGATGATGGTGCTTGATAATTTGGAATTTTGACTGAGGGATTTTAATAATGTTGAGTTAAAAAAAAAGTATTTTGAAATTTATTCACTATTTTGTACATTTAATAACTTCACCAGATTTGAAAAGTTTTCCTTTCAAGTGACTAAAGCATTCTTTTAATTGCTTAACTATGTCTCTGCATAGAACTCTTTTTACACAACAATAAATATTGTCATCTTGTGCTGCAGAACATGTGGTAATGCAACTCTGATGCTACTGATATGCTGAATGACTAAGCAGCTTTGGATGAAAGTTTGCTACTTTGTTCCTTGATCACTGCAAGAGTGACTTGCTCTTTGGTGTATGATTTTTCTTTCTTCTTTGTGTGCAAGTTTTATTGGAGTATTTTATGTTAAAATAGCTTTGATAATAATCAATTTTAAATTTATGCTAAGAAATTATAGAGATTTATCTGTTAGTTTATAGATAATTTATAAACCCCTTATTTACCAAGTTAACAATAAGTATATTTTATTTAATCTCATAGTTCTCTATTTCCTTTTAAAAAAGGAAGTAGTGATCTTTTTACCTTTTTAACTTTTTACCAGAAAAAGTAAATTTAATTTTGAAAAAAGATTTTTTGGCTGAAAATTTAACGATTCATAAAAAAAAGTTATTTTTTATATTTTATATCTTAATTTCAAAATTTTATATCTTCTTTGGAAAAAGATTTTCCACAACATGCTTAAAAAATGTTAAAAAGTATTTATTCAATAAACAAAAGCAAAAGAATAAATCTGTCATAACTATTAGGTTAATGCATGATTATTTTTGTATTTTTTAAATAAATTTTGTTTAGCAAAATGATAAGAATATTTAACAATAGTGTTTAAATAATTAATATGAGTGTAATTGCTATCCACTTCATAAATTGCTCCCTATTTGCTAGCAGTCTATTCATTTCATGAGCTTAGAAGTCACGATTCTTGGAGGTGATCTTACTTTAACACCACTTATCAAGTATTCCTTTCAGAAAACACCCAGCAAATCTTCTTTTAACATTTTTAAACAGTAGCCGTGATACATCACCCATAACAAGATTCTTCAGAAACAAGCTTTCGCATTTGGTTACAGCAAATCATTAAAAATGCGTACATGTTCTGCTTTATTATTGTCGAAAAATTCAGGGAAGACTTATCTATCTAATTTCTACACCTTGCTTTTGTCTTCTTTCCACTGCTGCAGGAAAGATCTGTTTGTTAAACTCCAATAGTTGCATTTTTCCTTCTTTAAGGTTTGCTGGTCATTTCCTTCTTTAAAAAAGCATTAAGATTGTAGAAAAGCTCTGCTGCCTTTAATCTTATCTCAAAGTAGTATAGCATATACTACTTTGAAAAAAGATTGAAATTTTTGATGCAATGAATATGACGATAATTTTCCATACAGATTTGTGTAAATAAAAGAAAAAATATTATCTTTATTTAAAAACTTTTTTTCATCCCTTTTTTAAAAAAGTGTGCATTAGTGATATCTTAAGGACGCAAAGCTTCTGACAAATGACCTCTGCTGCCATTATGTATATCTTTATTATCTAAGTATATTTGAGTAACGTAGTGACTTGTTTCATAAAAAAATTATTTTCTTGCATTATTAATTTTTATTTTTATTAGTCATTTCAAGTTTCTTTTTTATAAATAAATCTACATAGGTTGTTACAAACTAATTGAACAAAATGGAGTAAAAATATAGTTTAATGACTATTATACACTAACAACTTTAAGTCTATTTTATAATGCTTTGTATAAATGTATATGTATAAATAATCATTGTATATACTAAAATACAATATAGTAGAATAATAAATAAGTTAGAGTGTTAAAATATATTTTACAGCGTGTTTTTACCATCCCTACAAGAGTTCATGGAGGTAAAAAAGTTATTATGTCATGGCAGACTCAGCAAGGCAACTTTCTAGCAATTACAGGGTATGTAATTTTTAAAAATATTATCACAACTGTATGTGTGTGTCTGTGTATACATGTGTCTGTGTGTATATATCATGGCACAAGTTAACCGGTCAAATAAAACTACAGAACTTTGCATATAAAAAAATACTTTCGAAAGTATTACTTTCGACATTTTTAAATCATGGTTTTTTTTTTTTTAACGAAAATTCACAACAAAGGTAAATAACTATCGCTCCACAAAGCAAAAGTTATTTACAAAAGACTTATTAACTTTTAATTAAAAACAGACTTTTGAATAAAAAATGTTTTATAATATTTTTTTTATTGTCATAATCATCATCATCATCATCATCATCATCATCATCATCATCATCATCATCATCATCATCATCATCATCATCATCTTTATTTAGTCACTTTAGATTTCATAGAGATCGTTTTTGTAAGTAAGAAACAATGCAGGAGCAAAGATAGAACCTTGTGGTACCCTTAAAGTTACTTGAAATAAAGAAGTAGACAGACCTTCAGCAATAATATGCTTTTATTTTAATTTAAAAGTATTTTCTTACAAAGAATTTAGAAAAATCAAAGTTATTTAATCTAAGCTTAATTGCTTCGAAACTTTATTTAAAGTTATTATTTAAAAATTTGTAACTGATATTTTTTAATGTCTACAAAGCAAATAAACATAAAAAATGATCTGTTAGTAGGATTTGAACCCTCATCCAATCTCGATGTAACTGTTGCACCTCATAAATGACA
>NC_061157.1:23453259-23533259 GCF_022113875.1 Hydra vulgaris | reverse complement strand
TGAAAATATTCATTGAAATAATCTGCTAAGTTGTTCTCTATTGTTCATTTTTATTCTCTTAGTTCTATTCTCTACATAAAAAATCTGTTTTTTCTTGTAGAAAATACTGTTTTTATATCAGTTATGCATCTTCTAATAATGTCCCTCTTTTTTTAGGCAAGGGACTCCTAGTTTTTTGATATGCTTTTAAGTTCTTTATTTATCTGTTTTATTTGTTTATCACTCTTGATTTATTGCGTTTGTTCTGACATAGTTTGCAGCTTTTATAATTGTTTTTATTGTAAGCTTTCTGTTAGCCCTTTTCATGCTCTTTAACTGTCTTATGTTTCTAGTAATCTATAATGTAAATATTTTCCTAGTTAACTCTAATGTAGTTTTTAGTAATTAGTATTATTAGCTGATTCGTATGTTTAATTGTTATAGAAAAATTCCAATAATTGGCAAGCATGTAAAAAAAATTATTTTTGGTTGTTGGAATGCTGAGGTTTGTAATTGTTTTTTTTGCCTCTTGCTATCCAGTTTATCAAAGATTCCATAGAAACCTTTTATGTTTAGAATATGCTTGCTCTTGGAAGTGAAGATAAAGTCATTACAATTAGCAACAGTGATGGTGATACTATAAAACAGGTTGGTTTTTTATCTTTTAACTTGTATTTTATTTGGTATTACATAATTTATGAGTATCACATTATTTATGAATGAATATTTTTTTATTCAAATGCAAAGAAATATAATCTTATAAGTTTATTTATTTTTATTAACTATAATCATCAATAGATTAAGTTAATTTTTTATTAGTTTATATTTATTATTTTAAGTAACATGTTTATATTTATTTAATACTGAAATTATCATTATAAGTTACAAATTATTATCATAGGTTATAGAAGTAATAAAAAATTGTTATATAGCATGAAAAAAAAAATAGATAAATAAACCTTAACATTTTAACAACTGTATATTTATTTTTTGACATGCCAGTTTTGCTGAATATATATTTTTCCACTTACCAGTTTTAGGAATTTAAAGATATATATATATATATATACATATATATATATATATATATATATATATATATATATATATATATATATATATATATATATATATATATATATATATATATATATATATAAAACTTTAGTAGCTCCTTGACTTTAGTGTTACCATTGTCTTGGGGGAAGTAAATAAAAATTAAAAAAAAAAGTAAAATAAAACAATTTTTATAATATTTATAAGTGAAATAATTATTTTACAGATAGTTGAATATCTTCAGTGATAAAATTAAATTAGTTGTTTTATTTTATGATTTAAATTAGTTGTTTTATATTATGATTTACATTATAAACAGAAAAAAGGCGCCTTAATTTAAGGTTTTTATTAAAAACTATATTTTAAAATTTATTAAAGCAAGATAATCTAAAGAAAAATATTCTTGCTTAAACACATGTAAAATGATTGCATCATCAAGACTTTTAAGTCCTATTAATTCAAAAACAAGGACAATATGTTTTATAACATGCAATTTGCTTTAAAAAAAATTATTTAAATGATCACTCTTTGACCAAGCAAGTAACTTATGTAAACAATGCCTTTATTAATAATTGTTTAACATAAGGAGTTTTTATTTAAAATGTTTAATGGCTATGGCACAGTCAATCATTCTTGTTAAAAAAAACCTAAATATTATGGAATAAAAAAAACTTACTTTGGTTTAATAGATATTTATCAAACAGAAAACAGTACTTACATTATGAAATAGTTTATAGGTTAAAAGTATAATAACATGGTTAGTACTTCAAGACTTGATTTTAGAACCTTCATTAATTTCTTTTGAAATAATTTTTTTCTCTAAACGATTTATCTTTTACCCCAACTCTTATTAAAGTTCAGAGGAATTTTTATCATTAAGGTTTCATATAAGCACTCTCCAAAGAAAACTATGTATGGGCAAACACTTATCACATTAAGGTTAAAAAAAAAAATTGTTCTTAACAAGAACATGTTTGCTGACTTGTATTTCGGGAAACAAAAACGTGCTTGCAGAATTGTATTTAAAGTAACAAGAACTGTGACTTTTATGTAAAGCTTTTTACTGGTTTGCTTTAAGATCGCGATTTGTAAAAAAATAAAAACTTTTTTTTGTTGATCTTATTGATCTTAAATCATAATCTTATTGTTAATTGATGATGCGATAGTTTTTTAGCTGAATAGAATAGTTGTGATCCTTAAAATATATTTTGGTTTGCCAAAAGGTTTGTAGTTTACAGTTTGCTTTTTATCTAATATACAAAAAAAAAAGTCTTCAGCAATTCAACACTATATTAAGATATTATTTAATACTTAGGGATTTTAATATAATATACTTTGCTTGTTTGTTTTTAAAGTTATCGTACTAAATTAGCACCCTACATTGTAACATTAATCTAGACTGATAAATAATAGTTAAAATTTTTATATATTTTTTTGTTAAATTACTTTTATCAATTATAACTGATAAAAAAATATTGTTTGCCCTATAATGAAAACCTCATAAATCATAGATCAAAAATATGTTCTTTTTATAATTTTTATAATCTTATCTTTTTGCAAGAAAATTTGAAGAGAATAAATTATTTTTTCATAAATAGACTACAACTAGATTAAATGCAGAAATTCCACAGTTCTCTTTCATGAAAACCAACGAGCGAAGTTCTGGAGAGACAACTGTAAGAACTGTATTATAACATTTTTTTCTTTTATTCAATATTTGATAAAGTTTATTTTTATTTTTATTTATACAATTTTCTTTCAGCTAAGTTTAACAATAGGTCATCGTTCATTACTTCTTCTCAATCTTGCTGATCTAGACAATCCAATTGAATTGGCGTTCCAAGTAATAAAATAAATTTATTTATACAAAAGAAAACTAAAGTAATAAATTTTGTTACTAATAGTTTAAATCTAAATCTTGAAATAAAAATTTTGTTTATAATATTATGAATATTTTTATGACATAATAGTCTCGCTATGGCAATATTGTTAAATACAGATGGTTTGGTGACGGTTATATTATGCTTGGATTTTCCACTGGATATTTAGTTGTTGTTTCAACACATCCTAAAGAGATAGGTCAGGTATAGGTATTTTTTGAAAGCATTTATTAATGTATAATTTTTTTGTTTTGTAGAACATTGTTCTAGAATAAAATGTTTGTAAAAAAATTTATGTTAAATTTTTTGGATGAAAATTGTTTTAGAATAGAATGCTCAATCTGGAATCAGAGTGTATGGCTCGCAAATAAATTTAAACATAAGAATGTTTAACTTGGGAATAGAATGCTTGATTTGAATTAAATTTTAACTTCGGAATAAAATGGCTAACTAAAACAAAAATAGTTTCAACATTCTATTTCAAGCTTGAAATAGAATGTTCAAACTGGGAATAGAAGATACAATAAGTTGATAAATATGATTTGTAATTTTTATTTGTGTTCATGTTTTCATTCAATTTAGAATTAAGTTACACGATTTTTTTATATCTTTTGTCAACTGTTTTTTTTGCTCTTTAACTCTCTGCAGTCTTATTGAAAATGAACTAATTTTAAAAAAAAGCTATTTATTTGGTCTTTAACTCTTTTGCAACCTTGTTGAAAAGTTACTCTGTAACAGCATATTTAATCATGCCTTTTTGTGTTGTTAAAGCTAACTTTAGTATGACCTTGAACTTTTTGTGTTGTTAAAGCTAACTTTAGTATGACCTTGAACTTTTTGTGTTGTTAAAGCTAACTTTAGTATGACCTTGAACTTTTTGTGTTGTTAAAGCTAACTTTAGTATGACCTTGAACTTTTTGTGTTGTTAAAGCTAACTTTAGTATGACCTTGAACTTTTTGTGTTGTTAAAACTAACTTTAGTATGACCTTGAACTTTTTGTGTTGTTAAAGCTAACTTTAGTATGACCTTGAACTTTTTGTGTTGTTAAAGCTAACTTTAGTATGACCTTGAACTTTTCACTGACAATTTTGATACTGGTTTCTAGTTGGTTAAAATCAGCAATCCATTCATCCATCTAGAATTCTCATTTAAGAATGCCATAAAATCCTCAATAGGATCAGCTTTTGGTACATTTAATAGATTTATGTATTTTGGTACTAGTGTTATCTTTTTTGCTAGTAGCCAATGATTTAGGATAGCATGGATCATATTTCCATGACAATTTTTTTGACTGTCTTAATTGATATTTAATTTCAAAATTGTTTTCATGACTTTAAATATTTTTCATTTTTTTATGGCCTAGTTTTTATGCTTTTTACATCATTTTAATTTTTTTTAAGCTAAGGACATTGTTTATTGTAAGGACATTATTTATTATATTAATAAATTATAAATGAATTACAAATAAAAGTTTGGATCCAAATTAATCTAAAAATTTTTAAGGTATTGAAATAAATGAAATGTAATATGATAACCAAAAATATACAAGGACAACAAAAACTGGCTAAATATTATTGAGCTTTTTTTTAATTTTTGTAACAACTCTAAGAAAAACATTTGGAAAATTATTTCTTTTTACTCCATAAAAAATCAGTAGATTTTTTTTGTAATCTTTTAATTTATAAAGATTTTTATTTTCTTTGACTTTTTGTTTTAGGAACTCTTTCAAACACAAGATCACAAAGAAGAACTAAACGATATAGCAATATCACTATCTCTAAAGAAAGCTGCATCTTGTGGTGATAACGTGTAAGATATTGGTTACTTTTTCAAGTGCAAACCTTTGTTATCACTTTAATTATCAAGCTCTTTTTTTTCAAGTTTGTTTATATCATTATAAAGTTCATTATAAAATAATGTAATTCTTATTGTAAATAAGTTGTTAGCTGTCAAAAGATTTTGTTATATAAATTTTTTTTAAAAACATTTAATTTTCAAAAAAAATAATCTTTTAAATGCTCTTTTTATTACATTCATTCTATAAGTTTATATTTATTACTATTTCTTTTAATAATTTTATCTTTAGAGTTAAAATCCATGAATTAAATGACTTGAAGGAGATTTTTGCAATAATTACTGTAGAAGATGCAGGAGGTAAATAATTACTGTATGAGTGAGAGCACAGAGAATAAATACTTGCTGTAGAGGATGTAGGAAAAAATTGATTAAATTTTGCTGTTTTGAATTTTAGGTGTAATTTATAATGTTAAAAAAAAGTAAAGGTTTTAATTGTTTTTAAACAAACAAAAAAAAATTAACTTTTTATAAATTTGAATTCTTTAAATAACTTTTTTTGGTTAAATGAAAGGTAGTCTTGACAAAGTAGAATGGACTGAAGATGGTCAACTGCTTGCAGTCAGTACCCAGAAAGGTTTTTTTTTAGTTTATTTATTTTTGGAAAACACTCAAGTTTAAGATAATAGGAAAGATATTTTATAAATCTACTAACCATTTGTTAATTTAAAAAAATGTCAATTATATATAGGAGCAATACATGTGTATTTGACAATGTTACCAATTCTTGCTGATACATACAACACACGAATTGCTTACTTAACATCTTTGAGAGAGGTGAATAATTAGATATTTAAAAAAAACAAAAACTTGAAGTGTAATCCATTATTTTATACCCATTTAATTTTTTTACAGATAACAGTAGTTGATGAAATAAACAAGGTTTGTCAATTTATTTGTAAATGACAATAGTTGATGTAATAAATAGTTTTTTGTTATTATTAATATTTAGCAAAATCACCTTTCACAGCAAAATCAGTTTTTCAATAAAGGAGTTTAATTAAGTCTTGTAATTTTTTATTTCTTGTATATCTAAATATATTTTTTGTTTATCTTAATATATGTATTTATAAATATATATCTGAATATATGTATGTTTATAAATATATGTCTAAATATGTCTGTACCTCGGAGGGATACAACACTATGTCCATTTTCACAACTTTACAGGAGAGGAGTTTTAAACTTTTTTTCAACAAAAAGTGTTAAATGAAAGTGGACTTGGTGTTGTTTTAAAACATGCTATATCCGGTTCTAACTGGTTTTGGACATAGTGCTCTATTCCTCTAAGAAATATGAGAAAAGCTGATTTTAACTCTGTAATAAAGTCAATATGGAAAAAAATGGACATAGTGTTGTATCCCTCCGAGGTACCGATATGTATATTTATTAATATATGTTTTATTCTGATTTATATATGTTTTTAAAACATATGGAATATTATCTTTTTGCTCTCTATCTGTCATATCTATATTCCTTGTTTATTTTCTTTGCTTGCAGCCTTGTTAGGATTTGCACAGGTGCCTTACATTAGTTGTTTGTAGCATTATAAAGATTTGCTAGAAGTCTTTTAGTTGTTGGTTGTATTCTTTTTGTTAATTGTTATAGCATTATTAGTAGCTGCTTTTAGCCTTGTTAGTGGTTGCTTGCTGTTTTGTTGGGAATGAGTTTATATTTAAATATAATCAAATCAGTTATTTTTTGATCCAATGGTCAAACTCTTTTTTTTATTATCTTGAATAGGAATCATTCAGTATTACTACTGATGTTGAACCAAACTTTTTAGCTATTGGCCCTTGTCATCTTGCATCAGGAATGAATAACCGTGTATGGTTTTATTCTATAAATGAAGAAGGTATTTTTTTTTTAATAGTCTTATTTAATGCCTTTAAATTAATGCAATAACATGAAGTAATAAACAATTTAGATATGAATATATGCTTTTTGTTTTTACTAATTACAAATATGTTTCTAGAGTGCTTACTATAATATACTCATCAAAGTCAACTTTATATCACTAAGTTTATTTCTAGAGTGCTTATGATATACTTATTAAAGTCAACTTTATATCACTAAGTTTACTTCTAGAGTGCTTATGATATACTCATCATTAAATTTTGTAGATGTTGAAGTTTTTTTGATGCTTACAATTAATCTTTTAGGTTGTGTACTATTAAATGTCAAAGAGTATTTAGGTACAGTAACAAAAATATGTTTGAATTCTGATTACGTTGCAGTTGGCTTTGATGGAAAAGTTCAGTTACAAGTTGTGAGTATACAACATATGTTTAACTTATAGTTGTAAGTATTGAGTTACAAATATGTGAGTATATGTTTTTCCGGTTTTAAGTTTTTCTAAGTTATGTGAAACATTAAAAGGTTTATTTAGTTATAACAAGCTTTATTTAAGTTTAATATGTTAAGGTATGCTGTTTGTGACTATCAATTTAGTTTAATAATTTATGAAATGTATAATCTAATATAAACTCATAGTATATAATCTTAATATTTACATAGTATATAATCTATTTAGTTGCAATTGCTTTTAGTACTATTATGGCTTCCAGGTAGTATTAAAGGCTAGTATTACTATTTAATCTTATAATACTAACGCCCCTTAACACTAAATGCTGCTAAGTATCACCACCATTTAGTAACACTGCATGGCTGGCTTTAGGACTCTACACAATGCCAAGTCTACACAGTGCCAAGTATCACAACTTATAAAACATGACAATAAACAGATAATTATTATTTTATTATCACAAGTTATTTTGTTCCACTAATAAATTTTACTAAATTTTAACTATCAAGAAAAATTCTCCCTACTCATTATGTACTCCTATATTTTCTGTTAATGCAAACTTCTGCATTGCTACTTTCAAAAATATTTTACAGATGCTTCTACAATTTCAGCTGGTTGACAGTTTATTGTTATTTAAATTTTTTTTTTTTATATGTTATAAAAAATCACTTTACCAATTGAAAATAGTTTTAATGATACAATATATAAAAAAGATATATTTAAAATTTTTTTTTCAATATGTATTTATCTTTTTAAATAAGATAAAAAAATCTATTTAAAAAAACTTCTTTGTAATTCTGTGACTATAAAAACAAATTTTACAGTTCGTCACCAAGAACCAAGAGACCGTGTGACCATATTTTATGTTTTCGTAAAAATCAAGTTTGAAAATTTAATTTGTAAAGACTTTTTGCTAAAATGTCTGACTAGTTTTTTTAAATATTTTTAAAAGTTGTATCATTCTTAAGACTAGATTTATTAGACACATACCTTATTAATTGTTGAATATTATTGATAATAAACAGAAAAAACACAAAATATGGACAAAAGGCCTCTTGGTTCTTGGCTGACAAATTGTCAATTAACTTTATAACCTCAATATAAAGATCTAATATTTAGATCTTTTAATCTAATCAAACTATATTAACTATAAGAATTATGATAACAAAAGTTTTTGTCAGACTACGTTTTATACTTATTTAAAGCTTAGTTCAAATATTTTAGATAAATGGAAAAGCAACAGAGAATTCGACAGAAAAAGAAGGAAGATTATTTCCAGATGATGGCGATAAATCTAAAATAACTTGCTTTATTTTGACAAATGACTTCTTTATTTATGGAAATGAGGTAAAAATCTTTTTTTGTATCTCTATACTATGCTTCTGGGGCTCAGTACTGCATTACACACACTTCAATAGTGTATATAGGCAAACTACTATATACACAAGCATTTAGTACTTTCTACAGAAATAAAATTTGTGCATGAACATGGACAAAGTATTGTGCATTAAGTTCAAACTGTTTTTTTTAATGATTTAATAACAAATTCATTGTACAATCTCTAATAATTAAAAAATAGTTTTAAAATTTTTGTTAAATTTTAAAACAATTGTTTGTTTTGTTTTAATTTACAGTCTGGTCATTTGAAGCATTTTTATATTGAAGATTGGATGAATGTCAATGAGTATAGCCATGTTGTTGGAATACAAAAATTGTACCCTGATTCAAGTGGGACCAAGCTTGTTTTTATTGATGATAAAAACGATGGATTTGTTTATTGTCCAGTAAGTAAACTTATTTTAAATATTTCAAATTTCAAAAAAAAAAATATTTCAAAAAGTCAGAGTTTTCTAAAAATACCTTTTAAACTACTTAACAGAGAATTTTCACAGATAATGTTGTATTTGTTAAATGAATTTTACCAAATCAACTGAAATTATATGTAACTTAGTAAAAAAGGAAAAAAATGAATTATTGCTCTTTTCCTTATATAAACAACTAAAAATTGTTATTTGTTGAAGATAGTTTTGAATTATTTATCCATTTTCTTTACAAGTGTTTAAAGTTAAAAATAAAAATTAATATTTAGTTATTATTTTGCATTTAACCTGCTAAATTTTTGTAACTTTACCTTAATAAATTACCTTTGTAAGTTTTTTGGTTCTGGTTTTTTAATTTACTGTGGTTCTGGTCTTTTTGATTAAGCATTCTTAGATTATTATTTTGATAAAAAGCATTTATTAAGTTGATATTAAGCTAAGAATTATTTTATATACGTTGTGTTAAATTTGGAACATTTTTAAAGATCCTTCAAATCACTTAAATTTATTAGCAAATTATTACAGTAATTTTATCTTAATTCAGGTGGTTGATAGTGCTCACAACATTCAGCAATTTCCCCCTGGAGTAAAATCTGTTTTGTGGGATAATTATTATGTTGATAAGGTACTTTTATTTATTTATTTTTAATATTTTCAAATAATGTTTGTTTTAAAAATGTTTAAAATAAAAAATGTTTTAATTATTCAAGGGTATATTTTGTGGTTATGACCAAGAAAAAATTTATTTGTTTGGCTACTCCAAAGATAGCGTTTCTGGTAATCTTTTAACAATGTTTTTACTTATTTTATTCACTTTTCAAAAAGCCAGGGGTTCACAACTATAGATGAGACTTTTTTATTTTTATCTGGGCATCATCATCAATATTTAAAAGGGTATGGATTGGCCAAAAAATGTCTTATGGTAGTGTGCAATGAAAACTAAATTTTTTTGTTTTTGGAAAAAAACAAGCAATAAGTAACAATTTAATATAAATATTACATTTATATAAATAACAGTTTGTTATCAAAACATCTTTATATTTTTATCCCGTCTTCATAGAGAAAATTAGAATTAGTAAGAAAAGTTGTTTACAATTAAACTTTAAATAAATAAGTTTTATAATTTGATCTAATTTAATTGCAAAATTTGTTTTTACAGTTTTTAATTGCATTTTATTACTTACTGAATATTTGTGAAGTAGCAGTCGAAAAACTTGTTTCTTAAAACGACAAACATGATTTTAAAAATTGTATAAGAGCATTCTTTATTTCTTTAATAAAAGATATTGTTTATCTTGAGTTGTTAAAAAAGTAACTAAAGTTCAATACTTAACAGTAAGGTAATGTTTTAACTTAAACTTTTCATAAACCACATTTTCTTTATCAATTTAAGTACCCTTGAATAAAATAGTTTCTGTGTTATTAATATTACTTGTGTGTACCAACTATGTATTTCAACTAGGTATGTCTTAAATAACACATATTTTGAAACATGTATAACATAATGCTTTTATAGAGTAACACTATAAAACAAAGCCTAATATACATTTTTTTTCTTCTTGAACTTTTGGGAATTTTAAGCCAATCAGGAATTTTGCAGTATACTTGATGTCATCAAGCTTGCTAACACCCTGAAAACAAATAGAAAAGAATTTTTACCACAAATTATTGTGATCATTTGTGGTAAAAACATCATTTTATTTCAAATGATTTTTTTACATTAACATTACATTTGATTTTTCTTTTGTTTGAATGAAATAAAATAAACTTAATTTATATAATATAAGTTACTATTGTACATTTATTTGTGGGTTTTAGGGTTTGAATGCCAACTTGCACTTACAACTAAGCTGTTGTATGGTTATACTCCTGTTATGTTACATAATGGAAAATTGACATGTCAAACTAATAGTGGAAAGGTAAATCAAAAAATACAATTTTTTAAATAAAGTTTAATATCCGTGGTTCCATACTTGTGTGGTTTAGACAGGTTTCCATAATACCATTTTCTTATTTAAATTTAACATTTTGGAAGAATTGAAGCAATTTTACACAACCAGGTGTCCTTCCTGGCATCAATCTGTTTGGCAGTTCCAGATTCAGTTAATTTTTTGTATTTTTTTATAATAATAAAAATTCATAATAAGAAAAGCAAAGTTTTTGTAAATCAAGATTGTCCAATACGTCTTAATTATGAATGGAATATAACCAACCTTTCTCTCTAATCAAATCTTTTGAGTGTTATCATTAAGAACAATAACCATTGTTTTTTCTAAATTTATTTTTTATTATGCAATTTATGCTGAAGTAAAGTTTCTAAAGTGTCTCATTTAATTAAAATGGTGTGAGTCAGCTAAAACCATAATAACTGGTTTAGTAAACAAGTAATACCTTTGCATTACTTGCATACTTTTTAACTATGTGTTACTGCCTTGAAGTTTTGTTTTCTGTATAAATTGTGCATAAAAGCTTTAAAGTCATTTAAAACAGAATGCTTAACATGACTAAGCATTAAAATATATGAATGCATAAACAATTGTAAATAAAAAATGTGGGTGCATAGACAATTGTAATTAAAAGTAAGCTAAACTTTTAACTTTTAACTTATTGGAGTTGTTACTGAAATAAAAAACAAAATGAAAAAGTTATGTTAATCAGAGAAAATTCTGTATAAATCTTTGCTTTAAAATGTAAGTTGTATATGCCTAAACTAAATAAAAGTGACTTCTCAGGAAAATCTTCTAAATTTATATTTAGCATTAGACGCAGAAATAAATGGCAAAAGTTCTTTTCATTTCTTCCTGAAGTTTAAGTAAATTGCATAGTTTGGACCTTTGCTTCTTATTCTTAGTTATTGCTTTGTGCCCTTGGGTAATATGAAATTTGTAAATACAATATGGACATGTTAACCAAATTAAAGGTTCTTTAATAACAGACATCACTTTTTTTGAAGAGTTGTGATATGTTTGCTGATCTAAAATGTTGATTGTTAAAAAAAAAAAATAGAGCATCTTTAATGCTCTATTTTTTTTTTTTTTTATAATTTTTTAATTCATGGTACAATTAGAGTTTTCATTTGATATATATCAAGAACTGGAATTTAAAAAAAAAAACATTTAAAAAAATATTCAGATTATTGTACATTTCTTTATCTGATAAATGTTCACATAGCTGTATCAAGTTCATCACATAGCTGTATCAATTAATGTTTGTAATAAAGTCAGAGATTTTATTTGTATGAGCCTTTTTGTAATTAATGTAATTTGGTGGCAGAATTATTTGACATTTTACATTATTCTAATACACTCCTCAAAAGGTTTCAAACATCCACTATTAAGTTAGGAGTTACTAATAATGTTTCAAACAGCCACTAAGTCATTGTGGAGTTACTAGAAAACAAAGAATAAAAGTTAAAGAGCAAGGAAGCAGTTGACATAATTCTTAAAAAGTTGTAGGTTGTATGTAACTTGAGGTTATAATAGAGTTCCAAATTTTAATTGAATAAAAGTTTTTAGAGCATGCAAGGACAGAGACAGTAAAAAAATGTGATTTTGCTGAATGACGAGTCAAGCAAGAATGAGTTCTGATTGATTTAAATAGAGATGCTCCTTTTGCAGTGACCATGATGGAACCTTACAATGATGGGAGAGAGACTCAAACTTGGCAGATAAAACAGGTCGTACTAGGGTTACAATTGGTTTTTAGACCTTGTCTAAAAGAGAAAGAGCATCATTAGAAGAACCACCCAAAATATGACAACAGTGTTCCATAAAGGGATGAATAAGAGATTTGTAGAAATAGAGAATGGAACAGGAGTAAGAAAATAGTGAGCATGATAAAGAGAAGCAACCTTAGCAGATGCTATCAGGAGCAGATTCAGTGAAAGAATGAGACTTTGCTGAATAATTAGTCAAGTCTTTGCTGAATGATGAGTCAATGAGACTTTGTTGATAGACGAGTATATATATATATATATATATATATATATATATATATATATATATATATATATATATATATATGTATATATATATATATATATATATATATATATATATATATATATATATATATATATATATATATATTGAGTCAATATTAGGGATGGCAAAAATCCCAAACATTTTTGATCCTGGGATTTCGAGATTAAGATATTTGTCCCCGGGAAATCCCAGGATTTAATAGGAAAAATGCAATTGTAGAAAGTGAAGCATAAAAAGAACTAGCGTTTTAAGTACTCATCAAATGCTTAAAAATGAATAATTTAATATTATAACTAAAATACTTCATTCAAATATTGAACCTAAGTAATTTAAATTATAAAACAATACCTTAAAATGGTAACACAGTATAAATAAAAATAACTGAAAATAATATAAACACGCATAAATATACATTAGTTATACTTATTTTTGAAAATATTATCCTAAAAAATTAAAGCATCAATCATTTCATCACTTAATCGTATTTAATTTTTTGAACATAAAAACCCAGCGGCTGAGAACATTAGTTTAGACTCCACTTGTTAGCCGTATAGATAATATATAATCATATGTTTTTTAAAGGTGATCACATCTTGAGCTACCACTTTCTAACAACAGCATTTCTTTTTGAACTTTAAAAGTTATACTTTCTACCCTTTTAGGTTGTGTTCGTATTGCTGCTAATCTTTTTTCTATATACTTTCATTTAATTGTTTACTGATTGTTTAGAAATTGTTATCACACTTGTGGCTTAAAAAAGTCGGATTCAAGAGAACACAATTATCACTACTCAAGTCTGTTGCTGTTATTATACCTGCCTAGTTTAAACACTTTATCAGGTTTATCATCATTTTTTATTTTGGGTACTTGTACTTGGTACTAAAACTTCTGGGATTTTTTATGAAGTAATCTGGCCATGAAGATATACTAAACTCCTTAACAGTGTTCTCTCTTTAATTCGTTGACTCATAACATCATAAAATTGGATTCAGATTAATGTTCTTTCTTTTTTGTCAACTTAAACTACCATAGAGTTCTTTCATTTTTGTCAACATAAACGCAATTTCAGATGAAATTAAAGTTGAGTCTCATTGACAAAGTTGCTTTAAAAGGAGCCAAATGAATTACTGGATCAAATATCCTTCTACTTTCTTTTTCGTTCATCTTAATTGAATCATCAATGTTGATATCTAATTCTAAATCTAGAAGTGCTTTTTTAACACAACTTTTTTAATTTTAATTCTACAAATCGGTCTAGAATAAGCAATAAGCTGCTCCATCCGGTTTTACAATCCATGATTAAATGGATGACCTTTCCAAACTTAATTTTTACATACTTTTGTAAATAATTTTCATTTTTGTTTGGGGACCTTTTAAACATTTTAACAGTTTTTCTGACTTGTTTTAATGGGTCCAATAATTTAGTGCTTATTTTTAGCTTTAGATGTTTTATTAATTAACTATAGTCTTCCTCTTTAAAATAATTTCTACTTTAAGTAACAAAAACTAAAGTTTATTTAATAAGCCTTGTGGTTTTTGATAACTTTTGTAAAACTGACTTTAAGTAAACTTTTGTAATTTAATAAACCTGTATTTTGATAACTTCTTATTTTAAATCTTATGTTAAATAAAATTTTGTAAATCAAGCGCGCATTTGTAATTGAATTGAGTGGTCAAAAAAAAATTAAAATCTTGCACACATTTGGAATTAGAATGAATTAAAAAATTCAAAACAAAATTAAGTTATACCTTTTATTAAAAATTTTTGATCTTCCCATCAGCAAATGCTTAAAAATTTTGTCGTTTTCAACAGTATATTAGTTTTAATATTATACTATATATACATTTTTTATATGTTAAATTGAACATATTTTGCAGATAAGCAACAATATTTTTATTTTTTTTTTTCTTTCTATAAAATACAGAAAGAGAGAGAACAAAAATGAAAATATTGCAAAGAGAACAAACAGCTAACAAAACCAAAACAGCTAAAAAACCAAACTGCTACTATACCAAAGCCTATATTTACATTTTATGACCCAAAATTCCGTAAAATTTCAGAGACTAATCCCGGGATTTTGGGATGAACAATTTGTACAGAATCCCGGGATCGCCATCCCTAGTCAATACATATATATATATATTTTATTCTAAGCGATCAAAAGGAGAAGATGTTTTGTCAAGACAGGAGTATATAGTTAAGTCGTTAGCAAATAGAGCCACTTTAAATATACGATTGTTAGAAAGATTATTAATGTACATAATAATTAATACAGGACCAAGGATAAAACATTGAGCTCCCACAGAAGTTACTGGAAATGAAGAAAAAGCCTTCAAGGATTACTTTAATAGAGTGGTTAGAAAAGAATGATTTGATAATCTCAAAAACAAGATACAGTCAAGCACTTCTAACTCAAGTAAAATTGAACATATATATGCCACTGCTTATTTTGAAACTGATCAATCTAATTTTGATCAGACCGAAGTTACGAACAATTTTGATAGTTTAAAAAATTTTTTAAGCAATGGCAGTAATGAATTTATTTCTGGCAATTCTTAATACACAGCGTAAAATGAAATATATATAATTATATATATATATATATATATATATATATATATATATATATATATATATATATATATATATATATATATATATATATATATATATAATTAGTAATATTTTTTTCCATCTCAATCTCTTTTAATATATATATTTTTAATTTAGCTTCAATATATAGAATTAATTCAGGAATGTCCTCTTCCTGTTTCTACAAGTAATAGTGAGGTAATTTTCTTTTTCATTAGGCTTAATTTTTCTTTACATGAACATTTTAATTTTTTTTTGCCTTTTTTTTTTTTTTTTAGATGAAATCAATACTTAAAAATTTATTGGTATTAAGAAGGTAGCTTTATACTTTTACTTGCGACATAGATGATCAAATAATAACAAATGATTAAATTACTGTTACTAAGACCTGATATGGACTGGAGAATGAATTAACTCTGAAGCACATGTATTTTTATTCATTTGAAAACATTGTTGTCTACCCTTAATATTTTTAAATGAGTGAAAACGTATGTGTTTTATGGTTGTGAAACTAATTTTTTTACTTTAGAATTATATTTTTGTTTTATCTTGACATTAAATTTAGATTTGAAGATGCTTGGAGTGTTTGTGAACAATTAAATGAAGAAGAAAGTTGGAAGTTACTGGCTGAAGTTGCTGCCAAGCAACTAGATATTAAGTTAGGTTAGTGTTGTTTTATATTAAGTTGTTGTCTAAGGTTTTAAGACATTTTGCATAATAATGTTTTTTTATGTAATTTTAAAAAAAGTAAATCTTTTGAATGTATGTTTTGAACAACCATGTGAGTGGCTGTGGTATTTTAAAATCAGTATTGTAGGTGTCTTTATAACCTGATTGTTAATCAAGTTTTTTTATAACCATTAGATAGTTAATACTTGTTTTGTTCATTTTGTTCAAAGTATATTAAATTACAATATAAATTCTGAATACTGCATTTCTTTTTTTAATAAAACTTGCAACTTTTTTATTTTATAGCTATACGTGTAAATAGAAAGCTTAAGAATGTTGCTATGGTTTTATCTTTGGAAAAGATTAAGGTATACTAATTTGACTTTACATGTACTAATTGAAACAAAAATTGATAATTTCGATTGCTGTTTATTTACTTCCAGCCCGTATACTATGCAATTGTTTTGATATAATTTAGTTATAACTTTTATTTAATGTTTGTTAAAATAATAAAATTTGAAAGTCTTGATTTGATGTTTGTTCTTATTTCTGCATTTATGTTGCGGATTTTGGTATTGTATAATTGAAATAAAACAAAATATGTAGGTTTATTATTATAATATCCAAACGTATTTTAGCAAAGTTTCTCTCCGCTATTATTTAAAATACTGGAATAAAAAACTTCTAAATATTTTTTAAAAATTATATGAGATTTTAAAAATTTTATTGTTTAACTTAGGACTTAGAAGACAAGAATCTTTTGGGTGGTTATGTGGCCATGATTTTAAAAGATTTCAACCTTGCTCAGGTATGTTGCATTTTAGTCTAGCACATCTGTATTTTGTTTAAACTTACCATGTGTGTAGTGCATTTAAAGTTTATTTGATCTACAATTGATTTTAATTTTGGCTTCTCAGGTAGCACATTATTTTATTATAGGTTAATAACTTTTAAATTTTTTTTTTTACCAGGAATTGTTTTTAGCATCTAGTTCTCCAGTTGCTGCTCTTGAGGTTTTTGTTTTTTTTGAATCATTCAAATTTTTTTTTATAGTTTTTTTATAAAATTTATTATGCAAATACAAGTTTATATAGGAAAATTTATTTTGAATTGATTTAATTAGTGAAGATTTTATTTTTAATTAGTTTAGCATTGCTATTCTTCTCCTTTTCTCCTGTGGAAAAAAAGAGAAGAATGGCAACCCTAAATGTGTGTGTGTGTGTTTGTGTGTACTGCACTAAACTTGTTTACTTGTGCAGCAGCCTTGTTTGTCAAGGTTCATATTTTAGACCTATAGAGTTGAGAAAAGGTTGTAACCACAGTTTAAGTAGCCTCCTGAATTGTAGTGGCCTCCTTGGCCTTGCAGAGTTAAACTTACATTAAAATAAAAAAAATCTTTAAAATTTATATTTTAAATATAATTATAAATATATTGATATGATTTAATATCTAGTATCAACTGTTATAATAATTTGCTTCTTACTGTTATAATTGTTTTACTCTTTCTTTATATGTTATAATTATTTTACTGGTTAGTGGAATATATTAAAACTGAAATGTTGATAAGAAGCAGTAAAATTGTAGCAAATAAACTTAAGTCTTAACTAACCAGTTCCAGTTTCATTGTTATCAATTAACAAAATCATGAAACATGGCAAATATTAATGCAAAAACACAACAAAGTTTGATGTTAGATTTTATTAATGTCTAAATTAGCTTCTGAAGAGATTGTTATCTGAAGAGCTTGTTAATGAAAAAGAAGTGCAAAATTGATGTTGGTAGAAAATTTGTCAATTTTTCAGCAAAATTGTATTGTCTTTTTAAAATTGGGTTATTTGGTGCCATAAAGGAAATCATGAAACTACTTTTCTCTATTATTTTTTTTGTAGAACTGACACATTAAAATTAAAGCATAAAGGGTATTGTCACCCTATCAACATTAAAGCAATCGAGATGGGGGGAAGAAGGCATGAATTTGTTCATTTTAGATAAGTTTCTAACAGTGTAAATTAAAAAAATTATAATTTTTATCTTCAAACTTCATATTTCTATAAATTTTTTTGCCAAACTGACGCATTAAAATCAAATTGTAAAGGGTATTTTTGCCTAAGGGATTGTCCATAAATTACATCACACATTAGATGGGGTAGGGGTTTGTGTTTTGTGACAACTCATATGGGACTTGTTGCTAAAGAGTTACAAAGTTGTGACAAGGAGGGGGGGGGGATTTGGTCAAAAACTGTGGAAAATTGCGTGGCTTAATTTATGGACGACCCCTAATCTGTTCCTTATTTTCACCAAAACTTGCATCAATATCAGAAATCAGGTTTGTCTTGCTGATATGTTCATCATATTCCTCATCTCTTTGATCATAATCATCTTCCCCTTCAGTTGCATAATCAATTACATAATTGTTTCTCTTGAAGTTAATGATGAGGTTTGTAAAGTATATCACAAACACAAAAATGGATTGCATGTGCAAGACAGGCAATGTAAATGGAACTATTATATTTTCCAAATTTCATTATTACACTTGCGTCATCAGTGATTGATGCTACATTTTTATTGCCTAAATCCAGATTGAGTTCAGACAATCTTGACTTAACAAGTTTAATAACTTTTTCAGTTTTGATTCTTCCAATTACTTATTCTTTAAAATTACCTGGTAAATGGGAAATAACTGTGTAAGAAGCAACATCTAAAAAAAAAGATCATGATGTTGGATTCTTTTTAGATCAAAAGGGGCAGAAAGGCAACTATGGATAGCCTTAATAAAATCTTTGAGGCTAAAGTAAAAAATGCAAAAGTAACATATAATTAGAATATCAAGCATAATGATAAAAAAGAAAGACTAGAAGCAGTTGACAGGATGATCAGGTCTTTGAGGACAAGGAAGTTAATGACAAAGAACAGAATAAAGAAAAAAATATTGTGGTTGCTGAAGCAGATGTCAAATTATACTGGGACTTACTTAAAAGAATTACACATTACAGAAATCACTTTTGCAGCAGATAGTAAAACAGCTATGATTGTGTCAGCTGTAATGAAAGCTGATGGTGGAAGCTTGGGTGATTTTGATACTTTTAGATCAACATCTTATTGAAGTAGAATATTAAATCAACAGCGTTTGGTAGATTGTATTATAGATAATTTGATGCTCAACCCACCCCAGTTAATTGCCTTTCACAATCAACGAAAAATTTCTAAAAAACCTATTTGGTGTGAAACATGAACAGTTATCTGTGCTTGTGTTGGGTGCTCTAGATTACAATGAGCAAAAATGCTAATTTTGGTCTGAGGTACTGCTAAATTATTTGAAGAAAAAATTTTAACTTTTTTGCTATGCTTTTTGACACTACATTTTCGACATCTTTTTTAGAGCAGTTTGGAAGAAGTTTTTTGGAAGCACTTTTAGTCCAGAGAACAAATTTTTGGCTGAATTTAGAAATGCCTAGCCACCACTGGATAAACAACCACTAATAGAGTGTGCCAAAGACTATTACAATGTTGCAAAATCTCGAAGAGTAGATCATAAAACATTAAACACATCTACTTCCTAACCAAGGTGCTACAACATTTCTAAGAGATGACTATTTTAAATATGGTGAAAATACACTCATTGCTTTTGGACCAAGTCCACAGTTGGTTCGCACTTTCTTAAACTAAGGGCTATCTAAACAATTGTCTTGGGTTGATAATTTGATTATTATCCAATGGAATTGGATGATGATCAATTTATTTAGAATTAACAAGTTTCTTTTTTTTTTCGCACACTAGCTTGGGCAAAAGATAGTATGATGCTGATGCACTTGTGAATGACCTGCAATTCATCTACGACATGATGTACAACAATGAAATAGAAAAGGAAGATGCTGATGTTATGCTTTCTAAAATAATTAATCATTGATTGTATTTTACAGAAGTTGCTCTTTTTGCTTTTTTAAGATATAGATATAGTTTGAAAACAGCTCCAACTATATGAGCCGAAATATCACATTAAAAATTAAAAAATTTTAATAAGTTAGATAAATAGTATGTCACCATAAATAATGTATTTTTAATTTATATATATATATATATATATATATATATATATATATATATATATATATATATATATATATATATATATATACATGTATGTATATTTTAGATGCGACGTAGCTTACTTCATTGGGATCAGGCTTTAGAACTTGCTAAAGGTCTCGCTATAGACCAAATTCCTTTTATTTCTAAAGAATATGCTCAGCAGTTGGAGTTCATGTAACATACTATTATTACGTTTAAGTTTAGTTTTTCTTTTGAAAAAATTCCAGAAATGCATATCATGTATTATATTAAATATATTAATTTTTTTGTACGTTTAGAGGTGATTATTCAAATGCATTAATTAATTATGAGCGAGGTATATCTAATGAAATTGAGGTAAGTTTATTATTATTAACATTATTTTTTTATTAAGACAGTATAGTATAATAAAAAAAGAATAATTTAGAATTAGTTTTTTAGCATTAAGTTGGATCTTTCATTAGTAATGCATCATATACCGATCTGCAATGTTGTTATTTTCTCTGCTTTTTTTAGTTTTAAGTATTGATATTTTAGAATAAAGATCACAATGAACTTTGCCAAGGAGGTATAGCAAGAATGACTATTCGTCTAGGTGATATTAGGAGGTGTTTGTTAAATTTTATCTTGACAATTTTGTTTTTATATTTCATTTTTTTCTATCAAATTCTAATTTCCACTTTTTTCAGAAATTAAAAAATATTTTGAATTTTAGAGGTGTTTCCATAGCAATAAAGTCTTCCAACAAAGTATTAAAAAAGGAATGTGCTTCACTTCTAGAAAATATGAAAGTACGAATATAAATTTAAAGCTATTATATAAATGCAAAAAGCAATTTTATTTTCATTAAAATATTTTAACTTTTCAGCAATTCTCAGATTCTGCTGCTTTGTTTGAAAAAGCTGAATGTTGGGAACGCGCTGCAGGAGTTTACATCAAGATGAAGCAGTGGTAGGTGATTATTAACAACCGGTATAGAAAGTTGGCTGTAGGGTAGAAATTTAAACAAAATTATTTTAAAATGATATTCATAGTAAGATGTGAATAAGATGAAAAATACATTTATGGAGGTCAAATTAACTTCTATTAAATTTACATTTACTTTTTATGGCATTGCATATTTGAAGGAAGAAATCTTTATTATAAAATTAGAGATGTGCTGCAACCAGTTTATGCAGAGTCTCCGATTCCAGCTTTGTAAAAGAAAATACTGGGTTCAAGTCTGGGTACCCGACACTGGGTCCATTTTTAAAAATGGGAGTAAAACCATAATGCTGATTAATTTGTGCTAATTAAGCTTGCCTGAATATATTAAGTTTTCTTTTTAATGAACAACTATATTTTGACTTGAGGTCACAAATTTAAATTACGCAAAATAAAGTGTAAACTCACAGTCCATAAATATTCTTTCTACCTCAGGGTTGGTAATATTTGGAATAACTTGCTGTCTAAGGTCGTTAATGCCAAAAAAATTTGGTGCTTTAAATTTAAAATTAACTCTACCAACTTCAAAAATATTGTTCCAGCTAACTAATTTTTGTTTTATAATTATGGTTTTAAATATATTATGTTTTTTTTTTTGTAATTTATTGCTAAATAATTGCTAATATGTGCTAATTAATTCAAAGTTATGTTATAAAAATAAAAGATTAAGAGATTTATATAGGAAATATATCTATATGGATTTATATATTTATATAGTATATATATTTTTATTTTTAAATAAATCTTTAAATGATTGTTTACAATAAACATGTAAGAATTCATACATGTTTATTGTAAACAGTTGTTTACTTTAAACTATTGTAAACAAAAACTGTATTTCAAAGCGAATTACGCATCTTGATTAGATCAAAGTATCAAACTCATTCATACAAAGTTTAATTATTAAAAATTCTCTCACACAATAAAAAGAACCTATTCAAATATTTACGAAAGAAATTTTTCCTATTCTCCAATTATTTCATTTTGCATTATTAATTTTATATCCGTATAAATCAGTTTTCTTCTGCAATATGTTCTGATTATTTTACATAATTTTTTTTTAATTATTTTGTGGTTATTGACTCAATAACACTTTTAGACTTATATCCAAAAGTTTATTGGTTAAAGTTTGAACTAAAATCAATCCAGTATTAATATTTCGGCGCAATTTTAAGTACCACTAAACAAATATTTATAGCACTTGAGGTTTGTGTTTATTAAAAGTTTCTTTTAAGATACCTGGTGCTGGGAAAACAAACAAATTACTGGTCCAAACTGGGTACCCGGCACACCAATATTAAAATATGTTTTTAGCATAACTTTTAAAATATATTAAGTGCATTTAATAAATTTTTAAGAAATTAAAAACTTTTGTAAGAGAAAACCAGTTATCCTTGGATTTTCTCAAAAATTTAATGAACAATGCTAATTTTCTATCCATTTGAGAAACACCATTAGTCAAATACTATTCAAAAATATAACAATTTTAATAATAGTCCAAAAATATAACAATTTTAATAATAATAGTAATAATTTTTAATTATAGACATGAAAATTTGAATAAAATTTTCATTTTAAAATAATTTTTATTTTACAAAGATTTTAAAATTTGACTAATTTTAAAAATTGTACCAATCAAAATATAGCTATAAAGGTTTATTTGAATAACTGACTTAAATATTATGTAGCTCTTAGGTGCAAAAGATGTTTATAAACACTTTTTAATTGAATAATTTTTCTAGGAACAAAGTTGGAGAACTACTAAAAAATATAAATTCTCCAAAGCTTTTACTTCAGTATGCAAAAGCAAAGGAATTGGACGGAAAGTATAAAGATGCTGCTGCTGCATATAAGAAAGCTAAAGATTATGAAAATGTTATTCGGTTTGTTTATAAAAATTTCTTGCTTTAAAAAAACTTTCTTCTGTTAACTTTTTATATAACAACTTTTGTTGCTATACTAATTTTCTTTTTCTCTTCAAGAATTAACCTTGAACACTTGCAAAATCCAGAGGAAGCTGTACTTATTGTCAGAGAAACACAGTCTGTTGAAGGCGCAAAGATGGTTGCAAAGTATAAAGTTTTTTGTTATTCTAAATATAATAGGGTTTAATCATTTTTAAAGGTGTGTGTGTGTGGGTGTGTATATATACATATATATATATATATATATATATATATATATATATATATATATATATATATATATATATATATATATATATATATATATATATATATAAATATATATATATATATATATATATATAAATATATATATATGGGCAATTATATTTTTAATTTACGTTACCAACACAACAACTTAATTAGGTATTTGCCTATTTAAACTGTAAATTAAACTTTTAGCTATTTTGTATGAAAGCTGTTAGTCTAAAGATTAAAATAAGCTAAAACGTTTTGAGTCTGGCCAAAAGAGGGCAAACTTATTACTGAAAATGCCACTTAACTTAGGTTACACGGAAAACAAGGTAAATAAATTACTTTAACTTTTAGGTCAGATTTCTGTGAATCAGTAAAGCGGTTTGTATTAAAAATTTTCAGAAGATGTTAAGAATTCTATGCCAATTTAAAAATATATAAAATTTTTTATTAAATTTTATTAAATTTTTTAGTAAATTTTATCAAAATTGAACGGGTAAGTAAAATAAACTTGTTTTTTTGATACTACATATTTAACTTACATTACATCGCTTATGTTACCGAGCAATATTTATCATGGATTTTTTATATCTATTATTCAGAGGTAAGGTTACGTAACAAAACAATTGCAAGAGTATTGAACTCATTTATTAAGAATAATTAACAAAGGAAATATTAAAAAACTGGTGGCACTCTTCCTAAGTGATTTTTTATAAAATTTATGAAAGTTATCTAAGGGAAAACAGTTTTTACACAAGACCAAGAGCAACTTTAAAAGATTATTTTAGTATTACAACTTAATAGTTATTTGAGTTGTTTAAATAAGAAAATCATTGGTTTGTTGAAGTTTTCATTTACACTCCTTACATTTATGCGTATTGCCTTATTTTCATTAGATTGAATTTTTAAAATGCTGTAAAGTATTTACAGCATTTTAAATAGTACATTTAAATCTTTTAAAGTATTTTTGACGAGAAAACTGCTATCACAGTTTTGGAGGGAGATAGAGAGATAATAGCTCTAGCCTCTCAGCCTCAATTTATGCATATCTAGCCTAAATTATGCTGATTTCAATTACAATATAAACTGTACTTCAAGATGGTGCTGAAGATATCTGAATCACTTTTACTTTACCTCTATTATACTCTACACTTTTACTTTTTAAAGAAAAAGGCTCTCATTTCCTAATTAGGGAATGATTTTAAAGTATAATCCTTAACCACTAACAAAATATTTGTTTCCTATGCTGCTACTCTCCTTGTGTCTATATGGAAGTTAACAGGGCTCATAGCACTCAGGGAAAACACAGAAAAACCAGGCAGTTGTTTTGGCAGTTGAGATAATCAGTGAAAACCTGGAAAAGTCAAGGAAGTTTTTCTGGAAATCCTCAAAATCAATGAATGATTTTATCTCAGAATGATTTTAAAATAACTGAATATTAGTTTTATATTCAGCCTAAAGTTATTTTGCAATATCCTTGACTTGTTTTTTTGTGAAAACAATGCCTTTAAAAAATCTTAGAATAAATACTAGAAAACAGGAGAAAATCATGGAATAAATACTTAAAAAATTTTATTTATTTTCAAAATTGCTTGTATTTTCAAAAGCTAAAATTGATTATCAAAATTGCTATGAATGGTTTTATCTGAGCAAGATAAATTATTTTAGTTGCGAACAAATTAAATTATGGACTTTTTGTCCTACTAAAATACCATGATTTTTCTAAACCCTAATACATAATATTTGTTATTCACAATAAAAATTTTTATTATTTTAAAAATCTTTAAATTTTTAAATTATGATATTATATAAACTTTTTTTTTAATTTCTTTTTAGATTTTTTCAAAAGCTTGGAGATTTCGCATCCGCTATTCAATTCCTTGTGATGTCTCGATGCAACGATGAAGCATTTACTCTCGCTCAGGTTATTTTGGATTGTTTACATAATTATTTTTTATAAAAATTAAAGATAAATTTGTCTTCCTTTTCAAATTTCAACTTATCATTTAGTTAACATGACAAAATAATTTGTATGATAACAATGTAAATAATAATAATAATAATAATAATAATAATAATAATAATAATAATAATAATAATAATAATAATAAAGAGTGTAATGAATCATTGTTTGTGTTAATATTTACTAATGACCTTATTTTTTTATTTTTCTATTAAAAACAGTTTATTAAATGATCTTGTTTCTAAACATATAAAACTATAAAATTGGCCATTAACTTTACTAAAAGTTTCTCCTTGAGTTTTATTTATGGTCATTTGTTAGATCTAATTTAACCTTAAGACCAAATACCCTCATTCTAAGTTTAAAGTTCTAAATTTTCAAAGTAATTATTTTCTAGTGCACTAACCGTCAGTCAAGTAAAAATTCAATGTTTTTATAATTATACTTATAAATATATTTCTAAATTAACTATTTTAAACAAATTAAGTGGTTGGAATTTGTTTAAATAAACTAATTAGAAACCTATAAGTTAATATAAAACCTATAAAACCTACATTTGTTTATAATATACTAAAGTAGTGCGTCAAATGAATTAAAAACAGCTTTGGTAGTCAAAGATGACCAAGAGTCTTACCAAATAACTTACCAAACTTACTTAGCAAAATACCATTTTATATAAAATGCCATTGTATACAAATTATATTGAAAATGCATATAAAATACTATTATATATATATGAAATATATACAAAGCACCATTATATATAAACATTTGAAAAGTGTTAAAAAAACATTAAATTAATGCAATCAACTAAAATATAAAAATAACAGCCTGCATTTCTACATTGTGATCCAATGTATCAACAATATGTTATCTATCTATTCAAGATCAGTTAAATGTAGTGTTTAGTACAAAAATACCTTTATTTTGGTTACAGTTCACTATTAAATCTATCCCATTAAATCTAGCTTTTAGACCATGCTAGATGAATTCAAAATTACTTAAAGTAATTAAATTTCTCAAATAATTTGGTTTAAATTTTAGAAACTTAGGAAGACTTAACATGCTTGAATTTTACATATTTTGGTTAAATTTTTTAAATTTTATATTATATAACAAAAAATGATATATATATATATATATATATATATATATATATATATATATATATATATATATATATATATATATATATATATATATATTTTAAAATATTTAAATGTTCTATTTTATAGGAACATGATAAAATGGAACAGTATGCAGAAATTATAGGTATAAATTTAATATATTAAAAGGTAAAAATTTAAAATATAAATAGTAGATATAAATAAAATTTATGTATATATATATATATATATATATATATATATATATATATATATATATATTTATATATTTATATAAATATATATATATATATATATATATATATATATATATATATATATATATATATATATATATATATATATATACACACACACATGCCTAAAGTATCACTTACAGGGACAGATTTTACATAAAAATGAATACTTACATGGACATTAGCATTATTGGGGACATTTTTGTGTATTTTTTTGTCACCATAAACATCATTTTTGGTATGTACATACCAGTAGGAGTGCTGCTACATCAACTGAGGGTTGTTTTAGGGACAGGATTAAGGTCAGACTTAAAGAACCATGGCCTACAAAAAATGTTGTAGGCCATGGTTCTTTAGTTTAATAATTTATCTATTTTTAATTGTAAATTTAAAAAAATAAAAAAAACGAAAAAATTAAAAAATGATATAAAATAAAACCATACAAAAATTGAACAAAAGAATAAATTAATATAAAATACTATAAAAAATTAAAAAAAATAACAGTTTGACAGTTGATTGCTTTCCTATTTTAAAGGTTTTGTTATACTATTGTTTTACTTCATTTACTGAAAATAATTTTAATAGGTGATGCAGCAACAGCTGAAGACTATAATAATATGGCTGTTTATTTTGAAAATCAACGTGAAAGCTTGTTAGCTGGTAAATTCTTCTCAAAAGCAAATTTTTATCAAAAAGCACTAAATCATTTGTTGCGGTGTCCTGTCACTGAGAGTGGTGAATCAGTTATATTAGCTATTGAAACTGTATGTTTGTTTTTATACAAAGATATTTTTAGCAATTTTTTATGAGTAAAAAGTTGAATCGACTGTTTTTTAAATTTCATTAACTGCTGTTTAGATTAAGAATGCAAAAGATGAGAAGTTAACATTAAAGCTTATTGATTTTTTAATTGGAGAAGTTGATGGTATTCCTAAGGTTATTTTGACTTTCTTATTTTATATATATATATATATATATATATATATATATATATATATATATATATATATATATATATATATATATATATATATATATATATATATATATAAATAAATATATATATATATATATAAATATATATATATATATATATATATATATTTATACACTTTTTTTTTTTTTTTAATGTCTAAAAACTTAATTATTTACTAATGGCAGTGACATACTGTGTCTTCTATGTTCAGTTTGTGGTACAGGCATTACAAGCATATTTAGCAATTTAAAACAATTCAAATTTAATGTTTTTGTTGCTGTAGAGGTACTAAAAGTATTATTTAATAGTTTAATATATAGTAATAAATAATAACATTTTAGTCATTTTTACATTGCCTGTTGCAAAGATATAGTCCATTAAGTTCTTATCTACACTGGGCAAATAGCATTTGTGGATGCTATTGTCAGTTTCTTCAATTCATCTGTTTTTCTTTAGACAGTTGCAACACAACTACTCCACACATGACTACATTGCTTTGGCAAGAGATTTCAATATCGGTTCCCACCCTCCACCAGTTATTTAATTTCAATTCCATTTAATGTTATTTAATTCAGTGATAGATGGTTCACTTTTATATTTTTTGCTCAGATGTGTCCTCTTTAAAACAAAGCTACTTTGATATGTTGCAGAAGAGCTGCTCCTTGTATTGGATTTTCATTAAATAGTAGATATGTTTTTTTTTTTAAATCAATAGATAAGGTGATGATACTTTTGTCAGAATTGTGAATTTTTCCAATAGTTTAATCACCTCTTCTGTAATAAATGTTGGTTAATTAGAGAGAGTTTGAATAACAGGTGTAACTTTTGTAGTCTGAATATTTGCAGTCTAATGAGCTTGAAAAAACATCAAGAGTAACACATATTTAATTAGGATTTAATTAATGAAAAACAGAAATTGCCAGCACCACTACAATTGTTTTAAATTTGGCCCTGTGTTCAAGTTGATAGTGGGTAAAGGTGATTTTTACAATCAAAAATTCATTAATGGGATCCCAAACCTCCGTAACATGTTGTGTTTATATTAAAGAGAATAATTAAAAAATAGTTTTGGGCTAAATTTTTTTGATTAAAACAAAAGAATAAATGCAAACCGAGAAAAACTAACCTTTTTATTTTAGTCGACTTGATAATTTATTTAAGCTCATTTGATGACATCATTGACATTTTTGTTTGTTTACATAATCAATTTTTTACAAAAACAAAAAAAATCAATGGCATCATGTACTGAAACTCTTAGAAAGGTCTTTAAGGTCTTTCTCTCTTGATTGTGAATAATTAAGTTTTAAAATGTACCCTTAAAAGAGCATTAGATTTTTCCTTTACTGAAAAGTACTAAAAGTGAGGGAGAAAAGAAGAAAAGTCTCTGTGCTGAGACTATTTTTCTCCCTTTTAAATATTGCTTAAATTTCATGTTACAAAATTTATGCCAGCTACCTTGGTAGTTCTCTAATTTTTGTGCTACGCCACAACATTTGTCTAGCTTGGGCAAATCTAATAGGATAGGATGTGAACTAAGTTCAATAAAACCTGCAACATTTTTAACAAATGTTTTGTACTCCAGTGGCAGTTTACTAGCAAGATATTGCAGTTTTTTTTCTTGACATTTTCTATTAATATTTTTCATTTACTTTCTTGACATTTTCTATTAATATTTTTTGTTTACAGGAACACTCTAAGAAAGGTAGAAGTATAAATGCTCATTCACTAAGATTTTTTAAATTGTTGATTTAAAATTTTAATTTTTTAGGACTCACGTTATTTATTTCAACTTTATATGGCATTAGAGCGATATCCTGAAGCTGCAAAAACAGCTGTGATTATAGCACAAAGTGACCAAGAAATTGGAAATTATCGTAATGCTCACGATGTTTTATTTAGTATGTTCAAAGGTATCTTTTACTCAATATTTTTTGTTTTGTAATTTTTTTATTTCAATGGGTAGAATGTAAAATTTGGATTTTTATAGAGTTACGTGATCGAAAGATCAAAATACCAAGTGAAATGAATCAAAATCTAATGCTGTTGCATAGTTACATTTTGTGTAAGGTAAACAATTTTTTTTGTTTAAAGCTTATGCACAACTATATTTTATGTTAACTAAACAAAGAAAAATTTAAGTTTAAGGTTTTTAATTTTAAGGGATGTGTGTATATATGTATGTATATATATATATATATATATATATATATATATATATATATATAATATATATATATATATATATATATATATATATATATATATATATATATATATATATATATATATATATATATATATATATATATATATATATGTGATTTGAAAGTTTGGATTATGGTCTTTTAGTGTTACAAAGGCTTGAGCAGGGGCAGTATATTCGATTCTGCTATCAAGGTTTATTCTTTGAGCAATACTTTGGGCTTCTAAATTAATTGCTTTTTCCAAATTTTTAGGGGCTTTCTCATAAGAACTAGTAATATTGTCGCGTAAAATTTTTTCATAGTTTTCTGTTGTGTGTTGGTAAATGTTATTTGTTTTATCAGCAAAAACCAAAACATTTGGGTTTGATTTAATTTTTTCAACATCTAACTTTAATTCTGTTTGAAATTCATTTTTTATAGGGCGAAGCTTTATTGTTTTAACTAAGTGCAATAGGTCATTTTCAAAATTTTCCAAATCAGGTATAAAAGGTCGGATATTTTTTGTTTTAAATCCATAATTATCATTATCTTGGTTATTATTAAATACATCATCTGTGTTTATATTTGGTTTTAAGAAAAAATGGGCTTTCCAACGAATTCTTTTAATAAAATGCTCAACTTTTTCGATCAAAGAAATAGTATAACTTTTTTCATCTAGTATATGTATATTTTTCAACGAGTAAATGAAATTAGTTTCCATATTTACACGGAATGTTAAAATACAATTAAGAGTGCTCAACAAATGTTAATAAGGAGCCTAATATATATTTAAACAATTTTAAAAATGTATTCTACAAAATAGAGTGCTCAATGTTCTTAAAAGAACAGGGCAATTATAAATTAGTAGAAAATCACTTAACAAAATTTTTTTTTCATTTTACACATATAAAACAACTACCTTAAGTAGTAAACATTTTGAGTTGAAATTTTCTGTCCTGTTTATGTATTTACTATAGTGTATATAGATCCAGTAATTGCTTGCTAGTTTTGCTTATATTTATAAAATATGGCTTTCAGAAAAAGTGTATATAGATCCAGTAATTGCTTGCTAGTTTTGCTTATATTTATAAAATATGGCTTTCAGAAAAAGTGTATATAGATCCAGTAATTGCTTGCTAGTTTTGCTAATATTTGTAAAATATGGCTTTCAGAAAAAGAAGAACAATAAGAAGATAATGAAGTTACAATTAAGAATGTCAAAGAAAAACTAATATCAAGTTTTTTTCTGTTATTTTTGATTGAAACTTATAAGAACTTAAAATTAAAACATATTGTAATAAGATTTTTCAATTTTATATCTTGAGCACGCTCTTTTTTCTTTCCTTTAACTTCTTGTAGATTTTTTTGTGATTGTTTAAATTATTTGCTTTTTTTTTTAAAGATTAATACTTGGTCACGTGTTTTTATTATCATTGGTTTAGGCAAGAATTCTTCATTCAATTATTATTTTCACCTAGTAAATATTAGACTAAAGTGATTGTTTTTAAGATACCTTGTTTTTAAAAAGATCCTAGAACCTTATAACAGTTTCTTATACTACAAGTTTATAAATTAAAAAAGTTAAGTATTAGAATATCATAAAAATACTTTAAACTTGAAATTTTTAAATTATAATAATATTTTGTTATACCTCTGTGGTCTTCATGAATATATTGTTATAGTTTTTATTATTTTTAGTATTTATTTGCATTATTTTTACATAATGATATTTATTCTAACTTTGTTGTGTGTAAATTTTTTATAAATATTAGAACAAACTTACAAATTTGAAAAAAAGAATTTAGTTTTTTGTAAATCTTTTTCTAGATTCATATAAAAAGGGGCGACCATATGAAAGGTGCACGCATGCTCATTAGGGTTGCAAATAACATAAGCAAATTTCCTCAACGTAAGTTTTTTTTTGTTTGGGAGCTGAGACTTAATTTTTTTTTTTTTTAATGGTTTAAGTTTTAAAAATACTTTGTTTTAGATGTTGTTCCTATACTAACATCAACAGTGATTGAATGTCATCGAGCGGGATTAAAAAATCATTCGTTCAGTTTTGCATCAATGCTCATGAGAGCAGAATACCGATCAAGTATTGACTTGAAATATAAAAAGAAAATTGAAATGATAGTCAGGTAATAAAATGTTTTTGTTTCATTTTAGTTTTATCTCATTTTGAATTTGTCATTAATATTGATTTTTGTTAAACATTTGAAGAAAACCAGATAAAACTGAAGAAGATGAACCACTTGACCCTTGTCCGTTTTGCTCGTACCAATTACCTCAAACTAGATTGGACTGTCCGGAGTGTAAACAAAATATACCTTATTGCATTATAACGGTATAATATTGTTGCTTGATATTTAATTTAAAGTTAGAAAGTTTATAGTATCCATATATTGAGCCCAATGTATTATAAATTGGATATAATTTAGGGTCGTCATATGGTAAAAGAAGATTGGTGCGTTTGTCCAAATTGCTCTTTTCCTGCCTTGTGTACAGAATTTAAAAGGTTATTAGATTATTTAATATTACTAAACGTCTGCGATTTCATAGGTTTTTTTGTTTGTTTTGTTTTTTGTGCTGTAAAACGATTAAAAACAATGCATATAACAAACAAGATACCGAAATATAAAGTATCGAAAATTCAGATTTTCTTTATAGAAGTTAAGATTAGTTTTTATTTCACTTTAGTTTTTAATTATTAAAATTTTGTTATAATTTACTTTAGTTTCTAATTATTGATATGTTGTTACAGTTTACTTAGTGGTGGATATATTTATTGATATGTTGTTACAATTTATTAGTGGTGATGATATTTATTGATATATTGTTACAGCTTACTTAGTGGTGATGATACGAAATGCCCTATGTGCGCAGAGCACGTTATGATAAACAGTTTGAAAGCAGATCCGACGTTGTATCTCAAAGATAATTACGATCCTACGTGGTGATGTTAACGTGAGAATGGTTAATCACTGTTTACATTCTTTTTATAATATGAGGGCAAAAAATATTTTTTAAATGTTTATTGTGTCAATATTAATCCCATTGTACATTTTTTATCCAGCCATAATAATTTATCGAACAAAAGATGTAATTACTATTACTAATTTATTGTAAAAATTTTTAAAAAAATATTTTTTATTACAGTCTAAATAATCCAATTAACTTAATTGTTTTTATTTACTGTGTAAAAGATCAAAATAATTTAAAATTGATTTTAATCTTTCTAATAATAAAAGGAAGTGCGAAGTCTTTGAAATTTTGTATAATAGTAGTTCAAACCCCAATATGCCACCGCTAGTTCTAAAATTAACCAGTGTTAGGTAAAATAATTTAGGCTCTGGCCCATAAAAAGGCCTCCAAAAACAAAAATAGCCCCGGGCCCCAAAAAGTCTTAATCCGCCACTGCCCGCCCCTAACCTTATTAAGTACTTAAAATACAAATACTGGAACAAAAAAGCATTTTAAATAAAAATACAAATACTTCAAGAGTATTTAAACTAAAAATATTTTTTAAAAGTCTTTTAAATACTAAATACAAAATACTTTACTACTTTTAAAACTTGCAACTAAAAAATAAGCCATTTTTAAAATTCATTTTTACGCACTTTCATTGCTCAAAAGTAGTTATTAGTCATTTATTCTACATTTATGTTTAAATATCATTCATTCAGTCATTCACATTTGTTTTTAGCAGCAGCAGTCGTTCAAACATTATACCACTTAGACAATTACGCCTAGGTGTTTGTATTTGTCCCGCAGTGCTAACTAGTCGTTCAACTGGAGCCGACGGTGGTACAGTGGTATTGAATTTGACAAACAATGAATGAATAGTCTTATACTTATTCAGTGCATTCAAACTTGTATCTTTATCATTCAGATACAACATGCATTCTTGCTGAGTGGCATCATTATGTACAACAAAATTTTCAGTTGTGCTGTCAGTGTTCATATTGAAATTGATCGCTGTCAACGGTTCACAGGCAGCTAGTATGGCATTTTCAAATATTTCTCTGCAGATAACTTGTTTATTTATTGGCATCCACCGTAACTTGAACAATGGATACGAAACTGCTGCAACAACCCTGTATGAGTTACTCACATCAAATCTCAGCTCTTTTTCAAAACGAATTTTCATGCTTGCTAACAATGCTGCAGCAAATAATTTACCATATTTTAACTGGAAAATTTGAAACGCTTCCAATTTCAACTGTAAGCTATGCAAATGTGAAAACACAAGGCCATAATACACATTATTCCCTTGCAAAGTATCCGATGTTGTAGCAACAGGTTTTATGACTAAGGCATATTCTTGCAAGCATTTTAATTCTTGCTTTTTAAACTTTGGCGCATTCAAAGCATTACATATATCATTAAGTTTGTCACATAATTCTATTAATCGCTTGATAGCATGGCACTGAGAATTCCAACGTTTTGCCACGGGGCAGAGTATTGCTTTGCTTGAAATATTTGACACAGCACTTGATGTTTTACTCATTCGCCGAGTTGCATTCCATATTGAAGTGCATTTTGCCAGTCCTTCACTGTAGGTTCGTATAAATGTACTGTCTGTATCACATACCTTCTTAGCATCATTAGTTGCCGATAGATTCAGTGAATGTCTGCTACATGTTTTATGGACTTATCGTCATCATTATCATTATGTTCTGGTGAAACTGAAAGAATGTCTCCAATGTTAATTACATCAATTTCATACTCATTAACTCTTCTTCCATGTCCTCTTGCTCTTCAAAAGTATTAGGTGTGATAGTCACAATTACATTAGTTGCTGCTGCACTTGTAGTTGACTCTGAATGCTTTTTCAAAACTTGACGCATAGTTGGTAACTGTTGCTAAGATTTCTACGTTAAGGTCATATTGACAATGATATTTAGAAATGATTGCAGCAATTGTATGATATTTGTGACTACCATAAAATCGACGTCAAGCAAGGGATACAGATGCTCGTGAAACCGAATTAGAATCATCTAGTGGTATTTCAATATAATGCGCAAAGAAAACTTTTTATATTGACTGACCAGATATCAGCAGAGCAAACAAATAATGCTTTTTTCGGTTTGCATATTTTTTCATGCATCCTAGAAAGCTTTGAACTAAAACGTTTTTTAAAAGTCTTGCGACACATGATACTTACGTTAGGATTAAACCTCGAAACAGTCGACGAAAAGCCGGTTTTTTAACCGTAGCCAAAGGACGCATCTCTTCAGTAATATAAACCGTAATTAAGTTTTCAACTCCTTCTTGCGATATAATACGACGTTGTGGTGAAAATTTCGAAGCTGTTTCATGGTACGTAATTTGTTAATTTTGTAAATTTAAATTTTATCTGAACATCTGCTTTATGTGCCTTATAGTCTCCACATTACGTACACATAATAAGTATAATAAGTATAATTTTGTTACTTTTTTTTATCTGGCAACGATTTTGAAAAAGGTACCATCTACAATGGCTGGTAAAATTTCATTATTTTTATCAGTCATTTCGTTTTCGCGGCTCACGGCAGCCATCGTTAAATTAAAATTGTTGATTCCCGCAAAATAACTTAATAAATACCCTAATGGAACCAAAGTAGATAAACCATGGTAAGTAAATAAAATAAGAAATAATTCAAAATAAATAGTGGCAGAGTGACACTATGACATAACAGTTAGTTAAGTTGTTCGTGTGCGATATTTTAAGCGGTATTTGAATGACAGGTATTTTTAATTAGTACAAAATGCAAAACACTAATCAAAAATATTTTAAGTGCAAATACTAAATACTTTCAACAAAAGTATTTAAAATATAAATACAAAGAAATTATTTAAAATAGTACTTTAAATCCTTAGTATTTCAAATACTCCCAGCACTGCAATTATCTTTTTTTCGCGCCCAACAGCCAGGTTTGTCAAGGTTTGTGTTTCGGAGTGAAAAGGTTGAGAAAATGATGTAACAACATTTTTAAAAAAGTACATATGGTCATTTACGCAATTATAGTTCAACCATGCTCTTGAACCTTGGGTGTGTCAGAATTAAAGTTTTTTTCACTACTAGAAATATAATTTTAACTGTTTATTGCATTTATGTAGCTCAACCTGTTCTAGTGGATTACGTTAAGCACCTGTGTAGGGCAAGTTAAGAAAAGAACATTAAGTAACTGTTTAACAGCCATATGCTGTTCATTTTTTTATCATTCCAAATCTCTGCCTTTTAACTATTAAATGTTTTCGTAAACAACGCATAGTTTTCGAATGTTGCCCACCTTAACTCTATGCTCAATTAGCCCCGCCCAACCCTAACCAATTTTTAATTAGAAAAATATATTTTTGTTTCTTGTTTCTTATATGTTTCTTATACGTTGATACTCTCTTTTAACCCTAACTTGATATAATATGCAGTTCATTAGGAAAAATAAAAAAATATTCTTGCAAACCCTTCACATAACTAGTTATTTGTAATTATGTGGGATGTTAAAACTAAATTTCTAATGGTAGATCACGATCATTTACGCAATTTTAGTTTAACCAATCTCTTGCAATTAGATAAAAATAAATTAACTATCATTATTTTAGATGTTATCATCATTATTACCACCATTATTTTTATTGTTATTATTATTATCATCATTACTATTTTTACAATTATTATTTCATCTAAAAAAATGTAACCCTTTAAGAGAATGTTAAAAGTGTGACATTTTAATATTTATCGTTGTTTTTAAATACCATACTTTAAAAAATGTTCTTCTTTCCTCCAACAATATAACAATTTTAATTTAGTGTTCTTTTGCTCTAATTAACAATTTAGTGCATTTTTTTTTAATGTTATTATTATTATTATCATTGTTTTTATTGTTGTTATTATTATTATCATTACTATTTTTATAATTATTACTAGTTATATGCATAAAGTTTATGTATTTTTGGTGATTAGTAGAATTTCTATTTGTAAATATCCATAAAAAATATTTTTTCAGAATATATATGGTTAATTTATTATAATTGTGAAAAATGTAAATTAGTTTACTTTCATCTATGGCTAATACTCTTATAATATCAATTTATATTAATTAAATAAGGCATTATGGGCATTGGTAAAATGAGACATTTTTTAACAGGGTATATGCGAAAATAAGGCTAGGGGCGGGCAGTGGCGGATTAAGACTATTTGGGGCCCGGGGCTATTTTTGTTTCTGGAGACCTTTTTATGGGCCAAAGCCTAAAAATGACTTAAAAAAAAGGTCCTCTTAAATTTTTTATGGCCCCTAAATTTGCGGGGCCCGGAACTATAGCCCCCTTGATCCGGCACTGGGGACAGGGGCTTCAGTACATTCATCGACTGATTTTAGGGGAACATGCAAAAAAAATGCTGCTACATCGTTGTCAGTTTAAATAGGGGCAGCAATAAACTTAGGGTTACGGCTAGAAGAACTTTAACGCACTTTATTCCCGCATTAAACATCCATAAAGTACGTACGTAGGTGTAGGGGGAGAGAGGGTTTCCTAAAAGCGTGCGAACGCGTAAAAGGAGAAGGAAGTAGGGGTGTTAAAGACAGCAAGTACGCGGTTTGGCTATCTCTTCTAAACATAATTTTATTTTTGTAAAACATTTAATTTCACGTGTGCAACAAACCACAACTGTTTTTTTTTCTAACCTCGGTTACAATTTTTTGTTTAACTTTTTTATAAATAATGAAAAAATAAATCCAATTAATTATGAAAAATTAAAAATAAGGGGGTGGGGTTCAAAAACGTACAGGTTCGTACAAGGGGCGAGAGGAGGTCCTTAATCTGTGGTTTTACTGCGTACGTACTTTGTGGATGCCCCCTAACGTAACTGGAATACTAAACAACTAGACTACACACCATTAAAACCTGGAAAGAAACTTACTTCATTTCCTTGATAATCATGTCAAATAGGAGAAGAAAAATGTACTTATAATTGTGGCTTGGAACTATGGAGCAAGTGTCAATCTATTCAAACTAGTCCACAACCAAAACAATTTTTGAACTAATATGCAATATTAAATTTTATTAGAAAACCTTTGTCAACTATGTTAAAGAGGAAGTAAACACAGAAAAAAAATTGGTTTCTAATTTTTCTTGTTACTCATAAAAATTTAAAGCAAAGGAAATATTATGGATTAAAATAAATTTTAATTTTCCTATTACTCATGATTTATTCTTTTTAATTTTTAGTATGTATATATTCATATCAGATGGGAAAAATAAAACTTTTTGTGACGCTTTCATTACTATCTAATATTTATTATCTATAAGCAAACCTGTTACTTAAAAAAGTAATAAATAAAGCAGTAGGCAACCCAATTTTTCATTTTCCCTTATTTTTGTATCCTTACGACCTTATTAAGCAAAAAATACAATTACAGCTACAAAAATTATCAAAAGCTAAATAAATTAGAATTTTTTTTTCAACAACAGTAAAAATGGTTCCTCTAGTAGCCTCACTTTGAAGCCCCATCAATCAGCCTAATGAAAAGATAATTGCTCCATTCCTTTTTCTACTGAAAACCTTTTGAATACTCTATGTCCTTATACAGTTTTAAAATTTGTAATACTCTTTGCATTATTTTGATAGAAACTGACAGTGCTAAAAATAGTGTATAAAGTTTTATTTCTAGTTGGTACGTTTGAGTCTCAAATAGGAACTAAACGTTTTGAACAAAAACCCCAAAAATGGTTCTATTTTAACAAGAACAAATAAGATCTATGAAAAATCACATTTATATTATTAAATGGAACATTGATAGGTATTTACCCATCATTTTATTCAACCGGCATATTTTTTATGTTGTAGAGATCATCAAAATTTAAATCTAATTTTCTCTCTAGGAAGGTGTGACCAGATTTTAATTTTTATGCCAAATAAACCGTGAGTGTCTCTAGATTACTAGGTATATTGTAATTTTTTTGGTCCTTAATTTGAGAATTGGGGCCAAAATTGGAAAACTGTGATAAATGTGCAGCTTCAGTGATATATAGTATATCTTCAGTAAAAGATATACTATATACCACTTTACTATACAGGTTTAAGTGGCTGGATAGGTCAGTTGGTTAGAGCGTCGAACAAAAAGTTAAAAACCGGACTGTCCTGCCACCGCCAAGTCAGCGCTTGAGTAGTACTTCGGTACGCAAAAATGTTGGTCAATAGCGGACGCTACTTTTAACTAGTCTTAATGACTATTTGTGGCTGTTACAATGCTAAGCCAACAATATCTTTGGATATAAGAACATTGTATAGAAAAATGTAGCATGAAAATTCAAATAATAATGATAAAAAAAGATATACTATTTGCAGCTGTGGGAAAAAAAAAAAATCTTGTCAAATCTATTTTTAAACCCATTAACCGACGGAACCATTTTGCATGTAATCCACCAGTTTTTACAATAATTGACGCAACTATGTGTGTAGAAACTATGATGAGCATGTATCAAACATGATTGTAAAATTATGACGAGCATTTATCAACCACGGATTGTGTGTGTACGTTTGTGTATGTGGACGCGTGTGGGTAATTCTAGAATATTCTTTAGTTTTTTAAAAAAAATTCTTATATTTTAATTATTTAAAACTAACTTTTTTTCTAGAAATTATTTAAAAATCTTATTTCAGAAAAAAACTAAACTTTTAAACTAAAATAAATAAATTTTAAGAGTTAGATGAACATTTTGTGTTTTGACAACACCAGTATAATTGTTAGTTGCATCTTAACATACTCTAGTATAATTTTAATTTTAAAGTTTTTCTTTCTTTTCCAACTATGAATTTTTTAAACTTGAAAAGTTTTACCTCTTTGCATACCTCCTAAATTATGAGACCTCATTACTATTAAGCAAAGATGAACTATGAAGTGTCATTTAATAGAGACCAATTTAAAAATGAATTATGTTATGTCATTTAATAACAATAATAAGAGTTAAGTTTATTGCATATAAACTTTTAATTGGCAAAAGCTCCCTCACCACGACCGTTCGGAAGAGAAATTAATACAGGAGGGGAAGAGCGTGGGAGGGGATCGACGTACTGTTTTTTGCATAAATAAAAAGATAATTGTTTTTTTTATATTTGTCGAATAGAAGTTGCAAATTTCGGAAAAATTTTTAAATAAGGTTTTAGTAGGAGGTTATGCTTACTCCTATCCCCCCCCCTCACTTACACGTGTTGGCCCTGATAAATTCTGACTCATTTATGGTAAATTTATTACTCTGCAGTAAAAAGTTTCAAAAACCCCGTTTTTGAAACTTTTTTTATTTGTTTTTGTATTTTCAATGTTATTTTGAAGCGTACCTAATTATTCTGCTGCAAACCCTTGTTAAATATCGCGAGGTTAGAATTATTTTGTTCTATCTTCACGTTTTTGAGTTTTGAGAGAAAACGCTTTGAAAACTAAAAACTTTAGAAGACGGCATATCAAAAGATTTTTATTACTTACGTTTTCTTTGCATCTTTTTTGACTACAACTTAGGTTTCAATATAGAAGAAAAACATTATGTTGAGGTACATAACTCAAAGTTTTCAAAAAGTGGATATTTTCAAAAATGGCAAAAACAAAAAAATTCTAACCTCGCAATATACTTACTTTTTCGGACCACAAGAGGCTATAAACAAATCAATTTTGAAAATTTTTATTAAAATTTGTTTACCTGTCTAGTAATCTGTCTGTCTAGTAATTTATGATGGTAAAATAATATATATTATTGTTTCTTTATTCTAGCTATTTATTCAACCATAAAATTTAAAATTACAAATTTAATTATAATTTACAAAATTAGGTTCGGTGTCACTCATAGAGTTAAAAACTAATTAATGGAGTGACACTTTTTTATACTTTCTTTGTCTATATATATATATATATATATATATATATATATATATATATATATATATATATATATATATATATATATATATATATATATATATATATATATATATATATATATATATATATATATATATATATATATATATATATATATATATATATATATATAAATAAATAAATATGTATATATTTATATATATATATATATATATATATACTATATATATATATATATATATATATATATATATATATATATATATATATATATATATGTATATATATATATATATTTATATATATATATATATATATATATATATATATATATATATATATATATATATATATATATATATATATATATATATATATATATATATATATATATATATATATATATATAGACAAAGAAAGTATAAAAAAGTAAACTATAATAGAATAAGTAGTAAAAAAAAATTTATGAACAATGATATTAAAATCAAAATCAGTTCAAAAAAATTAAAGGAGTAAGGCTAACAAAAATGAAAAAGAGAGAATAAACAGGTGAGATAAAATGACTCAGAAAATATGTAAAAAAAAACACAAATTAAATAACATAAGTTCACAAGGATAGGAACGAAGTTCACACGTAGAAAAATATAAATAAGCAAAGTAAATGCAAATCTACATAAAAAATATACATACACGACTACATACAATATTATTAGGTTATGTAATTCATTTTTTAGTTGCTTGGAATTACATTGTTGTTGTTGCTGTTGAAGATGTTATTGTTGTTGGTGTTGTTGTTGTCATATTGTGACTTCATGAACACTTTATAAGGTTGCAGCTTGAATGCAATATTATAATCACTTATAAATTAGTTATTACATTAATTAATATAAAATAATTATTGTATATACTGTGTTCAATTTAGTAAATAAGAAAAGCATGGGTCAAACATGTTGTGGAATAGCAACAGATAAAGTTTCAGTTAATGGTATTTCATATACGGTTGTCAAAGATATAGGCGAAGGAGGTACATTATTGTTTACAATAAAATTCATTATTAAATTCATGTAAATATAACTCCATACTTATATAAAATATAAGAAATATAAGTAAACGTTGATAAAGTTTAAATTTATCAATGATAAAACCTTGATAAAGTTTTCTACTATAATTATAGTTATAAAATGTAATGTACGGCTAACAAAAATGACAATTTTTTTTTACATTTTTATTTCCTTGTATTTAAATATGTTGGACTTTTAACTTATTATACTTTTTAATAATTTTGGAATTTATAACTTAAGTATGTATGGATTATTACCATTGCTACTACATCCTTTTTTGACACCCAGAGAATCCACTTTTTGCTGAACTGCCTCATTTGTTACCACATTAATCCAATACCATTTAAAATTTTTGGTAATTCATTTTTCAAACTCCAGAATTTTACCATTATTTTTTACAAAAATCATTTGAAAATTTTTGTTTAATATATTATTTCATGGTTGCAGCTGTGAGTACATTTCCATAGTTTTTCATTGATTGTATTTTACTGATCTTTTTTTTGGTTTTCTTTTGGATATTTGTAAAGTAATCTTGGATTTTATTTTACACTATTTGCAAACTGTTTTTCATAATCAATAGTAGATTTTTTTGACTTAGGGGAAAGCAGGTAGGATTCATACACTTTTTACACTCGTATAAAAGCAAAAATAATTGCTATTTTAAAATAATTTTAATGCTGCTGAGTAACCTAAATATCTGGCTTTAATAATATTGTAGTTTAGTCTTGAAAAAAGCTAACAAGACAGTACTATGATGTCTTTTGCAAAAAAGTGGAGATCGTATGAATGCACCCCAAACGCGGGGTAGCTTTGTTCAGTTTTTTGTTCGGTACTTTATTACTAAGTTAAAAATATATTTATTGAAAATAAACATTTATTAAGTTTAAAATTGAAACAAAATAAATTTTAAACATAATAAAAATAAAATTGTATATCCTATATGCATAGAATACATATTTTCTCAAAAGCTTTTCTAATTTCTCCTAGAAATCAGTTACGGCTGTCTGTTTAAATGCGAAATAAAGGCTGCGTAGGTTTTTTCATACGTATTTACAGTACGAATCCTTCCCACTTATTACTGTACGGTTGTACCCCAACCATATCAACTAACATATAAATTCAAAATAAAAATAACGGATAAGGTTATTAGAAAACTATTGATTAGATATTAATATAAGACACTTATACAAAAAGCATAATAAATTATTTCATTAATTGGATCAAAAATTATTGCAAATAAATGTTTTCAAAGATTATTTGTAAAATTACTTTAGCAGTGCAAAAACACGTATCGACTTGTTCCAATGATAATTAGGATAGCACTACCATGGCACTAAGCTGTTAGCCTTTGTGCATGAGTGGTCTTCACACACACATAAATATAAATGTGTCAAAACAAAGAGTGGTCTAGATATGCGTACTGTACGAATGCTTCCGCTGTATGAATCCTACCTGCTCCCCCCTATTTGTGACTAAATATTTTACTGTTTTGTACTCATTTAATTCAGATATTTGAATTTACACGCTCTTAACTGAATCAATAAATTTTTCTTTTTATGTATTAAAGCTTTAACTTTGTCTGTTATGCATAAGTCTTTTTTAACTTTTTAATCATATTTGGTGTCTTTTTTTGGTATATTCAGTTTACTCAATCGTTATATTTTTGTACAAAAGCACTGTAACAATAATCCACTTTTAAATCTTTGAATAATTTATACTCATTTGTTAAAATCAAAATTTATTTTTGTATTTTCTCCATTTCGGTAATTTATATAATTACTATTGAATTATATATTGATTGTGTCAATACCTTGAATGTCATTTTTGATTTGGATTACAATAGGTGCAACATTGACCCAAGCAGTGGTATTTCAACGCTTGGATCAATGATTGACTGTCAGATATTTGAAATGTTGGTACAAACATACATTGTTCAATATTTATTTTGTTTAAATTGTCAATAAATTTTATTCTAATATCACAATTTTTTTTCAGTTTGTTCTGCTGTCTTTATCCCATTCTATGTGTGGATAATTAAAACTACCAGTTATAGTTAATCCAGTGTATTTTGTACCCATCAATATTCAGATATGATTTATCTTTAAACCATGCTTCACTCACTGATATAACATATGGTTTACACAGAAAAGTGCTCTTTACGCTGCTGCATTTTATTATTAAGTGAAGTTGCGTTGGTGTACTGAAGTTTGGTGTGTTTTTTGAATGGGTTATTATTTAGCTTCTTTCCAGGCTAGGTAGCAATTTTGATAAATGATGTGTTGGGTCATTTATTAACATTTTGAGAAGCCATTAGACAAATCATCTGATGCATTCCCAAGTGAATTCCCAAGTATACCATCTTAGATTCCTGATAGTGCACCAACTAAGGGATCAGCCAATCTTTTAGTTGACAATTTTAAAAATAATTTGATTTATTAATTTATTATTAAATTGTTAAACCATTTGAATTTTCATTTTCATTTTCTAAATTAATTGATGCATGTTTCATTGAACCATTTAATGTGCCATTTGAATTAAATGTACTTGTTTTTGTCTTATTATTGTTTTTTATTTTTAAATCTTTAATATTGCTTAAAATATTTTAGTAATATTGTTGTTTCCAATCTTATTATGATAGTCATTTATTTTCTGATTTCTAAATTTTTGTTGAGTCATTTTCTTTCTTCAATCATTTGTTTTTAGAACTCTCATTGTTTGATTGTTAAATCAAAATTGGCATGAATATTTCTATAATTTTCAATGTTTCCTAGTTTTTTTGCTAAATTAATTACCCTAGAATGTCTTTAATAAACAAATTTCTATGAGTTTTGTTTACTAAAAAAATAAAGAATGCCATCAGTTTTGAGTTATTACAATTAGTATTTGTTACTTACTTTGTTAAAAACTTTTTGAAATACTATTATTTAAATAATTGATCAAAGAAAAATTATCCATATTAAATTATATATTAAAATATATGTATTCATTAAAATTAAATAAATGTGTTAATTATAATTATATATATTAAAAAGTTGTTAAGTTTTTTTTTATTGTTATGAAAAATTATTCATTTTTATTTTTAAATAATTTAGCTTTTTCATTTGTGCAATTGGTGAAAAATCGCTCAGAAAAGTATGCATTGGTAAATGTTAAAATAAAAATTATTATTAATATATATATATATATATATATATATATATATATATATATATATATATATATATATATATATATATATATATATATATATATATATATATATTATACTCATTCCATATGTAAGGACGCAATTTCCTAATACCATTTTAGCGCTTTTAATGTAAAAATGTGTGCTTTAATTTTTCAGAAAAAGAAAAAAAAACAACAAAGAATAATGAAAAAAAAGATTGCTGCACCATGTCAAACCCTCAGTCAATGTAGCAGCACTCCTTTGCGGCAGCAGGCTATAAGATAGTCAATGTACTGAAGCCCCTGCAACTTCCTGTTTTTTTTTGATGTCATTCATCTGCTTCTAATGCTGCATTTATACATGTATATATATATATATATATATATGCATTTATATACATGTATATATATATATATATACATATATATATATATATATATATATATATATATATATATATATTATGTATATATATATATGTATGTATATATATATATGTATATATATATATATGTATGTATATATATATATATATATATATATATATTATTGCATTTATATACATGTATATATATATATATATATATATATATATATATATATATATATATATATATATATATATATATATAGCCCCTGCAACTTCCTGTTTTTTTTTGATGTCATTCATCTGCTTCTAATGCTGCATTTATACATGTATATATATATATATATATATATGCATTTATATACATGTATATATATATATATACATATATATATATATATATATATATATATATATATATATATATATATATATATATATATATATATATATATATGTATATATATATATATATATATATGTATATATATATATATATGTATATATATGTATATATATATATATATGTATATATATATATATATATATATATATATATATATATATATATATTATATATATATATATATATATATATATATATATATATATATATATATGTATGTATATATTTATTTATTTATTTGAATATAGACATCATGTATGAGATTATGTAAATTATTATTTTATAAACATCAATAAATACGAACGTCTCTTGACACTTCAAGTTGTAAAATGTCAACTTAAATACAAATTTTTTTAATAAATGAAGAATAAAATTCCTTTATACTTAAAGAGCACCTTTAAGTAAGATGGAGCTCTCAGTCCATGCATGTACTGACCCCCACTCATGGTTGTTTTAGTATGGCATTATCAATTACATATTATGAAAGGCAAAGTATGCAAAGATATCTGTATTTATTTCAGGGTGAGCCAGATGCCCTTATGACTCAGTTGCACTTAAGTGCTTAGATAAGCTTAATTTATCTTAAAAATAAAATTGGGCAATATTTAGTGGTAGCAGATTTAAATTAAAGTATCAAGATCAACAAATTTTTTTCAAATTGTCTATATGAGCCTACTAGTTTAAAAAGAAAAAACCTTTTGTCAAGACAGGAGAATAAAGTTGAATTGTTAGCAAATAGAGCAACTTTAGGTGTAAGATTGTTTAGAAAGATCATTAATGTTGATAAGAAACAAAACAGGACTATGGATAGAACTTTGAGGTACCCCAGAAGTTACTGGAAATGAAGAAGAGTGTTGGCCTTTGAGGATCACTATGATAAAGTGCTTAAAAATAATTTGATAATCTCAAAAACTTTTCCAGATGCACCATATGAAGCAAGCTTATGGAGAGACATGCAAACTTTATTGAAAGCTTCAGATATGTCAAGAGCAATAGCCCTGGCTTCACTGCCTCCATCAAATGCATGATAAAATCTTTCAGTCACAGCAGTTAGCAAGACAGCTGTAGAGCGAGTAGATAGAAAACTGTATTCAGTAAGTTATTTAACTTGATGGGATGTTAAAAGTTTGTTGATTAAAAAACTTGGTAATAACAGAAAAAAGGCTAATTGTACACTAGTCAGAATGTTCTCCAGAGATTTAAAACCACAGACTCTTATGCTAATCGTACAGAACCACAGATTCTTATACTAATCGTACAGAACCACAGATTCTTATACTAATCGTACAGAACCACAGATTCTTATACTAATCGTACACAACCACAGATTCTTATACTAATCGTACAGAAAATATGTAAAAGTATTTTGTTTATTAAAAAAGTTAAAATCCGATCAATAGTTTAACTCAATTTTTTAGTGTTTTTGTTTATTTTTTCTCAATTTTTCTTGATGTTTGTTTTCATTTTTTAAAGATATATATGAACATTGAAATGTGTATATATTTTTAGTGGTTATTAAGGTGCTCCCAATAGTCTTAGGCAAGAAGTGCTTACAGAGAACCAAGGAAGAGCATTTAACTAGTTCATGCCTCTTTCCTTCCAATATTGCTTATTGGGCTATGTGCCTGTGTTGAACCTCGAACTTTTTAGTTCTGAGCTAACCACTGCACCAGGGCTGCACTGGCTGCACTATTGACAACTTAAGTTGGTAAAAGTAGCAAAAAAAAAAACAAAAAACTCAATATGTTTTATGCTAAAAACTGTCCCTATTGAAACTTGAAAAAGATGATAATAATCTAGAGTGCCACATTTTTTTGTCACCTATTTTTTTAGGTGTTTTTAAGTTTTCTTGCACATTTTTCCACAAAAGCGGGTCATACAAATAAAACAATTTACTCAGTTATAAATTTTATAATCAAGCAAATACACAAACAATCAAACCAAATAAATGGGCAGAAGAAATTCTTTAAAGAGAAAAAAGTAAAATTGTTGCTCTTGTATTTTTTTATTTTAAATCATTTAGGAGCAAAATAAAGTGTTTGCAGACAATTGCTACCAAGATAAAAATCTCCTAAAAACCTTTAAATGTTGGTATTGGTTTATTGGGATAGCAAGTTAATGGGTTCACTTGACAACAAACATTTTATGAAAGAGTTCTTTTACAAGTTTAAACTTAATGTGATATTTGGAACTATAAATGAATAATTTACATATGTACATATTATTAAGTTATTTTATTATTGAGTATTTATCTTGAGTAATATTTTTCTTAGGATGGTTGGGTGGAACATATATTGGTATCCTAGTGTTGCCATATAAGTCAATCTAAAAGATACAACCAATTATTGCTAAGGCTACATTTTAACTACTAAAAGATTCGAACTGTACTGATTGTGTAATAGGCATGGTTTTTTAACTTGACAGCATCAAACACTGGTGCTACAACTGCAGACTGTGTTTCAATACAAAGTATAATTAGCAATCCACTTCTTTGGCTTTCTTACTTACATCACATAGAAGAAATGATATTAACTTGCACATGAAACAGTTTGGAGTATTCAAATGGTCCTGATATCAATCTATTTGTAAGGTAATGTAACATTGGTATTTGGTTTATATGCAGTACAATTCATGTAGTTTTAGTAAAAAGGGATAGAGAATACATTACTGTATCTAAGTAATGGGTTAAGTGTGGTGTTTTCTGGTTTTACTAGACCAGGCGCTTTGTTCAAGGCAAGGTGAATGTCAAAACTATTACACTCTATATAATTTATACTGTTGAACAGGAAAATCAGCCAGCTACCCAAAAGAGCAGTTTTTGATGAACAACTTTCTAAGCAACCAATATTATTCATTAATATCAATCAATATTGATCATTATTATTATTATTCATATTCAATATTAATCATTAATATGGCAACCAATAATATTCAGTTTGTTGTACTATATTACATTCCATGGTAGCTGAGTGTATCTATTTTTTCAGCAGCTTCTGCTAATAATTTGAATCTGATCAAAGCTTTCAAAAATATAACATCTCACTGAGTTGTCTCCACTGTCACTTTTTAATAATAATAAGCTTGAGGAAAGAGGCAAAAGATTGCTGAAATGTGTCAGTGAATGAATTAACTCAAAAAGTTTGGGATTTGAATAATCTATATTTCTAATGTTTTCTTTAATGATTCAACTAATTTTATTGGCTCCTTTATTTTATTGCTGAAGGCTCCCTTATTTTATTGTTGAAAGCTCCCTTATTTTATTGTTGAAGGCTCCCTTATTTTATTGTTGAAGGCTCCCTTATTTTATTGTTGAAAGCTCCCTTATTTTATTGTTGAAAGCTCTCTAATTTTATTTTTGAAGGCTCCCTTATTTTATTGTTAAAAGCTCCCTATGACTACTATGACTACTATGCTACTATGACTACGCTATGCTTCATTTACGTTAAGAAAGGTCTTTATATAGAATCAATTACGAAAATTAAAATACTGCATATGAATACTCACACTTCCTTAGTAAAAATTTTACGTAGTTAATGAACTATTACGCAGTTAGTTAATTCAAAACTTGAGTTATTTTACCAATTTTATTGTTGAAAGCTCCCTTAAGTTAATGTTGAAGGCTCCCTTATTTTTTTACTATATTAAATGTAAGCACTAGTTATCTCAAAGAATTTAATATAAAGAAAAAAAACACCAGATGGTACATTAAATTCTGAATAGATTTGTTATTACTTCTTTTATTAATTTAAAAAAGATAGAGTTAAATTCATTATATTGTATTCATATTTATATGTTAGTAAAAATCACCTATTTGTTGTTGATATTTTTAGAGATGCTTTGCACTTTATATTCTAATTTTTGGAGTTCATAAATATGCACATTTAAGTTTCAATTTATCATAACTTGTATTTAGAATGGGTTACAATATATTCTAGATTATCCAGAAAATATAATAAGCAGGCTCAAGCCAGTTTCTTTAGTAGATGTTGTCTTCAAATTAAAAAAAGTATTTGAGTACAACACTTCACCAAAATCTAAGGGTCTAATAGAAAAAAAAAAGAAATCTTGAGTCTTTTAAGATTAGTGGCTGCATCTTCCCTTTTCCTACCTCTTGCAAAACAATAACATGGTTCTTAAGTTCATTTATTCGACTACTTGTATATCAAATTAGTAACAGTAACAGTAATAGTAATATAGATGCTGAAGCAATTTAAATTGCAAAACATATATGATTATATATGACAGCCTACATTTTATCAAAATTATATAAAAAAAAAAATAGAGTTAAATAAATTTCACAAAATTTATAACAATCTATCAAGTCTTGGTCTAAAAGAGTTCAAAGACTGTGTATTTAGCGCATGGATTGGTAATGCATTCCAGAAGAGCGCTTGTCAAGACAAAGAATGCTTGACATTTTTTTTTCAATTCTTAAATTATAACCTCTTATTGCTGATGCTGATCTGTTTGCTTGTAATGATGGTGCAAGTTGTTGTGGTTTAAAATAAAAGGAATAAAAATGTGTTTTAAATACATTTTAATTTATAAACTTCTATGCTTCAAATTTTAAAAAGTTGTGCTTAAATGGAGAACTTTGATTTAAGTTTCCTACCACTATACATTGTCTGATTTTGCCAAGTTTTTTGTTAAAAGGAACCTTCGTACAAGAAAAAAAGTCATTTTTATTTACTAAAAATTTAAGAACTGTGGGGCAGCTGGATCCCAATAATATTTATACACATATTTCTAGTATAAATCAATATTAATAGAGTTGATTTAATAAAAAATTATATATTTGAGCAGTATATTTGTAACACTATTCTTCTCAGTATTTAATGATGCAATAAATAATAAAGTTTAATTGTATTTTAAGGAGGCAAATTCAAAACTATTGTTTCTTAAATAAACAATCAATGAATATTTTTTGTTTATACTAACATGAATGAATGAGTGTTTTATGTTTATACTAATGTGAATGAATGAATGTTTTTTTGTTTATACTAATATAAAAAACTTGCTATGCTATTCTTTAAAAGATATTCTGAATATTTTTTGTTTAATTTTCTTTGATTTTAATTTTTATAAGATTAGTCAGTTAACTTAGACCAATGAACATTCATTAGGGATTGTCCACAAAGTATGTACACTTGGATGGCGGATTAGGGTGGTGATATGAGATTAGGGGGTGGGTGGTCAATTATAACAGTAAGGAGACACTAAATTAAAAAAAATATCATAACATATTGGGTAGGTAGGTTAAAAGCATAGGTACTTTTAGGGAGGCAGAGAGTATTTGAAAAAGTGCATAGCAAAATGCAGGGAGGAGGGGGGGGGTTGAGGAAGGGTCAAGATAAAAGCATACATACTTTATGGACGACTACTTATGGGAGGATTTCTCTACTGCTATTTTTTATGCTGATATTTTTAATTCTAAAATGATTAAGACAATTTTATAAGTACTATATAAAAACTTTTAATTTGACCAAATAGAAAAAAAAATCTTATCAAGTTTTTAAATATTACCTGAGTCTCCAATTATTATCTTTGCTTTTAATCTTTTTAAAGTCCAAATTACTTTTTATATCAGTTAATCAGATACAAAGATTTTTATAGCTTGCTTGTAATATTAAATGTGTAGATTAAAAAATGACTTAACAGTATTTACAATAATTTATTAACAGTATTTTCAACAATTTAATAACAGTATTTACAACAATTTATTAACAATATTTACAACAATTTATTAACAGTATTTACAACAATTTATTAACAGAATTTACAACAATTTATTAACAGTATTTACAACAATTTATTAACAGAATTTACAACAATTTGTTAACAGTATTTACAACAATTTATCAACAATTTTGCCAATTTTAAATTAAATTTTCAAACTAAATTAGATTTGGTTTAAATTCTTGAATTCCTGGAATTGGAAAAGATTTTAAAAGATTACTACATTTGTCCAACAACATCTGTAGAGTAGTCCAAGATCATCTGTATTTTTTTCACTTCAACAACATCTGAAAAAAACCCTATATAAAACTATATCTGGTTAATATAATGCATTTATATTTAATACTATTTTCCAGATATAACTACATCTGAAAAAACCATATATGAAACTGCATCTGATTAAAATATTGCATTTGTTGTTAATATTTTTTCCAGATGTAACTTCATCTGAAAAAACCATATATGTAACTACATGTGGTTAATATCATGCATTATAATTTAATAATTTCATAAAATTCTGTAGTTACATTTAATAAAATTATACTTAGGTAATTGAAAAGATGTAACTACATCTGTAGTAATCATATACTTTTTACACAGATTTTTGTAGATATGAATGAAATTTCAGATGTTGTTGGACAGACGTTATTATATATCAGTGTATTTACGGATGTTGTTGGACAGATGTTATTAGACATAGCAAAAACGGATGTTATTATCCAAGAAGATATACTAAAACAAGTTTTAGTTTGTTTGTTTTTGCTAAAAAATAAATAATTAAAAAAAAATTTTTTTTTTAGCAAGTAAAGATAAGTCAATAATAGTTTTATATGTAAAAAAAAAAAAAATCTATTTATAAAGTTAATGAAAATAAAAAGTCAAAAAGAAAAAAAATGTATGTTATATATAATGTCAGATACTATATGATAGTATATATAACATACACAGTGCATTTTTGTACAATATATTTTAATGTATATCAGAATATTTGTTGAAACAAATTAAAATAAATTATTTTTATTTTAACATTTTATTGAATAAAAAAAATTCAAACAGTATTGTTCTTTCTATATAGAAGCGAGTTTTGCTTCAGCTTCCTGAGCACAATGAAGTATGTATTTTTTCAGTTGTTCACTTAATTATTATATCTTGTTTATCTTTTATTTTTCTATTTAACTTGTCACTAAGGTTAGGTGTAATTTATTGTAAGTTTATGTTATAAAATATTTTAAGAACATTTTACTACAAACATTTTTATTTGTTTACATTATTATTAAATTATTACTTTAAGAACATTTTTCTAATTTAACTGTTACATTATGATTATTAAAAAAAAAGTTTAATGTGTTATAGATGATCCAGAGGGAAATAAGCTCTCATAACACAATAAAGCATAAGTTTGTTATGCCATTAATAGATCATGAAATTGTACAAAAGCAAGGAAAATACGAAGCACGCTTATTATTTCCCTATTACAATGTAAGTATTATGTTTTATTCAAGCTGTGTAAAAATTTTTTCTATTACTCAAACACTTATAAATTATTTGTTATTATTAATCATTTATTTTTCTTAATTTTTCTTTTTTACTAATCATTAATTATTATTAATTGCTGGGTATTATTAATCATTCAATATTGTTAATCATTCATTATTATTATTCATTCATTATCATTAATCATTCATTAGTAGTTATTTATAATTATTAATCTACCCTTTATCTACCCTTCATCTTCTAGGGTTAACTTATACTTCTGATCTTTCTTGGAAACCATATATCAAGTTCATCGCCAAATAAGCATTGGTTAAGGTTTAGTAGCAGCTTGCATCTCTTTATTATACTTGCTGCTTTCTTACTCCAGATTCTATTCTTTATCTTTATAAATTTGAAATTTGCCCTTGTATGGAGTACTGTTGTCATATCTGGAGGCGATCTTCGAATGATTCCCTTTCTTTATTTCTGATTCATACAATATGCAATCTTTCAAGTCCTTTGTTAATCGTTATCTTGCTTTATAAACTTTATTTTTTCTCTTCCAGTAACTTTCAACTCTAATAGTGGTTGTTTGTAGCTTTGTTAAAAGTTAAGATGTTAAAAATGTCATTAATTGTTATTAATTGTTAATTATTATTAAATATTACTTATTATTAAACATGAATTACTATCAATCATTCATTATTATTAATCATTTACTGTTAATTATTGTTAACCACTCATTGTTATCATTATTATTAATCATTTATTATCATCAATCGCTAGATATTATTAATCATTCATTATTATTAAAAATCATTTTGTTCTGTGTTAATTGTCCTGTTAGTTAAAATAATAAAAAAGATGCAGCTTGATAAATTAATATAATAATTGTTTATATTTGTTGTGTATCTGGCAAGTCTAGCAATAGGTCAAAGTTTTAACAGTCAGATTTGGAACTAAGCTACGACTTTTTTTGAAGGAGTCATAATTTAAGTGTTCAATGAATTTAGATTAACCTAATAAGAACTCAATTAATTACATCTTTGTGTTTTATACCCACAGCTTTATGTGTTGCTGAATTACATTTTTCATTAGATTATATAATCTGTTCTATTTTGTCGCTATCATGCCTTTTCAGCTGAACTCATATCTCAATACTTTTGTAAAGTTATATTGTTATTATTCAAGTTATAAGTGCAAGGTTTTACCGGCATTGTAAAGCTCAAGATGTGTTAAAGTCTACAATGTGTTAAAGGATTTAATCAGTTTTTAAAATTTTTTATTTATAAAATCATAAAAGTCAAATTTAGAATAAAGATTTTTTTTTTTTGAACAGCTTGGCTCTGTGCAAGAAATGATTGATGTTTCTCTAATAACAAAAAAATCAATTGAGGAAAAGAAAATAGTTTCAATGATAAAATGTTTGTGCATGGCTGTATCAACATTTCATTCTCATAATCCGTCATACGCGCATCGAGATATTAAGGTATTAATTTGCATTGTTAATGTATTTTATTCTTTGTTCATTTTATGTTAGTTTTATTATAGTATATTAGTGTACTGTATACTTTTTATTTATTAGTTAATAATTTAATAAGACGTAAGAAATAAAGTTTATTGGTTATAAAATGTTTCAAAATCTTTTTATTATTGTAAAATTTGATTCAACTTTGAAATGTTGAACAATAAATTTACAACAAATAGTTTATTCAGTAATCGATCAAAAATTACAACAAATAATTAAATCAAATGTAAAAAGATTGATGAAGAGAGACAGCACCAGGCTTCTCTTTTTTGACAGTCTTGTGCTGCATACAAAGCTGCTATAGTTACAAAGAGGTCTTGAAACTGTTGACACTTTGTACATTAATTGCCTTTTGTAGAAGAGCATTCCAGCGATATACAATTCGATTTATAAAAAACTGTTCTTTGTTGATGCAATTTATTGAGGCACTGACTATGACCCCGAAGATTGTAAACCAATCTAGCTAATTTTTACATCTTTGGCACATAAAAATTGATTTCGTCAATTTTTAGGTGTGATTTTGAATTGTTAAATTAGGTTACCTCACGTTCTGCGGTCTTTAAGTGTTGTTAAACTCAACAATTCTTTTTTCAGCCTACCAAGTACTTAATTGGCTTTTAAAGTTGCTATTTCAACTCTTTTGATTTTTTAATTTTAAGTTGTCTAAAACCATGATGCTAAGGTCTCTTTCGATCTTGGTAACTGCAAGTTTTAATCAAAATCTGTCATCACTGCACATTGAATATTGTTTTGTTGACCATTTGGTTCCGCGGCCTATGTCCATTACCTTACATTTTGCCATGTTGAAATGTTTCTGGAAGATTGTTGATAAAAAAGACAAATAATAATGGTCCTAAAACCGATCCTTGCGAAACTCCACTTGAGATAAGTACCCAATTTGATATATACTCATTCATGACTACCCGTTATTGGTGATTTCAAACTTAATCTATACTTAATTTTGTCTAGCTTATAACAAATGCACAATTTGGTATATGTAAGAGTGGTTTTTTTACCATAATCTGTCAATATAGATACCATATATATATATATATATATATATATATATATATATATATATATATATATATATATATATATATATATATATATATATATATATATATATATATATATATATATATATATATATATATATATATATATATATATATGTATATATATATATATATATATATATATATATATATATGTATATATATATATATATATATATATATATATATATATATATACACACACACATATATATATATATATATATATATACACAATATATATATATATATACATATATATATTCACAAACTGAGAAGCATGACTATCAAAGCTGACACAAGCTATTCACCTAACCTAAATGAATAACTTTTATCAGGATGTCGTTTGCCAAATATAGTACTTATATGAAATTACGATAGAATGTTTATATATGTTTACTTTTATTGCCTTACAAAATATGTAAAATAGTATAATGGTATATAAAAATGTTTAATTTTGTAGTTGATAAAAGTTTTTAACAACCTTTACAAGTTTAGTTAAGTTTAACTGTTGCTTTGTTAAGTTTAACTGTTTAAAATTTAATTAAATTTACTGATATTAAATGCTTTTTACTTATATATATTGCTTATTTACTGATATTAAATGCTTTTTACTTATATATATTGCTTATTTACTGAGATTAAATGCTTTTTACTTATATATTTGCTTATTTACTGATATTAAATGCTTTTTACTTATATATTTGCTTATTTACTGATATTAAATGCTTTTTACTTATATATATTGCTTATTTACTGATATTAAATGCTTATATTAAACTGATTTTAAATTAAAATTTAAACAACTCTTTTCAGCCTCATAATATGTTAATAGGAGAAGGTTCTAATATCATTCTTATGGATTTGGGAAGTGTTCGTGAAGCTAATGTTAAAATAACTTCAAGGTATCGCAATTTTTCGTATTTTTTGACGGTATATATATTTTAGCAGTATGAAAACTAAATATATTAAAGTAAATGATATTTTTTTGCTCTATTTTTTAAGTTTTCCTTTTTGTTGTCTAGAAAAGAAGCAATGGAACTTCAAGAACTCTGCTCCCAAGAATGTACTGCTGCATTCCGGTAATTTTATTATGTTTTTGTGGTTGTTGTGAATATGAAAATTTTTTTTTAATACTTTGTTTGAGTTTGATTGTGTGAAAAGTGTAGTATACATCTTAGTTATGGGAACTATAGTTATAATTATAATATGACATTTAGTGAAGATTATCTAAATATACAGGACATGTATTGCAATCATGTTGAATTTCTTAAATTTTTTCCCCATATCAACTAGCTAAGGCCAAGGCTGTCACTACAGTCAAGTAGACTATTTTTATTTATTTTTATTTTATTGAGGTAACAACCTTCTCTCAACTCTTCAACTTTAAAATGCAAACCTTGATAAACAGTGCTGTTGCATGAGGAAACAAGTTAAATGCTGAGAAACAAGCAAGCGTTTTACCACTACACTATTAAAACATATTAAATGATTTATCATTCATTTAAAAGTTAACATTTTCTGATTAAGCATTTTAATGAAGTTTTAGTTTTTTTTTTTTTCAATTAAATCTAACTCCCAAAAGCATGATAAATGAGGCAAATATGAATTTTATTAAATGAGGCAAACATGATTGTTGTTAAATGAGGTAAACATGAATGTTGTTAAATGAGGCAAACATGAATGCTGTTAAATAAGCAAACATGAATGTTAAATAAGGCAAACACGAATGTTGTTAAATGAGGCAAACATGAATGTTGTTGAATAAGGCAAACATGAATGTTGTTAAATGAGGCAAACATGGTCAAATCAGACCGTTGCATGTATAAACAAATTAAGTGTGGTACTTTCATAGATATAAGGTGGATTTGAAAATCTTGATGGTGAGCTGAGTGTTCTACTTTGTGTGAGTTAATGTAATCTCTTGTGTAATTTCTGTATTGAACATAGAGACAATTGAACAGTAGAGACAACAGTTTGAACAATTGAAAACAGTTTGATCAATTGAACAATAGGGACAACAGAAAAACATAATAATTTAAATAATATTTTATTAAAAGCTGTCATTTTTTTCTTATTTCTCTTATTACTACTTTTTAAATATTTATAATTTGGAGCTTTAGACTTCACAAAAGTATTATGGTAGCTATTTTATTTTAAACTATTTGATTTCTTAGAGCACCAGAGTTATTTGAAGTTCCTTCTCCCGGGACAATTACAGAGAAAACTGATATCTGGTCAATTGGATGTACAATGCATGCGTTAGCTTATGGAAATAGCCCATGTGATGGAACAGCCACTTCAGCTATGAGTCCTAACATGAAATTAGACAATTCTTTGTAAGATCCTAGAAACTTTATTTAGTTAGTGAGCAGGCTTTTTAAATTACATAATTGAAATTGAGATTATATTTCTTATAGGTATATATATGTATCTAATATATTATCTATTACACACACACACACACACACACACACACACACACACACACACACACAGATATATATATATATATATATATATATATATATATATATATATATATATATATATATATATATATATATATATTTGTTTCCAGGCTTCAATCACTGCATTTTTTGCAAAACATTTTTATTTAACATAAGGGTCATTCCATATCAAATAAAATTTATTTATTTATTTGATATGGAATGTATATATATAAATATATATAAATATAAGAATATATTTCTTATAGATAATATATATGTATATTATCTATTACACACACACACACACACACACACACACACACACACACACACACACACACACACACACACACACACACACACACACACAGATATATATATATAATATATATATATATATATATATATATATATATATATATATATATATATATATATATATATATATATATATATATATATTTGTTTCCAGGCTTCAATCACTGGATTTTTTGCAAAACATTTTTATTTAACATAAGGGTCATTCTGTATCAAATAAAAATTTTTTGGGCACCATGCCATCTTTTTTTTTTTGTGTGTAATTCACCTCTCCAAGGCTAAAAAGGCCATTACAGATGAGGAAGCTACTTGTCTTTATAACCCTCTCTTAACTCTATAAATCTGAAACACGAACCTTGACAAACAAGGACGCTGTGCTGAGAAACAAGTTAAGTGCGGTACTACCAAGGACGTGATAAGAATCAAACTCGGAACCTCTCGCTTATGAAATGAGCGCTCTACCACAACACTTTTTGGAGTACAACCTTATAATAATGAAAAAAGTTTCACTCTAAATTTTAATGTCTGACTCCTTATGGTTTCAAAGATATCGATACTCAGTCCCAATCTCTTTTTTGACTGTTTTTTTCAGCACCATTTATTTTTTAAACTGATTGCTCAACACAACTAGTTTTAACATATGAAATAATTGTTCAATAGTATTGAAAATTTGTATCTAACTATTTATTTAAAGCTTTTATATGAAAATTTAATTTTAAAATAATGTAATACTTTTTGTATATTTTTTTGATACCCTGTACAAAAAAATGTTTATCTTGAGATGCCTGAAAGGTTTGATTCTGAATTTTTTTCCTAATATTTTATATGTAACAAATGCCACACTACAAAAAAACTGCAAAGGTTTTCTTTTTTAAATCAGATTTACTTGCATTAAAAAGTTTTATAAAACTGATCCCCAAAAATATCAAAATTACAAAAATAAACCATGTAAAAAATTAAAATAAGGTAATAAGAATTAACAATCTTTAACAGTTTCATAAAAAATTAATTCTCTAGTTTAAAGTTTGCCCAGCTTTCTACAATGCTTTAGTGATCAATTTCACTGGTTTTGTGTTGTCTTCCTGTACAGTTGGAATATTAATCATTAGGAATAAGTTTGTTAATGGAACCTAGCATACACCATCTCTAGACGGCCAACAATATGACCTTAAATGATAAAATGGATGCTTCTTATCAATATCCTCAACTAACAATCCAATCCATGGATTGTTATTATATATCAAATATATAAGCACTCTAATGCTTATATTAAGCAAGCTTTAATCTCATCAGTTTAAAAAATTAAAAACAAATGAATACTCTATTTGTTCATGCTTGACTCCTTAGATATGTATTAAGAATTAATTTCTATGATTTCATTTTGGAAAATATAAAAGATTGCAGATGCTGTAGGTATATGATTTGTTGTTGCTCAATGAAGGCTAGCAATTGAAGTTAGTCTTTTTACATTTCCACCAGTTCCATTACAGGATGATTTACCGTGACCTGTCTTATTCATAGTGATATATATTTGAAAAGGAATGAGCAGTTTCTATTTGATAAGAAATATTGCTTTTAATATGCTCAATTGTTAACTTCATCACATGATATACAATATCTACATCATACAATTAATCAAATGAGATGAAACATATTGAATCATACTTGAGGTCATAATTTACTTTATAATAAACCACTGTTGGATGCAATGTTGCTTGAATTTTGTTGGATGCAATGTTGCTTGAATTTTGTTGGATGCAATGTTGCTTGAATTTTGTTTGATTTAATGTTGCTTGAATTTTGTTGGATACAATGTTGCTTGAATTTTGTTGGATGCAATGTTGCTTGAATTTTGTTGGATACAATGTTGCTTGAATTTTGTTGGATGCAATGTTGCTTGAGTTTTGTTGGATGCAATGTTGCTTGAATTTTGTTGGATGCAATGTTGCTTGAACTTTGTTTGATTTAATGTTGTTTGAATTTTGTTTGATTTAATGTTGCTTGAGTTTTGTTGGATACAATGTTGCTTGAATTTTATTGGATACAATGTTGCTTGAATTTTGTTCCAGTGAAAAATTTGTACTTTGTTTTGTACAACAAACTCATAATTTTCTGATAAATCACAAAGGATAACAACAACAATCACAAAGGACAATAACTTTAAAACAAAAAATAACTTCAGTACTATTTAACTCATTTTTTAATTTCCTTTGATAATTATTTATAAAACCATTGGAAAAATTTCTTTTAGGCATCTCAAGATAAGCTTTTTTTTTGTATGAGGCATTAAAAAACTTCAAAAAATGTTACACCATTTTGAAATTGAATTTTCATATAGAAGCTTTAATTTTTGTGTGTTTTAGCTATCAATTTTGAGTTCCTCTCCCTAAAAAATAGTTAGATATAAATTTTCAACACTTTGAGCAAGTATTTCATAAGTTAAAGCTAATTGTGTAATGTCATAATATTAAAAAAAATAAATGGAGCTGAAAAAAACAGTCAAAAAAGAGATTTGGATTGAATATTAATATCTCTGAAAAAATAAGGAATCAGACACTAAAATTTGGAGTGTAGTTTTTTTTTTCATTAATTTAAGTTTGTATACCAAAAATTATCAAAATCTGAGGTGGCATCATGCCACCTCAAATTTAGATAATTTTATATATATATATATATATAATATATATATATATATATATATATATATATATATATATATATATATATATATATATATATACATAAATATATATATATATATATATATATATATATATATATATATATATATATATATATATATATACATACATGTGTATATATATATATATATATATATATATATATATATATATATATATATATATATATATATCACATTTTACCAGAATTAATTTTTTATAGATATTGTGTAAAAATTAATTTTTAAGCAAAGCAAAAAATAACGGTACAATTTAAAGCTTGTTCTTTTATTCATAAAGTATTACTTAATAAAATTTAGGCATTTTGAATATTTATTGGTTATTACAACAATATATATTCAAAGTAGCAATATTTTGTAAAGCCATCTTTATTTGCAACAATTGTTTTGATGGGTCTTGGCATAATTGCAATAGACTTTTTTTTAGTTTGTTAACTCTGGATATAATATATATGTATATTATGCCAGATTCTAATAATCATTTCCATTAGATCTTTCTTATTAGTTATAATTCTTTTCCAAGCTTTTGCTTTACCAACTTCTAAATGTTTTCTATGGAAGTCAAGATTAGGTGAATTGCTTGGCTATGGTGGTACATCAATATTTTTTTTATTTAAAAAAACCATAACACTCTTTGCTATGCAGCAAATTACACCATCTCACATAGATATAAGATTTTGGATAATTTTAGACCAATCTGCCATTTGGTGAACCAACTGATTTTTCAGAACTTCTATATACTGGTCTTGTCTCATTGTCCCAACCACTTTGTAGAGGCGTCCTGCTCTTTACCCACAAATAAAAGGCCAGATTGTAGATGCTCGACTGTTTCCACAATGCAGTGAGGATAAAACCTTTCGTTTTGTCTACAACAGAGAAATGCTGTTTTGTCCATCACTTGAAAGATTGACTTATCTGGAAGCAAACCTAAAATAATGTTTTCTTTAAGTTATAATATTTAAAAAATGTTGTGAAATATATTATGAATAAGAATGTGAATATATTTTTCCCAGTTCTCAACAGAATTGGGAACAGAGCCTATTCAATCTTCATGAAAGAAGGTAGTTTCAATTTCTTGGCTGGACAATGACACAGCAATCTCTCTTCTTTCAGCCTTCTGCGAATGGTCCAATCTGATATAGTATTACCATCTTCCTAAATTGCTTAATCAATACTTTTTGTGTCTTCTTCCTGTTATTCAGGCATTCATTTTGATTCGGTCTGCATGTTTTGGTTTAGAAGGTGGTTTCCTTACACCAAACTCTTCTCAAGTATCAATTTATTTTTCTCACTTGCATTACAGTTTGGTAAGAAACCTTTACCATTAGTGCAATTTTTCAGACAGATTTTTAAGGATGATTTGTTCTGCTCTTTTACTCTCTCTACTTCTCCTTACACCAAACTCTTCTTCAGTATCAATATTATTTCTCAATTGCATTCCAGTTGGGCGAGAAATCTTTAAAACTAGTGCAATTGTTCTCTGAGAATATTGCATATTCTGTAAAAGATATATAATTTGACTAATTTTAGTTAGTGCAATATCACACTTCTTCCCTATAGCTGAAAATTTAAATTTAAAACTTAAAAAAATGAAAACATTGATATCTTTATATATATTCATATATATATATATATATATATATATATATATATATATATATATATATATATATATATATATATATATATGTATATATATATATATATATATATATGAATATATATATATATATATATATATATATTCATATATATATATATATATATATATATATATATATATATTCATATATATATATATATATATATATATATATATATATATATATATATATATATATATATATATATATATATATATATATATATATATATATATATATGAATATATATATGAATATATATATATTATATATATATATATATATATATATATATATATATATGAATATATATATATATATATATATATATTCATATATATATATAAATATATATATATATATATATATATATCATATATATATATCATATATATTTATATGCATCATATCATGTATATGCTTTTTTAATTTAGGTATTCCAGTAAGTTTAACAGCATTATAAAATCTACTTTAAATGTTTGTCCTGAAATGCGACCAACAGTACTGGAGATTTTAGAGCAATTAGAAAATATTGATTTAAGTTAATCTTTTTTAAAATATTTTATAGTTCATCTTTTTATATCAATTTTTAACAATATTTACAAATCATGTAATAGTAAGCATTATTTTATTCAATGTATTAGTACTATTAAACTGTTAAAACTTAATTTATTTGTATTTGTACACATGTCATTTGATTGAATTATATGCTCAAATTTGCCTTATAATAGTTGTAACATAGTTGTAGATGTAATACTTAAGATATACATGTTATGAGAATATTTATGATGTAATAATTATGATATAATATTGTTATGTAATAGTTATGACAACATTTTGAGGAAAAAATTATTACATAATATTTATGATTTAATAATTATGGTATAATATTAATATGTAATGGTTGTGACACAATACTTTGAAATTTTTTTAAAACTATAATCACTGCTGAAATGTGTTATTAATTGTGTTATTTGTTTTTATTATTGGTTGTTAAATTTTCAGTTTTTTAGACATTCAGTTTGTTTGATGCTTTATTTTGTTGTTTTTGTTTATACAATTTTTTTTTATTTTACTGGTGTTATTTATAAGAAATTATTTAAAAGAATTTAAAAAAAAGAACTTATTTTCTTACATATCTTTGTTTTCTTGTGGGATTTAAAAATAAATTTGGGTTATTTGAGGCAATTTTTTCAACTAATTTAAATATTTTTGAAATGAATTGATTTAGGTTAATTATTTAAATTAATATATAAAATACATTATATTTTCTTGCAATAAGGTTTATTGTATTATAATTATATACTATAAAGTGATAATATAGTGCTAGTAATAATGGTGCATACATGGTATTACAGTATAAATACTTGCTTAACAATAAGTATTTATTTTTTGTACGGAGTTAACTATGTGAATTGATTTAATTTTAAGATAATATATATATATATATATATATATATATATATATATATATATATATATATATATATATATATATATATATATATATATATATATATATATATCAGGACAATATTTTAACGTTTTGCTTAGGCCTTCCTATTGTGACTAATTTAAAATTTTTACTTTTTATGTGATAAATGATGCAATGCATTCCATGCATTGCATCATTTATCACATGCAAAGTAAAAATTTATCATCATTTATAAAATGATTTTCAGGTAGATGGAACTGTCTAAAAAAGAAATAGATTTTGAGTTTCCCTTTGAACCATATGATATTCAGAAATCTTTTATGAGCACCTTATATGAAACACTTCAAAATGACAAGATTGGTATATTTGAAAGTCCAACAGGAACAGTTAGTGTTAACATTATTTTAATTTTAAAATTACTTTCATTTGTCAATATATACACACACACACACACACAGATATATATATATATATATTATATATATATATATATATATATATATATAGGGAAAACCCCGCTTTTTTAGACCCTACGAGTCCGAGCCTAGCCTACGAATATTTATCGGATCCGGGTTCGAGTCCGGGTCTAATACGTTTTTTTAACTCGCAATTTTAACAATAGCATGAAATGGTTTTTTGTTCTCACGCCCATTTAAAAAAATGGATTTGGTGTATGTTATGGTAAATAAAATGACTATTATCCAGCTTATACCTTTATTATGATCTTAAACTACCAAATAAACTTGACATTACTTTAAAAAAATATTGCTTTAGTATTTACAAACATAATTTATAATAAAATACATGCAAATATACTAGCAATAATAAACTCAACTAAATTAAAATACGTATAAGTGTTTAATACATACCAGAGCAATTATTTTTTACTTAAAAAATAAAACTTTAAAAAAACTAATGCCCTCAATGAGTTGTCCGATAATCTAGAACGAATTCTTGTACAGAAGTTAGATGCTACAGAAAATGTTCGTTCGGAATTTGTTGACGTTGGTTTTATCGTCATTAACGCTTGATACAGTTTTTCTAAATATGCAGTTCTCTTTTTAGTTTTTGAAAACAATAAAAATTATTTTTTAATATCAGCAAATTCATCTCTGCAACTTGGCAAATTTGGACATTTCGCACTTTCTAATATTTTATGTAGTTCTTTTTCCAATGTTAAATCTTCTGCGTTTCCTGTAGTATTTTCGTTATTTTCAGTTGAATGTTCCTGTTCATAATGCGTGTTTTGCTGTTCTTCATCCCCATCAAATAATCTTTTCATTAAATCTGTAGTAAATGTTAGTATTTTCTTTGAAGGCATAGTACCATTTACAAGAGAATTTAATAGCTCTTCTAATTCTTGGTTTTTACGGCTATTTATTCGAGTTTTCATCCTCATTAATAGTTCTCTACTTATGTTACCATTCAATTACCGTTGAATGGTAACATAAGTAGAGAATTCAATTACCGTTCTCTACTTATGTTACCAATACAAAATCAATTGCTAATCGGGCTGTGGCAATATTAGCATTGTCTCTGCTAAGAACTTCAACAGTTAATTTAATAGGCTTTAGAGTATTTTCCAATTCATGTAATAATTCAATATTTAAATTTTCTATTAAATGTACACTTCCAATATCTTAAAGAGCTTCTTTAACTATATAAAATTACTTTAAAAATCTAGATACCATTTCGAGCAATGAGTTCCAATGAGTTCTTATGTCTAACACTAGCTGAAGTTCATTTCCTAAAACTATTTTGACCTTTTCTTGCAAAATATTATTTCGCACAGAATAATTTTTAAAAAATTTAACAATTATACGAACACTTTTTATATTTTCTTCTATATTTCCTAAATTTGTTAATTCAACATGTTCATACTCTTCGACGTCATCACCACTATTGTCAGAATAATAATTTTCATCTTGATTATCATCAATAACATCTTGACCATGGTCATCACCATCACCATCAATACCATCTTCATTTTGCAAGACGGCAATATTTTTCTTTTTATATAGTACATCACAAACAGCTAAGTGTATAGTGTGATTCAAACACAAATTATAGAGACTAGGAGATTCTTGTCCAAGTTTTATCATTACACTTGCACCGTTGCCGGTTGAACCAACTATATGTTTTTTAAAATTAATGTTATATGTGTTTAAATGTTGTTCTACTTTTTCAACTGACTGTACAGCTGTACACGAGTTAGAAATTCTCACTAAACCCAGATTATACATTTCAGAGTCAATTCCATGCAAATTGATATTTAGATATTTCCGAATTTTCATACTCGTCCATTCATCAAGTGTAATGCTAAATTGTTGGCCTTCTTTAACTTTTTCTTGTAACAATTCTAATATTTCCAACTTCTTTTTTTCATAAAATTTATGAATTAAATTCATAACATCTCTTTCGGCTTTAGGAAGATTATAACTTGATTTTACTAAACTTTCACGAATAAAGCTAGACTTTGCGATTGCCCTAATTTTTATACCATCAAGACAATTTCTTCTAAAGGCTTTCTTGCAACAGAAGCGAAAGTGTCCATAGTTTTATATCGTTTGTTGGTGGAATTTTCTCCTATTTCTTCTTGTGTTGGTAAAAAAAATAGTTTAACTTTTAAATGTTTAATCATTGATGAAGTATTTCCATCTTTGTTTGATATTATCGTTGAACACCTACTGCATTTACCACTTTTCAAATAAGTACATTGGGTGAAATAGTTCCACACTTTTGAATTCTTTGGCATAATAGCGTTGTATAAAATTTCACATTAAACATATGATGTTCTACTTTTTTTCATAAAATGGAGATATTAATCAACTATTTAATTAACAAATGAAATGTCCGGGTACCCGGGACCGAAAAACCCTAATATATATATATATATATATATATATATATATATATATATATATATATATATATATATATATATATATATATATATATATATATATATATATATATATATATATATATATATATATATATATATATATATATATATATATGTATATATATATATATATATATATATATATATATATATATATATATATATATATATATATATATATATATATGACCATGCAAATAATACTTTATTTTGATGGTTTGACCACGGTTTTAAACATTTAAAAAATGCGCTGAAAAATTATTTTTTTTCGTCAAAAATAAATAACTTTGAAACTTTTATCTTTACTAACGTTTTAGCAAAATGCTTTTAAAAAAAGTAACAGTTACTGTTAACATTTTAATTTAAAGTATAGATGAAAGTTGTATAAATTTTTATTTATATTATTTAAACATATATAAAAATGTATAATTAATTAATAAATTAATATATAAGAATTTTTTATAATTAATCTTATTGATTTGCACTTTGGTTCAAATAATAAAGAATATTCGTATTTTATGAACAATAAAAATAAATTTATGGAAATTGAAAAGTCAAAACTAGAAAAAGATATTGGTGTTTATATATCAAGTGATTTAAAATGGGCCAAACAAATAAAATATGTAGCTAGTAAAGCAAATAGTATGCTCTCACTACTAAATAATACATTCAAGTACAAGGATAAAGATTTAATAAAAATACTGTATTGTACATATGTTAAACCAAATTTAGAATTTTCGATTCAAGCATGGAGTCTGTATTATACAAAAGATAGTAATGAACTAGAAAAAATCCAACGAAGAGCTACCAAAATGATACCGGAGCTAAGACATCTTGAGTACGAAAAAAGGGTAGAAATTTTGGGTTTGACTACTTTGGAGACTAGTAGGTGATCCAGAAATTCAAAATGTTTAAAGGTATTGAAATCATTGATATTAAACAAAATCAAATAATGAACTCTATTTGCTCATCAGGTCCTGCAGCTAACATCAGAAGAGCAAAACATCAAATGAAACCTGAATTGGTCAGAAATTATTTGAAAAGTAAATATTTTTTCAGCAATAGGGTCGTTGATGGATGGAATAGTCTACCAGCCGAAGTTGTTCAATCTACTACAGTTAAAAGCTTCAAATTAAACTTGTAATTGGTCGACTTAGAAGCAATAACAAACAAGATAAAAACCAAGAAAGCTTATTATTAACGTTTTTATTATTAAGTGACTGAACTACCTTGTTCATTAATTAATTTATACCGGCTGTCATAGATATTGCCTGGCGCTTAATCTCATCAGCATTTTTTGTTACTATTATTATTATTATTTTTTAATTATTTAAATTTTATATGTGACGACTTTAAACAACAATCGTCTCTTTTTTTTATATAATAAATTTTTTTCTTTAGTCTTTATAATAAAAAAGTTATCAATTAAAGTTAGCAAACAAAATTATTAACAAATTAAATTAACTTAACAATTAAATGAATAGTTTTGTTCATTATTTTTCGTTTTCATCTTCATTTTTCCTCATTTGCTTTCTGACATTGGATTTCTGACAAAAACAACAGTTTAATTATTTTTCTTTTGTTTACATTTTCAAGTTTTTTTTTTATTTTATTAAATTTTTTCTTTTAAATGTGGGTAATTATTATAAAATTGTTGGAAGTTGTTACTTTATTTAAAAGTGTTTTGCTTAGTCTATAAATTATAAAAAAAAACACATGTTATTTTTGTCTGTAAGTTTCCCCCCCCCCCCTCCTTCCTCCATGCCTCAAAAAAAAAAAGCGTAATTAAAAAAAGTTTCCTCATTAAATTTAAGCGTTTTTTTTTTTAAATACCACTAATGCGCGATGATGTTTTTTATAATAACAAAAGTGTTTATTTACATTTTTTTTTCAATTAGTACTATTTATTTTTTATTTTTTTACTATTAATATTAACTATTTTTTGTTTTTTAACTATTAATATGTTATATGGTGCGGTAACAAACAGGCGGGACACAAGTTTTACATTATAAAAACATTAGTAAAAGTTTGAAGTTATTTTTTTCAAACGTGATTATAAAGATAAATTGAATAAACTTATTCTTTATTATTTATTTTAGCTGAGTTTTGTTCTTGTTTTTTTTATTTTTGTTTTAGTTATTTATTACTAAACTGTTTTTATTTTGTTTTTCATTATTTTTTTAAAAAGAATTTTTTTAATATAAGTTAAAAAAAAATATTATTTGCGTGGTCATATTAAGCCGTGAAATCGCACACCTTTCTGTCCACTTATGTATTTCTGTCCATATATGTATATATATATATGTCCATATATGTATATATATATATATATATATATATATATATATATGTATATATATATATATATATGTATATATATGTATTTAAAATTTAAAAAACTCTACATTTACCAAACAGAAAATTTTATTAACTTAGTTTTTATTAAAAATATAATAAAAAAAAAAATTTGTTCATTATCAAGTTAATAAAGTTTTCTGTTTAGTAAATGTAGAGTTTTTTAAATTTTCAATACATATATGTATACAAATATATATATTTAAAATTTAAAAAACTCTATATTTACCAAACAGAAAATTTTATTAACTTTGACTTTTTTATTTTATATTTGTAATGTTTTCAATTTTCTATTAAAAGGGAAAGTCATTAAGCCTGATATGTGGCTCTTTGAGATGGCTTTTTGATTACGAGATAGAAAAAGAAGAAAAAATAAAATCTATAATAAATTTCTCAAGTGCTGTAGAAAGGTAATATTGTTAAAAGATAAAAAATGAATTTTCTTTTTTAACATTTTGATATAAGCATTTTTTGTTGAAACCATGACACCTAACACATGATGCATTTGCAAATAATTATTCTAATAATGTTTTTCAGATTGTTAAACTAAATAATTTTATATAAGAAATTTAATATACTACAGTGTACAGTTTCTTTCTTAACTTTTTTTTAACTCTAACTAATTTTCAATTTTAATTTTTTTTAATATTTGATAAGTACTTTTAATTTATGTTTTTTTTTAAATCTAGATAACTGTCTAGTTTGATTGATTTTTTTTTTTATTGAAACTTTCTTGTTTGTTAGATTAATTTTGATATTTCTGTAACGTGTTCTGTAAAATAGATTTGACTTAATTGGAAATTAGATTCTACGAAAAAAGTGTAACATCTTGAAACTTCTTCATCAAAGCATTTCTGAAATCTTGAAATTGAAAGTTTTTCTTTTTAATTTTTTGTTCATTTGATAATTTGTCTTGTTCATTTGATAACTTGACTTGTTCATTTGATCACTTGTCTTGTTCATTTGATAACTTTTGCCTTTCTCAATCCCTAACTCAAATAGTAAACTTTCCAACTTGCTTTCCAGACAACTCGAATCATTTACCTTCTCTACTCGACTTATGTCTTGTTTCTAATCCTAGTCAGTGCTCAGTTTCTCCACACTCACCCTTAGGTGCTTCTGATCATGGTTTGGTCTCTCTAAAACTATTATCTCATTCTTCTTTACCATCAGTATCCCCCTATCATCGTACATCTTACAACTACCTTAAAGCTGACTGGGACTCTTTCCGTGATTTTCTTCGTGATGGCCCCTGGGTAGAAATCTTTCGTCTCCCTGTTGATAAATGTGCTTACATAACCTTGTGGATTCAGGCTGGCATGGAATCCTTTATTCCCTCTCGACAATTCCAGGTCAAGCCTAACTCTTCTCCATGGTTTTTCTCATATTGTGCTGCTGCAATTGCCAATCAAAACCACTACTTCCATATCTATCAGCAAAACAGTTCTCCAGAAAACAGACGTCTGTTTATTACTGCTAGGAAAAAAGCAGCATCTGTTATCCCTATTTTTAAAAATTCTGGAGAGCGATCCGATTCGTCTAACTACCGTCCCATTAGTCTTCTTCCTATCATAAGCAAGGTTTTTGAATCTTTAATTAACAAACACTTAATCTCTTATCTCGAATCTCATAACCTACTTTCTGATCATCAATATGGATTTCGATCTTCTCGTTCTACGGCTGATTTGCTAACAGTAATAACCGATAGGTTTTATCGCGCATTAGATAAAGGTGGAGAGGTTAAGGCCATCGCTTTTGACATTTCTAAAGCGTTTGATAAAGTTTTGCATGCTGGTCTTCTCCATAAGCTTTCTTCTTACGGTGTATCTGGAAACATCTTTAAGATTATTGAATCCTTCCTTTCCAATCGTAGTATAAAAGTTGTCGTTGATGGACAGCACTCTTCTTCTTATTCTGTAACCTCAGGGGTTCCTCAAGGTTCAATCCTTGGCCCTATAAATTTACATTAACGATCTTCCAGATATTCTTACATCTAAGGTGGCATTGTTCGCTGATGATACCATTTATTCTTGTCACGATAAGAAGCCAACTCTCTCTGATTGGTTGCAGGGGGCATCTGAGCTTGAAAAGGATCTCACTTCTGCTACAGCATGGGGCTCACAGTGGCTTGTGAACTTTAATTCAGATAAAACTCAATTTTTTTCAGCCAATTGTTATCACAATAATTTAGACCTTCCTATATTTATGAACGTAATGTACTCGATGAGTCTCTTACCCTTCATCTTCTAGGATTAACTCTTACTTCTGATCTTTCTTGGAAACCTTATATCAAATCCGTTGCAAAATTAGCATCTGCTAAAGTTGCTTCTCTTTATCAAGCTCGTCACTTTCTTACTCTGGATTCTATTCTCTATCTCTATAAATCTCAAATCCGGCCTTGTATGGAATACTGTTGCAATATCTGGAGCGGATCTTCTAATGATGCCCTTTCTCTTTTAGACAAGGTGCAAAAACGCATTGTAAACATAGTTGAACCTGCTCTTGCAGCCAACCTTCAACCTCTGTCACATCGTCGTAATGTTGCTTCTCTTTCTCTTTTCTACAAATACTATAATGAGCACTGCTCTAAAGAGCTAGCAACTCTTGTGCCATCTACTAAAATTCATTCTTGTGTTACTCGTCATTCAATCAAGTCTCATCCTTTTTCTGTTACTGTTTCTAAGTGCTCCAAAAACTCTTATTCGTCTAGTTTTTTTCCTCGAACATCAGTTCTTTGGAATTCACTTCCTTCATCTTTCTTTCCTGATTTATATAATTTGCAATCTTTTAAGTTGTCTGTCAATCTTTATCTTGCTCTACACTCTTCATCTTTTCTCTTCCAGTAACTTCCAACACTAATTAGTGGTTGCTTGCAGCCTTGTTCGAAGCGAAGATGTTAAAAAGAAAAAAAAAAAAAAAACTTGTCTTGTTCATTTGATAACTTGTCTTGTTCATTTGATAACTTGTCTTGTTCATTTGATAACTTGTCTTGTTCATTTGATAACTTGTCTTGTTCATTTGATTGTTTTTGATTTTTGATTTTTGTTAAAATGGCTGCTAGGGAAAGAGTTAACATTATGAAAGTTTAATTAACAGTATTTATTTGAAAACTTTCATTGATTGAAATCTTGAAAATTTTTTTTTTTCAAATTTATCTTTTTTTATTTATATACATAATTGTCTTCTTTATTTGTTTGTGATAATATTTTCTTTTTAATTTTAGTAAGCTGTTTTTTTTTTTGCTCTAACCTAGTTAGATGTTCTATAAGATTCTCTAATGCTTATCTGTTATTTTCTGGATAACATTTTCATCATAAATCTTTATTTAATTTTACATTGGCAGCAATCACAAATGAAGATAGTTTATTGAAATTTTAAAGGGCAATTTTAAAGAAATATCAGTTAAATGTTTCTGAACTTATTTTTACCAGGGATGATGGTCAGATTAAATTAGCCATCATTGATTGTTAGATAAATGCATCATGTAAATTGTTAAGTTTATTTTATTTGTTTGTTCTGTTTAAAATGATGTAATAATAAAATTTAAAATTGATGTAACAAAAATGTTTAAAATTTATGATTTTTATAACCTTTTGCCATGGTTATAAAAATATATATAGAAGTAAATTGTTTTGTATTTTTAATATATTCAAGAAAATGTTTTCAGCTTTCATATCATTTTGGTTTTAGAACAAATGATGACAAAGCAAATGATGAAGAAAAAAAAGGTTTGAATAATAATTTTCAAATTCAAATGATTTCTTGCTTTATAACTTTTATGCTCAATTGATGTAAATTGAGTTCATTTGACTTTTTTAACAGTTTGATATTTGCATAATTTATAATTAAAGTTAATATATGTAGGCAAATGTCACAGTAAGATTTTTTTTTTTGCAACTTATAAAGCTAGGTTACAGATTACCATACAGTAATAATGGTGGTACCATACATGCCAACAGAAATCACTCCATCATTTCCATTACCGAAAGATTGTAAATATGCCAATAACATGAAAACTTTTTACAATTACTTTTAATAATAATAACTTTTTTAGATAGGGAGAGGCATGGGTTAGCATAACCCAAAAAGCAAAGAATCTAATGTTAAAAATGACTGATGTTTATAAAATCAGAAGGGATCTAATGGTTGCTACTGCACATGTGCAAACACAGCATTTTCTTTTTACTTTAAAAAGTCTATATTGAAAGATTTCTGATAGTGGGGTTGGGTAGAGATTTTGATGTTGCAGCATTTTTAGTTTTTTTTAATTAAAGAAAGTATTTCTATTTATTTTATCAATAAGTATTTAAGATGAGTTTGCATGTACTTTTTACATAAGAAGTTTTTTACATCCATTATAAAAATATATTAAATCTTAATTGCTGTTAATTAATTTTTTAGATTTATGTATATTAATTTTATTAATATTTTCCAGTTTTTTTTTTTTTACAAGAACCATCTTGGGTGACAGATTTTTTTAAACAAAAAGCAGCTAATGTTCAGCTTGAAAAGTTAAAGGTAAATTTTAAAATCTTATAAACTTATCAACATAACATTTAAAACAAATATTTTTTTAATAATATTTATTTTTAATCAATGATATAATCACCCTCATTTTCCACAACCTTTTGCCATCGAGCGGGCAAACTTTCTATACCAGATCGAAAAAAATGTATTGGTTTGTCATTAAAATATCTGGAGATGCCATTTTTTAGGCAGTACAAAGTTTGAAATTTTTTGTCACTTAGAAAGTGCTGTAAGGATCGGAACAAATGAAAATCTGAAGGGGCGATATCAGGTGAATATGGAGGGTGGGGCAGCACCTCCCATCCCAATTCATTAATTTTTTCTAGCGTCCGTCGTGCACAGTGCGGCCTTGCATTGTCATGTTGAAGAATGACACCTTTTCTGTTGACGATAGCCGGGTAATTCTCAACTAGAGCTTGGTTCACTCGATCCAATTGTTGACAATAAAGGTCCGCATTAACAGTTTGTCCAGGAATAAGCACTTCAAAGTGGACGATTCCGCGGATGCTCCACCAAACACACAGGAGCGCCTTCTTGGGGTGTAATCCCGGCTTTGCAGTACTGCGTGCTGGTTCATTTGGGGAGAGCCACTGCCTTTTGCGTTTTGGATTATCGTATAGGACCCATTTTTCATCTCCAGTGACCAAACGATCAAGAAACGGTTCTGCATGGTGCCGTTGAATCAATGCATTGCACGTGGTTGATCTGTTGGCTTTGTTTTGCACTGACAAGTTATGGGGGACCCAAACACCTGCTCTGCTGATTTTTCCTATCTGGTGTAAATGTTCTTAGATGGTCGACCAAGGTTGGTTAAGGGTGTTCGACAATTCTTCGATGGTTTGGCATGGATTTGCTTCAACTTCTGCCCTTAGAACGTCGTTGTCTAATGACATTGGTCTTCCTGGTCGATGGGCGTCAGAAAGATCAAAATTCCCAGATCTAAACTTGGAAAACCATCTTTGGCATTTGCGAACATCTAATGAACCTGGGTAAACATCACTAATGTTCTTAGTCGCAACTGTAGCGTTATTACCCTTGCGAAATTCAAAAAGCATACAATGACGAATATGTACTTCCTGTATTTCGTATGCCATTTCACTCCAATTTGCAAAGAAAACTATTTAATTTTAAATAATTTAGAAGTAAACAAGTCACACTAATATAAAAATAACCTGTGCACGTGTTCGAGATACACAATAAACTGGCCAACGATTATCGAATGTCAACATGCGCAAAAACGACATTACTTTCCGGTCAACCTAATACATATAAAACACAGATATAGAGAACTAAACAACATTTTTTAAAAATTTTAATACTGAATTCTTGTGATGTTATTGTTTCCTGATCTACATGGTTAGGAAACAATAACATCATTGGAATTCAGTAATTAATTTCAGTAACACATTCTGAAATGAAATAAAAAATATTTTAAGTTTCTTTTTGTGTTAAAATAGATTTTTTGCAATTGATTGTTGCTTTAGCTTTTTTTATGTCTTTTTATTCTGTTTTTTTATTTTAGCTATATACATTTTTCATTATACTTATAATAATAAAAACATAGTAGTATTTTTAGTGTGTGATATATTAGTATTAAATATACATTTAAAATGTTTCTTTTAATATTTGTATTTATTAAAATAGGAAAAAGAAAGTTTAAAAAAGAAAAAAAATGAACTTATTGAAAAGAGGAAAAACATTGTAAACTTTAAACGAAAGGTAAAACATCTGTATAGTTGTTTTGTAATAATTTATTTTCTAATAATAAGAAATTTTTATATGTATTTATCAATTTTTTTTTCATACTGTGTTTGCTTTTTTTGCTTTAAAAAACATTGATGTTTGTTCTGATTCATCACATCATCAAACAATGTCATCATCAGATTATCCATCTAACATCAAATTAGGAATTTTGACTTAAGCATTAGATTACTTATAATTGCTTATGATTGCAGGTATTTAAAAAAAATGTTTTGGTTATGTGTAACTTAATCATATACTTTTTGATAAAAAGTGTTAGAGATGTTATAGATAATGTTAGATATAGTGGTTTACTGGTAAATCCCTAATTATATTTCAAATCTGTTACTAGTAAATTACAAAAGTTTGCTGGTAGATTGCCAGTTTTCATTTTTTACAGATTGCTTCAGTTTGTGTTCATAATATTTGTCAATAATTTTTTTTGTATAGAGAATAATCAATTTATTAATTTGCATTATCTTTTATTTTTTTATTCTTTGTAATTTACCTCCCCTAGCCAAGATGGCCACTACAAGAAAACTACTTATTTTTTTAAATATTTTTTAATGTGGTAACAACTCTTTAACTCCAAAATACAAATCTTGATGGTACTGTGCTGAGAAACAAGTTTAAAGCGGTACTGCCAGGGATGTGTTGGGATCAAACTCAGAATTCCTTGCTTAAAAAGTGAGCGCTCTACCTTTACACCGCTACCGTATTAAAAGTTAAGTTATTTGAACGTTAACTGAAGTAATTATGAAACTTAAAGTTGAATAATGTTAACATGAAATGCTGTAAGTAAAAAATAAATAAAGCAAACATGAAAATGTAATTGTAAGTTAAATAACTTTAATTAAATTTTGTATTTATTTTCTTGTCAATAATATTAGAAAGCAATGATACAATGCAATCAATTATTGTTTTTTTTTTACTGTGCTTAAATGTTAAATGAAATGTTTGATTTTTTTTTAATGTTATTTTTTAGAAGCTATATTTTTTCACCAAAACTCTCTTAATAAAATCCTAATAAAAAATTAGTTTTTTATTAATTTTGCATGATGGAATTCAATATTCAAATATTCAAATTAATAGTATATTATCATTATAAAAATAGTAAATTATCATTATAAAATTGCTCAAAAATATTTTTTGAACAATTAAAAATCAATTCATACTAGTCCATAAAAAGGATTATGGACCATATTAATTATAACTTTGAAAGATATTATTTTTATGCAGGGTTATATACTTTAATTACAAATAGAAGTTGTTAATTTAAAATATACAAATTTTAAAACAACTTCTCAGTTGTTATTATAAAAATTGTGAAATTGTATGTATGAAATTGTCTTCTAATTATTGTTTTCATGAAATGCCAATTACTACTCATCTCTTTTTCATCTTTCAAAGCATCTCTTAGTTGTTATCATCACCATGGTATTAGTCTTTGCTTTTTGCTGTGGTGTTTAATATTTTTATTATTTTTTTATTTTTTAATAATTCACCTCCTCAAGGCTGAGAAGACCACTGCAGTCAAGGAGGCTACTTATTTGTGGTTATAACCCTCTCTCAACTCTATAACTCAGAAACGCGAACCTTGATGAACAAGGTCGCTGTGCAGAGAAACGAGTTGAGCGGGGTACTACCAGGGACGTGATGGGGATCGAACTCGGAACCTCTCGCTTATGAAGTGAACGCTCAACCACTACACCACTACCGCATCAATATATAATATTAGGCCAATCAAATTTTTATTGCTGAATATAATCTTTATCGTTGTAAAAATTTCACTCTTATTGGAATATTGCAGTCATATAGCCATATCTTAGCAAGTTGTTATTTGGAAGTTTTGTTTGAAGTTTTTTTTATGTAATTTCTTCAACAATAAGCAAAGCAACTAAAAGTCCAATCTTGGAATATTTTGATATTAATGAAAATAATTGCTCAAAAGCAATTTGTAAATTTTGCAAAATGAAAATATAAGAGGAGGAACATCTAGCAAAAAAATGACAACATCCAATTTAAGAGGGCATACAAAAGCAAAACATATAAAAGATTAATACAACACAATATTGCATAATTTTAGAGGCTTTATATTTATTGCTTAGTTGTTCTAAATAATAAGTAAATTTAGTTATTATTTCAATATTTACAGTTGCAAAATAATAAAAAAAAGATGTTTAATGTTAAATTTTTTGTTTAATTATTTTTTTACCTACTTTTTTTGTAAATAAATTTTAGTACCCCCTTCATTGAAATTATTTGTTTCAAATATATTTCGACATGATTATTTAAACTAAGTTTTTTTGTTTGAGCTCCCAAACTTCATGCAAAGCAAATTCAAATGAAATAGTGTCTAACCAAATAAAAATGCTGTGACTAATTTTATACGGGTCATTAATATAAAACAATTTTTTATCAGAATCTTGATTGAGATAAAAAATACTCATCATTTATTAACATTAAATATAGGGTTATAATAATTTTTAGCAACAAACCAGCATAAAATATTTGCGGTTTTTATTATCTTTTTAAATATTAAAATTAGAAAATAAATAACTAAACAAATAATGAAAAAATTTATAAATAAAAATAAATTAGTTCCAGAGTTTTATTTGTCAAAAGTCTGCCATGACGTCAAATATTAAAACTTTTATGAATTAAATGCGCTTAAAAGGAATCGCAGAAGTTTGTAGATTGCAACATATAATTTAAAGACTCAGATTTTTAGTAAAGTAGAAAAGGCAAGCTTTAAATAAAACAACAAGATTAGTTTTTCTCAGTATGCAATCATTACTTATTTTTAATCAAAAAAACTTGGTTCAAACCTTTTTTTTTCAATATTATCTTTAATATGAGTACAACATGTGTTGGGAGTTGGAATAACTGTGGTTTGGTGGAGGATATGATGGCAGCATATTTCATGACCTGATAACACATCATATACACCTGACATTAGTAACTTTCTGATAATCGCACACTTTGATGAGTTTTTGGAGGATATTACCAACAGTATGAAACAAAAAAGAGATCGTTTTGTTGTTCTTGTAAATATTGATGGTAATTTAAATCTTCCTGGCATTATACCAATGGAGCACGGTACTAAAAAATCATCATGATACTTTAGTAAACATTTTGGATGAATATAAACTAAGAACAAAAAAACATTAAGTTCTGTTAAACACGGGTTTTAATTATATTACAGCTTGCATGTTGAAGACATGTTTACAAGCTTCACTTTAAACATTTTTGGGAAAAAGTTTGCATTGGTAAAACTTATGCTTCTCATAATCTCATATTTAAAGTTTTCCAAGGGAATTAGAATGCAACAATGGAAACTATAGATAAATCAAAGTTCAAAAATTTGACAAAGTTGCAGTTTAAAAGAACGTATCTAGAAAAACAGATCGAAGAAACTGTTCAATTTTTCAAATATGCACTTACCAATTAAGTATTTTTAAAAAGGTGATTGTAAAGAACTAGTAGAATTTATGCTCACCTACCTATGTCAAGATGAAAGCTTTAATGTTTATGCTCCGGGATCAGTTTTCCATGCATGTTTTATGGCAAAGTCTAGATATTATCTTAAAATTCAGTTTTAAGTAATCAATTGCTCTACCAATTGACAGTTTACAAAAAGAAATCAGTAAAGTGGCATAATTTATTTCTATATTTTATACTGTGTGGTTTGTGCGTTCCTCTTTAGTTTCCTTTACACTTTTTTAAGATATAAAAGCATACTAGCAGAAGGTGCAGTATAAAACTTGGGTAAAATCTTATTATCCAGGAGCTGGATCATAAGATTCTACCCAACTTTTTTTTTTATATACTAAAGGGTATTGAGAAAATATTAAAATCAATGGAGAGACATATGTTGTATTTGGATCAAACCTTGATTCCATTATGTCTTGCAGATAAAGAACTTAAAGATGATGAGAAAGAAAAAGTGGCCAAAGTTCTTTTCTCACAACCTAAACACTATGAGAAGTCTGAATATCCAGACCTACCGAAAGTTCTAGACCCAGGAGAAGCCACCTAACGTGTCACAGTTGTTTGGTAGGAACTTTTGGTTTATTTTCAGTCTGTTAAATTTGAGTAAAGACAATGATAAACCTTGGCTGAACTGTCCTTCATCTTTTTGGGGCTTTATTGACCAATTTAAAGCTTTCATTGAATTTGTTTGTCTAGTATATGTAGTCTCTGTTCTGAATGGCCAATTAAGCTTGTGTCAGAGTTTTTTAATTCTGTTCACAATAAAGAAGACAGGCAAGATATAATGTTGGCTGTTTAGCAAAGTAGGGATCAATTCAGGGAGTTTAAAAATGTACAAACAACAGTAAGTGGCAAAAAAGATGGCGCTTACAAAACATAATTTGGAAAGCTTTTATTCATTTTTTCAACAAAAACACGAAAAAAGGTTTGTTGAGTTTTAG
>NC_061157.1:23425759-23450759 GCF_022113875.1 Hydra vulgaris | reverse complement strand
TTGTTTAAATTTTTCTAACTTGTCTTTATTTTATTCAGGTTTGTGTTTAAAAAAATTATGTTATTTACAATTTTTAAAAGAGTAATATTTAGTAGTTGCATTAAGTGTCGCTTACAAGTCAACACTTGAACACAATGAACAATTCAAACATTATTTAGTTTAAACTAAACTATGTTTAGTTTAAATTGTTTAACAATCAAGTTAAACCTAAATCTATTAAATGAATAAATCTATTTTATTTTTTAAAAAGTAAAAATAAAATTTATATACTTTTATAATCTTTTCTTTCACTTGACCAGAACTTTTCATCAAGTTAGTTACTTGTCATCAATAGATTCGCATAGTGCTGGGTGTAATAACTTTTGAGGCGCAAATGATAGTGTTGCAGGTTTATGTCTTTTTTATGATAAAAAAAATTATGTTGGCAATATATTGCAGTATATAAATAATCTATATATATCAAAATGTTACATTTTTATATTTTGGTGATTTATTGTTAAAAATATTTAGCCAATATTAAGATAAATATTGTACAAATATTACACCAATGATACTTGCTACTAGGAAACCTAATCACAACTCTTCATTTTATTTTTTGTCATTGTTTAATATTAATATGAAGACATAGCAATTGTTAAGACATAACAATAGCAATTCTACATAACAATAACAACAAATACCCATAAATACTGCAACTCATTATTAAGACTAAAAAGAAAATAAAATGTTGTAAATATGTTGTTTTTGCTATATTTTATACAACTCTTTTTTTTTATTTCTTGTAAGCTGAACATTGTTGAACAATAATCTTGCAACATAACAATAACAATGCTACTTAACAATAATTTGCATTGTTAAATACCATTAAATTACTTAACAGTAATTCACATTGTAAAAACTAAAAAGTAGAAAATAAAATACAGAAAAAATATTTGCTAAAAAATATAACTTTTTTTGTAATAAAAATAAACTTTTTAATTTAAATTTAATAGTTTAGTAAACTAAAGATTTACAGGTTTCAAAATCTTGTGACCGGTCAAAAAGACCTGTCAACCTTTAGTTTAACTATTTAATTTAAATTTAAAGTTTATTTACGCTTTTTGGTACAAAAAAAATTATATTTTTTAGCAAATGTTTTTGCTATATTTTATATGAATGTTTTTCATTTATATTTATATACTCAAATAACAAAAAGTAGTACATCTCAAATGTCATAAAGTAATCCCTTTTTTAATATTGAGAGTTTTTTTTATAATAACCGCAATAGGGCCACCATTGCAATTACAACTCTTTCTCAACTCTTTAACTCCAAAAAAAGGAAAACGTGAAGATGGGAGAGAGTTCCAAAGGGTTGAAGTGCGAGGAAAAAAACTAGATGAATGAATGTTTTTGGAGCATGCAGTGACAGATACAGTAAAAGAATGAGACTTTGCTGAATGATGAGTCAAGGAAGAATGAGTTTTGGTTAATGGGACTAGAGATAAAAGCTCTTTTGAGCAGCAGCCATGATAATATTTGTAGAAAAGGGAAATAGCAACTTTATGACGATGAAAAAGAGGCTCAAGCTTATCAGATGGACCAGGTCCAATTACGTTTACAATGCCTTTTTGAACCTTGTCAAGAAGAGAAAGAGCATCATTAGAAGTTTCAGCTCAAATATGACAACAATATTCCATACAGGGACAAATAAGTGAATTGTAGAGGTAGAGAATGGAATCAGGAGTAAGAAAATGGCGAGCACGATAAAGAGAAGCAACCTTATCAGATGCTAATTTAGCAATCTATTGCATATATGGTTTCCATGAAAGGTCAGTAGTAAATGATAATCCAAGAAGGCGTAAAGAAGAGGACTAAGTGAGAGGGTTGCCATCCATTAATATAGAAATTTTAACAGTACTGCAATAGTTGTTTGCAGTAAATAACTGAGTTTTGTTGGAGTTAAACTTTAAAAGCCACTGTGAGCCCCAATTAGTTACAGAAAGTGAGATCAGATTCAAGATTGGCTGCCTGTTCTAAGCGATCGAAAAGAGACTTAGAACAGGCAGCCGACTTTAAAAAGACTTTTTGTCAAGACAGGATAAAACTTTGAGTTACCCCAGAAGTTACTGGAAATGAAGAAGAGTGTTAGCCTTTGATAATGCCTTTAATAAAGGGGTAAGAAAAAAAATGATTTGATAATCTGAAAAACTTTTCCAGATACACCATATGAAACAAGCTTATGGAAAAGACCAATATGCAAATTTTTGTCAAAAGCCTTAGTAATCCAGTCAAAATAAACATTTCAGTTTACAATAATTCGTATAGAGCTGAAAATTAGTACATACTTTAGGGACATTATTACAAATAAAGTATTAAAAGTCACCATCAATATCTGCAAAAAAAGTTATTCAAGGTCAAAGTTATAAAAAAAAAGGTGATTTAAAAAAAAAGAAAATGTTTTAATAGATCAAACAAACGTATTAGATCATGAAAGTGTTTACTAAAATTGCCTTTATACATTTTCATAAGAATCATTATTCCTGAGATATTGCAATTCTTGCAAAAATATATTGCGAGAAGATATTGCAAGAATATGTTGCGAGAAAATATATTTCGATTTTATATAAAATATAATGCTAGAAAAGTAATTGCGATTCTTGTTAAATTACGAAATTAATATACCATAATATATACATTATATTTTTATATATTATTTATTATTAAATGATATATTATATATTAGTACGGGAACGTATGATCTGAACCACAAGCCGTAGAAAAGTTTTAATTGAGATATGACTTTAGCAATAAAAGCTGGAGTAATTTGAATGTCTAACAATGGGAGGAGACACATTTTTTATCTGAGAGGGAAAAAACATCAGCCCAAGGAGAGTCACAAAAAAAATTACGAAAAGAGTTCCAATCAGCTTTAGGATAGTAGTAAGTAGTGTGAGTCCGAAAACAAAGTACAAGACAAAAGATATGAAAGATTTAAAGAGATCATTGCATGGTCAGAACCACCTAAGGGAAAAAAAGGAGAAACTGAACTCAAGCTAGAATCATAGACCAGACATAAATTAAGGAGTGAAGGTTAATAATTAGGGTTGTCAGGAAAACGAGTCACAAAGTTAACTATCTTAGTAAGAAATTAAGAAATGCAGAAGTATAGGCTTTAGTGCCAGAGGGTCAGTGGCGTTAGAGCCAAGCCATTCAGTGTAATGAGTATTAAAGTCACCATTAAAAACAATATTGGCAGAGGGGTAAAGAGAGAGAGTATGGTCAATTTGATCAGAAATTATATCTAAAAGAGTGCAGTCTTGGGAAGTAGGAGAATGATAAAGAACAATGAGAAAGGTGATAAAGAGGTGTAAAGAGGAGTTAAGAGGTGCTAAGCAGAAGCACATAAAGAAATGGTCGAAGGATTCAAACCTGATTTCACAACAAATAGGTGAATTGATGCATATATAAACCCCTAAGCCAAGCATGTGACTGTTGGAGTCTTTTCGAATCAAAGGATAGTACCCATCAACATTGAGATCAGAAGAAGGAATAGCAAAATTTTAGATTAGAATCACTAAGAGTAAGCAAGTATGTTGAATTTTTTGAGTGGTAAGATTCAAATGATGGAAGGTTGCTTTGTAGACCACAAATATTAGTAAAAGATATATTAAAACAGTTAGGTGATGGGGATGGTTTTTTATGTTTAATATTTTGATTTACTTTTGGCATATTTAAGTTTAAAGAGAACTTGACTTGTTTATAGATAGAGCACGGCCTCCCAAGTTGTGAGCTATGCAATTTTCTCAGTCCTGTTAATTATCCCTAAGTTGTAACCAGCATCAGGGCTGAAAAATTATAGATTTTACTGGTTTTGAAAGAGAAATTTGGCTTCTGATACTTGTGTTTAGCCAAAATATATGGCGATAACATGCCAAACTCAGCTCATCGCCATTTATCTAAAACTATCAGGGACTACTAAAATAACGGGATGCGAAACTTCAAATCGATGCTAAAATGACGACAGGGCCAATTGTAAATGGTGATGCTAGTTTGATTTAACAAAGAAGTTATGAAAAACTTACATTAATCTAATTATATTCACATTTTAGAATACATTAAAGTGATATAAATTTATATTACTAGTATAATGTATATATTTTTCATCAGTATCGTACTGATAAAATATAGATTAATGCAATAGAAATATGGGAGATATTTACAACATTTTTCAAAAAAAACCTTTTTTTTTTGAAAAAAGTTGCTATTTTTATTGAAAAATCTAAAGTTTTTTTTAATTTTTGAAAGTAGTAAGATTGAAAAATTGTATTAAGTAGTTTTTAATTTGAGTAATTTATTTTAATTAATGAATCTATTAAGTGTTACAAAATGTTATGTCATATTTATAATAAATAATAATGGTGTTACTATTATTAGTTATAATCATGCAAAGAAAAAGTTCAATAGTTAATTGTACCACAAATTATTTAACATCAACTTCAGAAGAAAAGCTTCATGTTTACATGTTTTCAAGTGACACACAAAAGTTACAATATCGGTTGTAATCTATTCCAAATGCGTTTGAAAAAGTAACTTCAAATATGGGTGTGTGTGAAAAACACTGGCCACCAGGCTGCAAAATGCACAAGCCTCCTCGATCAAAGTTTGAGGTAAGCATCCTTAAAGTTATTTTTATTGATAAGTTTTACAATGACTAATTTTAATAATATCTTTTTTTTAGGTTCCTATTGATCCCCCATCTATTTTTCCTGGATGCACATCTTCAATGGTGCGCCAAACACAACCAAGATCTACAAATATAAATAAAATTTCTTTAACATCACGAAAAGCAATACTTGATGAGATGGATAATTTCAATCAAATTGATTTAATTAGATTTTATGATGTTGAAATAATGTTGTCTGAAACAAAAGAAAGGTAAATTTAATTTTTTTTCCCTTGTTTTATGATATTTGTTTGTTTTGATTTAAAGTTTACTTGTTATTAAATCTATTTTAGATATCCTCAATACTTTGCATTCATTGAAAATTCAAAAGTTATGTTTGATGTTTCTCGATCATGTCTACCTGAAACAGTATTTTCTGTTGAAATTATCTGTCATTCACGTCAAGTTAATATTTATTGTAGGCATACAAAAGTTAACTGCTATGACCTGCTCAGTTTTTCTCATTGTCTTACTCGGTGGTCACAGCTTGAAGCTATTGTCAAAAGAGTTTGTACCTCTGGTCCTGAAATAAAAGATGAGGTATTAAGTTTGATTAGTCAAATTGAAAATACATAGTGACACTTCTGAAGAAATTTCTTTCCTCATTGAACAACTACGCCTCACCACTTATTCTCCAAATGGACTGTGCTTTTCTACTTTATGTATACGTCGTGCACTTGAACTGTATTTGTCCTCCAGATGTTGTTATCGACATTTAAGAAATCTGCTTTGTTTGCGCAGTCCAAAGACTCTCATTTCAAAATTAGGAAGAGTTGGAGAAGTTGGAAATGAAAAAGAGTGCAATAATACAATCAAAGTTGTTTTTGAAAATTTTAATAGTTCTGAAAAGCGTTGCTGCCTTCTCTTTGATGAGATGTATATCAAACCAAGTGTTAGTTTCAGAGGAGGACACCTCATTGGATATAGTGAGGACAATCCCACTAAAATTGCAAAAACGTTATTTGTCTTTATGATTAAACCTATGTTTGGTAAACCTTCTTTTGTTTGTAGAATTTTACCAATATTTAAACTGTCAGTACACTTTCTTCACGATTTGATTATAAACATAAATAAACAAATAATTGATGCAGGAGGAGAATTACTGTGTCTTTTATCAGATAGCCATCCCACAAATCGAAGTGTTTACCAAAGTTTCGTTGTTAATAAAAGTTTTCCATGGCAAGGTGTTATAGAAAAAGAAAAACCAGTTATTATGCTACACAATCCACTTGTTTAAAAGTATAAGAAATAATTGGTTTACGGAAAAAACACAAACAATTAGTTTAAAAATTAATAATCAACCTCTCTCTGGTGATTGGTCTCACATTGTTCAATTATATAACAGACAGAAAATTTGTGTTGCCAAAACTACAAAGCTTTCACGCAAGTCAGTGTACCCTAGTTTGATTGATAGATAATGTTGCAAACATGGTTGAACAAGAACATGTATTGAACAGAACAAGTATTGAACAGTTTGCACCTTCAGCGGTTAAAATTATTCAGCAAAATAGTTTCTTTGGATGAAACTGACATTCATTGCTCACGCATACATTCAGACTGTTGCACAATGGATTTAATGGAAGAAGATATTATTTATTTAGATAAATGTTTAATTAATGCAGAAAATGATTCTATTAATGATCAGGAGAATGCTGCCTTTTTTTATATGGCTGGTTATGTACATCACAAGATCGATTCGCAGCGTGTAGTTGATATAACAACATCACAATCACCTAGTTCTGAATATACAGATTATGTTTCACGTGGTAAATTGCGTTATCCTCATGATACTCTTCTCCAGTTTATTTGTGTTTGTTATCTACTGTTTAACAGCGTTCCAATGTCTGAAAAATGTTTTCAATGTGTTGTTTATTTAAATTATTTTTATTCTTGCATTCAACATTACCATTTGATTTAGAAACAGACAGTATAGGTATTGCAAAAGTTATCTCAATAATAACTAACTGTTTCTTGAAAGGTGTTATGACTCTTGATAATACATCTGATATTGTTTCATTAAACATTGAGGACAGAAAAAGAAAGAAACTCAATACTTAGTGGTCTGATTATTTAGTTGACGTTGGTGACATAATTAATAACGTTTTGAAATGTATTTATGTCTTTATATTTATATAAATTAAAATTTATTTATAATTATATATTTATTATTATGAAATGAATATAATATAGTATGATAAGTTGTGATTAATTAGTTTATTAACATTGTCTTTAAAAATAATTATTTACAGCTAATTTACGGATAATTTACAGTTTCTTTGTAAAAAATTGTTTTATTTTTAACACTTAATCAACACAATTTAATTTTTGTTTGAAAATAGTGATAAATAATTCAGCCATAAAATTTTTTTATTAAATTTCTATTCATAATTATATTTTTGTTTAATAATAGAAGTGTTTCGCTTTTTTTCATCGGCCCTGTTGTCAAAACTACATGAAATTAGAGTTTCGCGTCCAGTTGTTTTAGTAGTCCCTGAAAACTATGCTAAGTATTTAGCATTCATGAAATAATTACATAACATTAAAAAACTCAAAGAATTTTGGATTCAGAATAAAAAATTCAAAGAAATTTGGCTTCAGAATTATTTCAATTTCAAGCAAATGGAAATAATTGAACACACACCAAAAAAATCCAGTTCTGTCAAAATAGTTAATTGCTTAGCAGATTGCAGAGTTACTCAAATGCAGTAATTTAACAGTTTAATTACTTAAATTGAAGTATAGAAACAGTATTTGTTGCAATTGGTTGCTGTAGGTTTAAGATTATTTGCTCCAACCAAAGCGGTGGTATTACATGATCAAAATTATTCATGGTTAAATTTATAGTTCATTAACTAGTAATGTCTGACTTAGTGTGAACTAAAACGAATGATGCAACATGTTTTTTTATTCAGATTGTTTAAGTTCTAAATATTATTATATTTATTTTTTGAACATAATGATTGAATAATATTTTGCTAACAATTTCATTTACTAAAATAACCTTGTGCTTACAAATCTTTTTACAGCTTAAAACATAATGCCATAAAGTATTTGTTGATAGGGTTGATCAAAATTTATATAACTTAGGCTTTATCAGAGTTATCAAGGCTCCAGAGGGGCCACTACAGTCAAGAAGGCAACCAATTTTGTTTATTGATATTATAGAAAAAAAAATTTAGCAAATTTATTAAAAGTGTAAATTAAAAAATATATATCAATTTAATTATTTAAGCTAAATTTTGTCATTTTAAGTTTTTCTCATTGTATTAATAAATCAAATGTTAATCTTTTTAAGTTTTTCTCTTAGAACTATTGCATCAATGAAAAAGTAAACCAACAAAAAAACGTTTATCAAATCAATGAAAAATGTCTGGATTTACAAAAAAAGAAAAAAGGTAAAAATCAAAAGAACATTAGATTGAAAAGATAAACCTGTCTTGTGCGTTTTTTCATTTGTCATACTTTTCATATTCCATAAAATGGAATATGAAAAATATGACAAATGCTCAAAACCATAAAAGTTAAGAAAAAATAACAAAATAAATAGTAAAAATTAAATAATACTAAAAATTATAATATTTAAATATTTTTTAAAGTTCAGTTTTAAAAAATTGATTCAAATGCTAAAAACTTTAAACTTTTTCTTTCTTATGTAAATCTTGTTTTTTTCTTTTATCAGAGGATTATTTTATAACATTTTCAATGTTTGTTATAAACCATTTTGTCTGTTTGTACATGTATAGTAAGATTGGTTAGAGTGTTAATCTGGTATTGTGTAAGCATATGGTTTAGGTCCTGTTGAAGATTTTTTTTTTCACTCTATCATTTTTATCTGCATTGTCTTTAAAGTTTATAAGCATTTAGAAAATGTAACCTTTACTGATACTTTTACTATTGCCATGTTTGATGTTTTTTTCTGCTGAACTTAGCATCACCATTTCAGCTATGAATTCCATACTTTCACTAGTATGATCCACCATGCATAAGCAGTTGCATACAGGTCCATTACTTTCCACCATGTTTGAGCAGCTGCATTCATTTTATTATCAGTCTACCAATAATTGATAAAATAAATTTTCAATCTGATGAAACCTGTTGGATTTTTTTAAGTGCACTGAAGTTTTGACTAAAATAATTTTAAATTAATTTACACATTTAAATTTAAACCAAGTACAGAAGAGTAGCAACAACCAAAAAAAATATTGTTTTTAAAATTTTTAAAACTCACAGGCAGGCTTTAAGATTCTAAGGACAGGTGCAATTGACTAAATCATCAAGAACGTAAACATAATTTTATTTTTGTTTCCTTTGTTTTATGCACCATATTTAAAGTTATTAATTTTAAGTTTTTTTTTTTTTTTTTGCTTACTCATTTACTTTTTTTTCATTTTTCTAGAGAGAAAAAAAGATATAAATCAACCAAAGAAAAAACGTAAGAAAGAGGAAACATCAAATGGTTGTCCATATTACAGCTCTAAAAAAGTCCACGATTTTAAAGATTACGTAACAGTAATTTCTTTTCATTAGATTTTAATAGATAAAGTATTGTAATAAAATGTTTAAATATAAAAAAAAAAAGCATTAAAGGTACTTATAAATTCTCAAAACAATTTTTTTTATTTGAAAAAGAAATTAAAAAAAAATTAAACATACATTTTAATTACCAAACTGTAGTAAAACACAATGAGCTAAATTGACTGCAAGATTTTGTTTTGTTCCACTGAATTTTTTTCACTCTTTAAGAAGCTTCAAACTTATACAAACCTCAACAGATATATAAACCTTAACATTTTTGAATTATTGATTTTACTTATACACACAGATATATATTTACATAGATAAATTTACATAAACAAAACTTTAAATAAATATTATAATATGGATAATGCTCACATAACTTTATGTGCTGTATGTTAATTTAATAAAAGTTAGTTAGTTCTAATAAGAAACGTTAGTTCTAATAAGAAACATTAGTTCTAATAAGAAATGTTTGTTCTAATAAGAAATGTTAGTTCTAATAAGAATCGTTAGTTCTAATAAGAGGGCAGAATAAAATTATTAATCCATAAATATTATTTTTTGTAAATTGAATGATGCCCTGAACCATGCACTGTGCTCTCCTGTGACTACCATTTTGGTTTATTCGACTTTTTTGTTTTTTATTATTATTATTGAGTTAGGTAAAGTGTTTTAAAATGATTTGTAAAACCTAAGCTCACTTTTAAACATAAAAAAAGGTTTAAATAATTAAAGTATCTATACAAAGTTCATTTTATGATTACATCATTTTATGATTACATCATAAGATATTACCTATTCAAAACATATTATTCATATAAAATTTATTTTTTGTCAAAATGGCTGAAACAAAACTTTTAATTTTTTGCTTATTGTTTTATTGTTTCCATATTTAAAACAACTCCATATTCAAAACTAATTTTGGAGAGAATACAATGTAGAGAAAGGGTGTTGTCAAAAAAACATTTATATTTTTTGCAAAACAATTTTATATGCATTGAAAAAGGAACATCAAAATTAAATGCTTGGATTGAGAAAATATCTCGGAATCCGAGAAACTTAATTTAATTTAAGGAAAATTATCATCCATGCATGAGTGAATACATCATATAATATTGCATTCCAACCTTATTCATCTAGCACCTAACAAAATAACTATCAAGTTATAACATAGTGATAGAACTAATTTTTTTCACAGTTGTTTTAATTGCAGAATTTTGACAGGTTCATTTTAGCTTTTATTTATCTGAAATTTCACCTTTGTTTTACTCATTTTTAGATTAAAATCCATTTTTCACCAAAATAAGGATTACTGTTTCCAAATTGCTTTTTGTAGTAATAAACATACAGTGCTCTCTCTATTATTATAACATAGGTTGTATCTAGTTTGGTTTTAAAAAAAGGCCTAAAGTCTAATATAAACTAGAAAGTTGACATTTTTTAGGTTACAATGTTTATGTATATAAACATCACAAAAACCAAAGAAATTGACATTTCTTTGGTTTTTGTGATGTTTTCATAACTCTTTCTGCTTTTATACAGTCAGAGATGTCCTGACACATTTTTTGATCTTATTTTAAATTTCCTAAAGCGCATTGCACAAAATTGCATCATCATTTATCCTAATAGCAATGAATTTTCAAGTGGTTGTAACTCTTCCACAATTTTGTCCTTTAATCCCTAACCAAAGTAAAGTAAGTAAAGTAAATAAGCAACCAAAGTAGAGTAAGTAATAATTTAATGAATAAAAAGCATTGCAAAAAATAATTTGTGAACTGTACTTGAAATTAGTAACAAAAACATTACATATTTCATATTTTTTTAAATAATATTAAAATAATACATTTTTAATAGTTTTTTAAAATTTGCTACAAATTTGGTTTTTCACACTGTGCTCAATTGACTTCCGTGTTTATGTTATCCAACTTTAATTGACTTCCATGTTTATGTCATCCAACTTTAACTTTTTTTTTGCTCTCTAAGATGGTACCTACTAAAGATTTGTAAAACAAAATTTTTTTAAATCACATCTGCTGCAGGGTGTCAGAAAAATTGCTTTTTATATGCACCTAAATCCCTAAAATTTTTAGGTGGGTATGTACTAGAAAATTTTTTTTATAGTTTTTATTTTATTTTGCAATTTGGTTACATATGTAAATACTGTAACTTTAAGTCTTAAACATCGGTAAGAGTTTATTATAAAACATTTTCTGGTATTAATCCCAACCCAAATATAAATCTTAATTTTTTTGTAATATTTTGTAACTTTTGTTTAAATTATTTTTTTGCCATGTTTCTCATGATCTAGAATTAGCACCAAAAAAAGATGAGAGATACGCTTAATAAAATGAGCATTATTTAAAAATTTATTGATTTTTTACAGGATCGGATAAAAAATTATTAAAAGAAACAATTAAATAAGGTATCTCTAAGTAATTTAAAACTTTTTTAAAATAACTAAGGAGGCAATTGAAACAGTAAATTAAAATTTTATTGAAAAAAAATGATTTGTTATAATTATGTTGTTATCTTATTATATTTTAGTATTTTAGTATTATTAAAATTAATCAAATATGTTGCAAATGAAAACATATGCTTTAGTTAAATAAACTGAAAAAAAAGAAAGTCAAGTTTCAGATGTTCAATGATCTTTCTTATGCGGTTGTTATTTTCTGTAATATTTGCAACAATTGCCAAAATATGATTTTTTTTAAATAAATTTTTGTGTCTTTTATATAAAAAACACAAATACATATTTTCATATTTCCTCATCCAGAATTAAAAGTCTTACTTTGATCCTCTTCTACCATTATATACTTACTTAAAATATTTGTTGAAAGCAACATTTTCTGTCCATTAATAATATTTTCCTTTTCCATTTTGTGTTTAAGAATATGAACTATTTTTACTGCACATTTCAGGTCTCATGGGCTGCCAATGTATAATTAACAACTTTTTCCTTTTTTCTGCATGTATAAAAATTTCCCTTGCCCTAAATTAAATTAAGATTCATAATTTTATTATTAATTTATAACAAGTTTTTTTCTTAATTAAATTTTTTTAAATAACTTTTTTTAAATAACTTTAAATAAAAAAGTTTAAATACACCTACTAAAGCCTACAATTAGGGAGCATTAAAAATGTTTCTTCAAAAATAAGAATAATTTTGGTTCAGAAGTTTAAACTACTTTTATTTTAAATTTTGACAATGTATTTTATATTGCATGATAAAAAAAACCTTTTTATTTTTACCTTTTTTAACTTGTAGTAACTATATTTCTGGAGTTTCTTTCCCTTGCACTTGTAGGTATATATTTATTTTACAATTCGAACATACATGGTTCAGCACATCATTTAATTTAGAATCAAGCCCAAAAATATATATATATATATATATTTAGCAGCTAATGATTCTATACAGTTTGCTATTGGAATTAGCTTGCATTAGCTTTTATTAGCCCAGCATACAACACATAATGCTATATAAACCTTATCCATATAATAATAGTTTAATGTTTTATTTACATAAACTTATATATGTTAATGACTATATGTATATAATAAATAAAACATTAAATACTTCTCAAAAGCTAATTATCTATATTTTAAACACTTTTTGACAGATTTTGTTTTGATCGTTTAAAATAATTTTGAGACAAATGATTTGTGCCATGTTTGAGAAGCTTGATCCTGACAATATTTTAACTAAGAAATGTTATCAAAAATTACAAAAAAAGTTTATGTTTATATATTTAATGGAGTTTGTACCAGGAAATGTTTTATTATCGACTCTCATCAATATATGTAATAAAATTATTTAAAAAAAAAAGAAAGTTCTAATATATTTGACTTATATACTGATATAATTGACTCGTATAATTTGCAGCAAGCTTTCTAACAACTGTTTTTTTCTCTTTAACTATCTTATTTAATTCCTAAAAACTCCTAACTGGAATAATGTAAGTCTTGTTTTGGAAAGAATGGTTTTATTACTTTAAAAATTGAAAATTTAGATATTTAAAAATTAGAAAAAAATTTGACTGAACATTAGTTTTTTCAAATGTAGATGGAAGTTCAAGACATAGAGCAGATTGTTAAACTTGGAAAAGACTTGAATACATGTCCATATTACGGAACAAGGCATACTATACCAAAGGCACAGGTTCAGTGTTTTTTTTTTTTACCTTACTTGCTTTGTTTAGTTTTTTATTGGAAAGCATTTATTGCTTCAAAGCAATGAATGCATCATAATATCGAAATTAAAATATAAGTTGTTAAAGTTTTTATATGACTTTAGATGGCGATTAAATTATAATAATTAAATATTATAAATATTTATAAATAATTAAATGATTAAATTATAATAATTAAAAATTATAAATAATTAAATTATAAATTTATTTTTATTGTTAGAAAACTGTAAGTTTTTGGTGTTGATTTTTTATTGCTTTATAAAAAGTATTACCAAAAAGTTCCTATTAAATATTATACTTTTAAATAAGTTAAAAATATTATGTTACATATAAAATTATATTAAGTAAAAGTTTGTTATAACCATTTTATAACCATCTCTTATTGTTGCCATAAGTAGTTGTTTGAAAACAAAGTCATCAACGCTACATTGTTAGAGCAAACTAAGTATATAATCAGTGCTACATTGTTAGAGCAGTGCTTAAAGCAACATTACTTATTGAGCTGAGGCTTTGTTAAGTTTTTTACAAACTAAAAACAATTTTTCTTATAGTAGAATTTAGAATTGATTCTTAAGCTTGGTTTAGCTTAAATAGTTAAATCATAAAATTCATAGGATTTTAAAAATAGGTTGAATGTGGGCATCAAAAGAATTAAAACTGAAGTTGTATGCAATATTTGATATGGATTTAGTGTGAACATCATTATATTTAAACATCAAAAGAGTTGAAACTGAATTTGTTTGGAATACTTGAAATAGTTAGAAATAATATCACTACAATTAACCAAATAATGTTAAATAAAGATAAACATTTAAAAACTTTATTATTTAAATGTTTCTAATTTTATTTGCACTATGAATTGTTGTAATACTGTGGTTGGGATAATTTTTATAACACTTTTGTTTACTCTGAAGATATTTCATGTGGAATAACTTAGACATAGTGTGGAATAACTAAGATATAGATCATTTGGGAAACTCTTTTAGATTGAAAAACAGTATAAAAAAATTTATTAGTGTTTGTTAAGTAATTTTTTTATTAATTGATTGCATTTGATTTGTTTTCTATATTTGTTTTAAAGATTTTTATTACTTTCTAAAAGTTTTTATTTCTTAGTTAGTTGTTTTGCCATATCAGACATTGTTACACAGAGGAACTAGAGAATCTGTTGGTATTAATGTAAAAGATTGTGTTGTTATAATTGATGAAGCACATAATCTGATCGAAACTATCAACAATATACATAGTGTTGAAATCCGACAGAATCAAGTACATTTTCTTTAATGATAAGTTTTCAATTGTTCTTTAAAATTTGTTATACATTTCTTTAAAATTGTTGTTTTGTTAACATATACTTACATATATACTTTAAAATTATTATTGTTATACATATATTGTTATTTTATAAAGATTTGTTACGCATTTGTTGGTGTCTAAAGCTGTTACATTTGCTTTTTTCAATGCTTTTAATGAATGAATTAAATATTTCATTAAAAACTTTTTTTCAGATTACATCATCGATTAACCAATTAAAACATTATAAAGATAAGTATTTGTATGTATTTTATTTATGAAACATCAACATTATATTGCTATATTTTATGTTTACAAGTATTTATGTTTCTTATATTTTATGTTTACAAGTATTTATTTATAAATACAGTCCAAAAATGTAATAGTCAAAATACAGTGCAAAAAGCATTAAAGGAAAAATAAAATTTAAAAGCTGAAAGGAGATTAAACTGCAAAGACGTCAAATTAAAATATTTATAGTTTTAAAAACTTAATATAATTATGGTATTAATAAAATTGAATGAAAATTACAGTAACAACAATGCTTATGTTGTTTTTTTAAACAAATTTTTTAGCAAACGATTGAAGGCCATAAACTTGATGTACATTGAACAAATTATTTTTGTTTTTAACTCCCTCTTAAAAGTACTCAAAGGTAAAATATGTTTTAAGTGTTTACAAAAATTAACATATATTGCATAAATTGTTACTTTAAAAAGTAAAACAAATATTTTTAAATTTAGTTTATATTTTTAGAACATATTGAATCACCAACAGAAGGTATTATCTTTATATTATAAAAATTTTATATCATAAAAAATTCATACTTTTTTAATATTATTTGTCTCTTACTATATTTGTAAGTATATATATTTTTTTAAGTTCCAAGTTATAACTTTTTTTTGAAAATTTTAAGAAATTAGGGAGAAAAAAAATTATTAATAGGTTTGACCTTCAAACAACTAGCCACGGAACTGTATATATATATCAATTGCTATCAAAATGATTTTTGTTATATTTAGATTTACTATGACAATCTGGGTTTTGATTCTTTTGTTATAATCATTGTTTAAAAATGTTATAATCATTGTTCAAACAAATCATCTCTTGTTCAACCAACTAAAAACACAATATTGCATAACATCTTGTTCAGTAAAATTGCATCAATTAGCATTCTTTCCTGTCATTAAATTTTTAAAAGGTTTCAGTAAACTGTTTTTTTGCTCTTTAACTGAATTTTTTACTTTCTAGTAACTCCCATCCTATATATTTGTTGCTTGCAGCCTTGTTGGAGGATTGTTTGTTAAAAAATAAAGTTTGATAAACTTAAGCTATTTAATACTTAAATTATTTCATGAGATGGCCGTGGAGTTAATTAAATCAATTAGATACAAGTTTTCTTCCTCTCTATCTTTTGGCTATAGGCCTTAAAGAGAATACTTTATGTTTTGGTTTATGACATTTGTGTCATAAACCAAAACATAAAGAAGGTGTGAACTTCCAAGTAAAATGCTTTTCTGCGATGCTCTGTAATAAGAAAGCAAGGACTTCTAAGTTATATGCTTTTCTGTGATGCTCTGTATTAAGACTGTAAGGACTTCTCGGAGCACATTATTAGCCTCACAAATAAATAAAAAAATCTTACTTAAAAAAGAAGTGTAAAATTTTTAATGAAGTGAAAGTCAATTTTATTGTTAATTATAATGTCTTTTGATGGTTGCCTTTAGCTTTTGTTTAATTAGATGAGATTTTCTCAATAGAGTAGTTTAAACTAATGAGAATTTTGTAGGTTTCCTAGTGGTAGTGAAATGCTATTATTAGCGTTGAAATGCTGCTAATAGCTAACTGATTATAAACATTTGCAAATTATGTCACACAAAAAAACAACTTTTTAGACTCCCCTCCCCCTTGTCACAAAATGATAATATATTATAAGTAATGCTTCTTGTCACAGCTTGTCACAAAATCTATGACCCCGCCCCCTTAAATGTGTGACGTAATTTATGAATGACCCCTAAGATCCATATTAGTTATACTTTTGATAAGTTCAATTAAACCTTTATTGATTAAAATCTAATATTTTTTTATTTTAGAATATTTGTCAACTATTAATGATTTTATTTATTCTGCAAAAATAGACAATGTAAATTTATTTAAGGTATGTTGTTTATATAATAAGAATAATACTAATTAGAAATTTAAAAAAAATAAATAAACAAATACTTAATAAAATAAATGTATAATAAATATTCTACAATTTTTAATTATATAAAATATCATTTAAATATTTGTTTATTTTTATATTTTTTATCAATTTACTACTATATTTTTTTTATCAAACTGAAAATAATAATAGCAATGTTAAAAATTTGTTAAAATAATTTTAAGCTAAAAATATACTTTTTAATAATAATAGTATCATTTAAAGAAATTATTTATTTTTATATTATTTTAAAAAGCTAAATATTATTAGATTCATAAATACTGCGAGCAAAGTTCAATAGCAAAAAAGGTGTGCATTTATTTTCATTATAATTTATATTATATTATTATTATATTATACATTTATAAGTGGATACCAAAACAATCATTAATACATGATGATAATTATTATATTATTATTATTTAGATTTTTGATATTATTAAGTTATTTTCTTTTATTTAACTATTATTTATTTAATTTTTTATTATAAATAAATTTGTGTTTGTAACTCTATTCTGTTACAACTTCCTTGTCTTCTTGGTTTATAGTTGAATGGATTTATTGAAAAATATCAAACAGAGTATGTTACAACACATAGTGAAGAAAATGTTGAGGTTTTGCAAACTTCTCAGTTCATGTATGCTGAGTCATTTTTGTATGCTCTTACTAATTCTGACAAAGATGGAAGAATCTTGGTGACTAAAAGCAGTATGAGTTTTTTGCTTGTTTAAAATTCCTTACATAATATAAACAGTTTAATAATTTTGCTTGTTTATATATATATATATATATATATATATATATATATATATATATATATATATATATATATATATATATATATATATATATACATATATATATATATATATATATATATATATATATATATATATATATATATATATATATATATATATATATATATATATATATATATATATATGTATATATATATATATAAATGTATATATATATATATTTATATATATATATATACTAAAATATTTTAGTATATATATATATATATATATATATATATATATATATATATATATATATATATATATATATATATATAAATTTTTTCAAGTTTTTTCAATCTGCATAACTCAAGTTGTCAAATCTTTTTCAACTTTTTACTTCTAAGAATGCTAATTCTCTATATGCTGGTATCCAATCATCTGCATCTTTATACTCTGTATACCCAAAGACTATAATCTTCCATGATGCACCCTACCACAGATACACTCAAAATTTCCAATTTCTGTCTAAGATTCACTTCATTTTTTATCTTTTAGAGTCACATCACACATTTATTTGTTTATATTTAAATGAAGGTCAATGGTTAACACTATCAACCTTTATTCCCCATGTTTACTCTTGCCGTAATTGTATATTCTGCTCCACAAGCTGATCCAATTTTAACTCTTAGATACTGAAACCTGTAAACTTTGTTTTTTCTCACTATTTATTTTAATCTCTGTTTTTTTAGAACTCTTCATTTAGTAATTTTTATTTAGTAATTTTATTTACTCTTTATTTAGTAATTTTATTTACGCTTTATTTAGTAATTTTTCAAAATAAGCAATCCACTTTTTTACTTTCAAAATTTTAAAAATCACTGTTTTTAATTTCAATTGTTTTTTGAATCTTGTACTTTAATACAGTTTTCTCCAACAACATTTTTATTTTTCCTTACCACTTGCTTTACAACTTTATAAGTTGCAACATTTTTTGCACTATAATTTTTTTGTCCTCTAAATGAATAGCATCCAACTAAATAATTTTTAATGTTTTAAATGTCTAAAAAAGAATTAAAGCCTACAGTAAATGTCTTGTGAAGTAACAATTTGTCTCCAGCTCCTAGAGAAAAAAAAAACATGTAGATTTTGTTTTAGAAGCTTGGAACATTAAATTTGAAAACATTAAATTTATTTGGAAAATTAAAGAATTAAAAAAGTCATCATATGATTTATTTTTATTACCATTAAAAGCAACAACAACAATAGTAACAAAAAACATTGAACTTAAAAAATATAAAACTTTTTCCAACTTTATATTTTCAATTTTTAACTCCTGAACTTTTTGCTATTAAGTTCCTTAAAGTTTCACCAAAAAGTTTTGCATTTGTAAGAATTTTTTTTTTTTTAAACAAATATCTATATTGTCTCATTTCGATGAGAAAAGTATAGATATTTGTCTTATCAAAATGATTTAATAGTCTGGTAGATATATTTCCAAAGAAAACATATTTTGCAAATTGAATTAGAAAATATATTAGTTTAAAGTTCATGAGTGATTTATAATTTATTTTGGTGGAAATATAAAGGTTAGATAATTTTTTAAGGCAAGTGTTTCAATATTCAGTGAGTTATCTGAAATTGCTTTTATAAGATTTGAAAAAAAACTTTTATATTTAGAAGTTCCCAATAAATCTTCTATTAAGTTTCTCATGCTTAATCCAGCAGTACACTTTATTGACATAATAAAAGATTGTAAATCTCTCATTTTGGCAGGTGGAACTATGGCACCAGTAAGTTATGGTTTTTAGTTTACATGCAATAAGTGTAATAACTAAAATTTTTTAATATTATTTAAGTTTTTGGTAAACTATTTTTGTTGAAAAAACTTTGTTATTCAGGTTGGTGAGATTAAAGACTTATTGTTTTACACCTCTGGTATTCCCTCATCTCGAATTACAGAGTTTTCATGTGGTTAGTGTAGTATATTAATATGCTTGTATCTATAATTATTGATAAAAAATAATTGAAAATATATTAATATATTAAAAGTACTAATGTACCTTTAGGTCATGTAATTCCATCTAGTAATTTACTTGTGTTAGCTTTACAAAAAGGTCCTTCTTCAATGGACATGAGTTTTACTTACCAGAGTAGAAACAATTTTGATTTGGTATTATTTTTTTTTAATTTGACTCGAATATAATCATGTGACTGACGGAGTTAAAATTTGAGTTATGCAGATTTTATGTTTTTTGTAGGTTGATGAGCTAGGTCGTTTGTTAGTTAATATTTGTTCTGTTGTTCCTGGTGGCATTGTTTGTTTTTTTCCTTCATACGATTATGAAGAATTTGTTTACAAACGATGGATTAATACTTCATTATTTAATAAAATTGATAGCAAAAAAAAGGTAAATTTTCTAAAATAACATTTGCTAATTTTTTTAGATGTATTTTTTTAATGAGGATAGTAATAGTAATGTTAAAAAATAAGAATGATATTTATGGCTGGAATATATATATATATATATATATATATATATATATATATATATATATATATATATATATATATATATATATATATATATATATATATATATATATATATATATATATATATATATATATATATATATATATATGTAAATGTATATACAAGTAATAAAAGTAATTTTTGGTAGTGCTCAATAGAAAAGTAGAGCAAATATATTTTATATTAGAATACAATTAAAAACTACAATTAAATTTGTAACATTACTCGGAGTTTCACGCTTTATGCGATCATTAGTTACAAACAACTATAGCAACAACAAGAATTATATACAAAAATGCAATACATTGTTAGCTAAGATGATGTTAAAGTTGCAGGTAACAAATTTGTTTTCGTGGCGACATTTCAATATTAATTCATTTTGTTTATTCAATAGTTTCAAAGATGAGGTAATGATATAATATTTTTCTGTTAAACAAAGGTTACATGACTTTCTTCCAGGTTTAAAAGGTTCCGCCCAATTAATAATCTTCCATGTAAGAATAGGATTTAAAAATCCCTTTTTTTTTCATTTCCCAAATATGTTTAGAAAGTTCTTTGATATTAGCTATACTTTTGTATTAAAAGGAGTTTTTATGTTTGTACCAGGGATCTATAAAGGTGTGCTCCATTAAACCAATATAATTTAAACCACAATCCTGTGGTGATATTTTTACATTGCAGTCGTAAATTAAATTTTTACTAAGACACATACCTTGCATAGGACATTGTAAAGGTTGCCGGCAGTTGGAAGAATTGTGTTGGAAACATTAGATAATACTTTTTTATTCTGTGAATTAATAATATTGGTGATGTTTGGAAGACAGCTATAACTGACTTTTAAATTATTCCTATCAAAAATTTTGCAAAACTTATGCGTTTTTGGAAAATGCCTTTCAATTAGATTTAGAAAATTTTTTGCGACGTTGGTTTTTACATTTTGTGAAAACAGAATATTAAACCAAATAATATTTCGTGATCTTGATTTTGGTTTTGATGAGGTGAGATTTTTTGGAAAGTAATCTTTTCACAATACCCACTTGCTGCTAACACATTGTTATAAAATGATGTTACTTTATTGAAAACTTCCTTGCAAGATGAAATATTGCTAATACGGTTAGATATAGTTGGTATAGATTTAATAATACTAGGGAGGTGGTTAGAGTTTATGTTTTTTGAAAGTTATGAGAAAGTCTTTTGTTGTTTGTCTTTTGTTGTTAGTCTTTTTTTGTTATTTGTCTTTTGTTGTTAGTCATTTGTTGTTAGTCTTTTTTAAACTTAAACAATAGCTATAATAATTATTTTTAAATCATAAAAATTTTGGAAAATCGTTTTGGAAGAGTGCTTCAGAGTACTATTCTAAAGCTTCTTGCTAAAAAAAAATTTCCTTTATTTTGAATGTTTTTCAATTATATTTTTTTTAAGTAATTGTTTTAAAGAAAATATATTTAGCCTTTTTTTATTTTACTTTTTACCAGGTGTTTCGAGAACCAAAGTCTGCCATGCTATGTGACCAAGTGTTATCTGAATATACAAATATGATAAAGTTAAGTATCTTTATATCTTAAGCATCTTTACTAAAAGATTGAAATGCTGGTTACAGAAAGAATCTAATAAATATATTTATAAATAACATAAGAAAAGAAAGTCCGGTTCCACATACTGTGTTTTGTATATCAAAATAATGAATTTTGAAAATTAGCAAATTCATAAAAAATTCAAAAAAAATCTTATAAAAATTATAACTCATAGTTTTATAACTTGCTTATTATAATAAATTCATGAAATATTTTTTTAAATTAATAAACATCTAAACAAGACATATCGAACAAAGTAAAAAAATTGTATAAAATATTGTAATCATGAAAGATATCTATTTGAAATCTATTATAACTAAATTAACAAAAAAATAGAAAAGTATAACGTAGATTTGCAACAAAAAAATTAACAAACACTATCTTGTGCAGAATTTTATGTAGATTATTTTAACTAAAAAAAAATATTACATTATCAATTGTATTGATTGAAAAAATATAGAATTAGCCATCCAAAAAAAAAATAGAAAAATAGACATTTAAAAAAAAATAGACAAATCCTGATACAGGTACTTATTATTTTATGTGGATGAAGAAAAAAAAAAGTAACCAGCAACAAGAAATATCATTCTACATATCATTATTTAAAATCTATTTATTTTACAGTAATAATTTAATGAGTTTATATTTTATTACCCATCTTCTAAAATATCTATGAGTATCACTGGCCACCAGCAAAAAAAAAAAAGATACTTAAATCCTGATGCAGGTATTTATTATTTTATGTGCATAAAGTTAATGCATAGGTGTTAATTGTTTTATTGTACTATTGCATTATAGAATATGGATAAGTTTAAACAAAAAGAAGAGCAAGAGAGTTAAATCCAGTCAGCTATTCAAGTTTTGTTATTGAAAAAACTTCATATGCACAACCTGTTAAATTTTAAAATGTGGCAAAATCTAATCTATTTGATTGAACAAAAGGGTCATCTAATGACCAAGGAGCACCCAAAAAGATGAGCAGCATCACTGAAGCGATTATTGTTGATTTATTAAAATTGTGTGATATAGGCTTGAGTAAAACAGGCTCGAAAAGAAAAAATGTATTATTGTTGTTGAAAATTATTTGAAAGAATCAAATCAAACTAGTTTATTTAGACAACAAACTGGATAGAAATTGCTATTCCTGTTTCATGAAATTTAATAATAATAATAAATTCATAAAGAAACTTGCCCAAGAAAAGTAGGTTGCATGCAAACTATTAAAGCAGTGGCCACACAGCCATCTATAATTGACAATTGGTTTGAACAATTAGCAGCAGCAAATAACAAACATAATTTAGGCAATAAGTTGTTTCATATATTAAATTGTGATGAGTCTGGTTTGCAATTTGATCAAGGCAAAGTTGAAAATATTTGTAAAAAAAAGAACAAAAAATCCTAAAAAGCTAACACCATTAAATGAAAAGCAAATGACAACAATCTTGACTTGTGATGTTTTCAGCAATTATTTACCTTATCAAGTATTTTAAAAAAGGCCAACTTATTAAACTGGTGCAAAGGTATTGCCAAGAATGTTTAAAATAACAGTAGTTTGAAGTATCAAAGAAAAGCTTTGATACTTTGAATCATGCCATTCTACCAAAGAATAATGTCGTTCTATCAAAAATTAATGTCGTTCTACCAAGAAAAAATGCCGTTCTATCAAAGAAAAGCTTTGATACTTTGAATAATGCTGTTATATCTTATCCAACAAGTTGGGTAAGATATAAACAAATCAGTATTAAATATGCTTAAAGATTAATTGACACTAACTCTTAATAAAAAAGTTTAAAAAGGTGAGAGAATAAAGCTACCAGCTAATTACAATATGACTTCAGCGAATGCTATAGCTTTCAATGAAGCTGAGCTAGCAACAAAAATCAAAAATTAGACAAACAAGCTGCAAAGAAATTGGCTAAAGAAAAAAAAATGAAAATGCATAGAAAAGAGAAAATGCACAGAGAAAATGCACAGAGAAGAAAAATAATGTTGAAACAAAGTCAGTTGGTTAAATCATCAGGTAAAAAAGGTCAAAAACCAAAGAATCAATCAGAAGACCCACATTTACCTCAAGCTAGTTTACTTCCTTAAGAATAAAAAGGATGATCATCAGATACCAAAATGCTAGTTGAGTAGCATAGATAACCAATGGTTTGCATGTAAACAGTTTTTTTAATGAGAACCAGATTTTTTTGAGCTCTTTTCTCATTAAAAGTAGGAATATTTCTGTCACATTACAACTAGCTAATCACTAACAAAAAGAAAGTAAATAATGTAAAATTATTAAGCATAGTCACCAAAGTGAAAATGTGTAAATGGCTGAGCTGAATGGGGTGTAGTACTCATTGAGAAATTTAATACCTTAACTAAGAGTGAAAATCAAAATTGTTGAGCAACACCGCAAAACACTCAGCAAGCTTACAACCCAAGAACTGGTAAACATTCTATAAGGAACTGAATTAGGTCTTGTAATAGACAAATTTTTGTTTTTTTACATAGTTTGAAGTCATTATTAATAAAATATAATAGTAAATAAGTTAAATCAAAAGGAGATTATTTACTATTCAATTCAAGCACTTGCCAAATATTTTCACTCCGATTTAAAATTTTTTTATAAGGAACTTTTTTTTTTTGCAAAGCAGTTAGTTTCCAGGGTCTCTGAGAAACCTTTATAAATTTTCCTATTAATCTAAAAATTTACTGGTTCTCACCAAAACAAACTTTTTAAATGGTGGGAACCATACATTTCAAAGCTTTTTTTTTTCTGGAATATACTTGAATATTGTTATACATATGTACATATATTAGACTAATTCTTAAAGCAACATTCTTGATAAAAATCTGCTCACCCTTAATTAATGTGTTCTATGTTATGTGTTCTGTATATTGTGTTCTATATAATAAATAAACACCAAGATTCGGTAATCTTTTTTTCAAACCCTTTTAGATAGGTCTCTATTATTATGAAAAACTATTTCTTCAAAAGTATGTCAATTTAAAAGAATTTAAAGACGGAAAATAATATTTTATCTTAAAACACCCTAAAAATTTTTTAATTTTATGTTAAAATGCCTTTAGTTTTATAATTATTATAATATGCTGAATTTTGATTAAGAAAGCTGCTTATAAACTTTTTGTTTTAAATATATTTTGATATTTTTACATATTTACAATATTTCGCTGATCTATAGCGGTCAACATCATCAGGTGTAATAAAAAACATTACAAAAATTGTTAC
>NC_061157.1:23320759-23420759 GCF_022113875.1 Hydra vulgaris | reverse complement strand
TAGTTTTTTTGTGTCATTCACTGGTGTTGAATACTGAAATGCAGTTGATTGGAATGAATAGTAATTAATTAATTGTAGATTGTAATTAATTAATAAAAATAGCTAAATAACTAATAATAAACAAGATAGTTATTTAAATATAAAATAGTAGTTTATAATCTAAAAAAAAATAATTTATTTTTATCTTTAGTTTATATTTGTTTAGATGCATAGTAATGATTGGTCTACCTTACCCAAATGTAAACTCACCAGAGTTGAAGGAAAAAATGCAGTTTCTTAACCGCACAATAAACGTAAAATTTTTCAAAACTTTTATTTTGTTAATTTTCTGTTTTTAATTGGTTTATATTTAAATTTTTATTTTTTACAGCCAACTGCTGGAAAAGAGCATCTTGAAAATATTTGTATGAAAGCAGTTAACCAATCTATAGGTTATAATTTCATATTTTGTAGTATTTAAAAAAAAAAATTATTCTTATGTTTATTGAGTTTCTTAAAAGAAATTATTTAACTACTATATATAGAACAAAATAAAATATTTTTAGAACAGCATTAAAGACTTTCAAAATAATTTAATTTTTCCAAGACTTATTGCTTAGATAAAACTTCAATGGTTTTTGATATTTTATTTTAAACCTCAGACTTGTTTTTGAAATAGTAATAATAAATGAAAAGCACAGAATAACTTAAAATCATAAATAAAATAACGTTTAAAATAACGTTTATAATATTACATAATAGCATTTATAATATTACATAATAACATTTATAATATTACATAATAACGTTTTTAATATTATATAATAACATTTACAATATTTAAATAGACAATATGCTATTGAACTTTTTTATTCCTTAGTTTTTTTCTTTAAATTTTCTTTTTTTTTATGTATATTTTTTTCAATACATTTTTTTTTTGAATTGATTCGTTGTTTCAATTGACTCGATGAAGCAACATGACTTGTATAAATGTTGATCTAGGGAAATAGTAAATTAGGATCCTAACTTATTTTTATAATGTTACAATAAAACAAAGAAATTCATAATAAATTTTATGTTAGAATATATATAAATATATTCTAACATAAAATCTAAAATAAATCTTAAATACACTATAAGTATTTATATTTATAGGTGTTTAGAAGTAAATAAATTAAAAGAATAATTGAGGAAGATACAAATAATATATATTTAATAAAATGTTTAAAGTCAAAACTAGCAAGTTAAGTTATAAGTTTTAATTTTTTGCAAACTCAAAAACAGGTTTCCCATCAGTATGATGTCAGTATGTGCTTTCTTGATGGAAGTCTTACCCCATGAATTGAATCATTAGTAAATCCAACTAGATAAATCTCTGTATCAGATCTAGTCAATGGCTTTAAAGATACCATAATCTGCAAATAACTATAAATATTGTCAAAATAGGCAACTGGTAAAAATTAGGTTATAATGAATATTAAAGTTTGGCTAATTTTCTTGGACCTTGTTAGATTAGATTGAGAGTTATATTTAGCCTGTTATGTGAGGTTTTCCCTATTAAATATTTTTAAAATATTTAGTGTTGACATTTAACAGTTAAGTATTCCTGATTAATGATTAAATACAAACTTGTGAGAATATAATTTTTAAATAGATTTATTATTTCTGATGCTAGGTTATGAAGAATAGATTATTTTTGGATTTTTTTAATTAAGTTATATATAAATATAAAGACAATTTATTTGATGAGGATAAAAACATGTAATTAATATTTTCAATAGAATTTATTCAACTTTTAATATTAAACGCATTATTAAGTAAAAAAAAAAATCAAATCAAAAAGCAAAAAGATAACAAGAAAAGCTTAGTTTTTTTTAATTATCTTAAAAAATTTAAATAAAATTAATAAAAGTGAAATTTGTTAAATCATTTAAAGCATTAAAAGACATTTTTTTCGAGTATAATCCAAACCTTACTAAATCAAAAAGAAATAAAACAAAATTCTTAAAAAAAGAATGTTGCCAAATGAACCCTTAAAAAACAACAAAGAAATGAAGATAGTTATTTCTTCAGTATCAGATATGATCAAGTAGTGAAAATCACTATATAGCAATTATCAAAAAACTGGGAAACAGAGTCAAAAACTTACTGATTTAAAAAATGTGAAATTAAAAAAAAAAATTTAATATATAAGTAAATTTTTTGAATATATAATTTGTTTTAAATGAAAACAAATTGAGTTAGTAAGATGATTTCCTCAAATATAAAAAAACCTAGAAAAAAGAATAATTAAGTAATGGAAATATTTTTATCATGCTGATATACAAATGATACATCATCAAAATGATACATCATCAAAATGATACATCATCAAAATGATACATCATCAAAATGATACATCATCAAAATAATACATCATCAAAATGATACATCATCAAAATGATACATCATCAAAATGTAAACACAATGAATTTATTTCTGAAATAGTCACATCTTCACATCTCCAATTTCACATCTTCACATCTTTAATTTCACATCTTCACATCTCCAATTTCACATCTTCACATCTCCAATTTCACATCTTCACATCTCCAATTTCACATCTTCACATCTCCAATTTCACATCTTCACATCTCCAATTTCACATCTTCACATCTCCAATTTCACATCTTCACATCTTCACATCTTTCACATCTTCATCTAGAGATTTTTTTAGTTTTTTACTTTTTATTAATGAAACATATTTTAATGAAATGTTATTAAATAATGTTCTTGATTACAATATTTTTCACAAAAACCGAGTAGGCAAATAAGCAAGGAGAGTATGCATATATGTCAAAAAAAAAGAAATCTAATTAATGAAACTAAATGATAAAAAAAATGATAAAATGCCTAACAATGACAGCTTAGAGCAAATTTGGACATATTTGTATATTGGTAATAAAAAGATACTATGTGGATGCATTTACAGGCTAGGTACAAGTGATTATTAATCTAATCAGAAAATAATTTATTCAAACAAAACAAAGTTACAATCTATTGTTTAAAAATTAGTATTCAGGTCTATTGATATGCATAGATTTTAACAACTGTTCAATTAGCTAGAGTAAGCTAGCTAAGCTAGAGTAAGCTAGAGCAAATAAAAAATTGATGAACTTTAGAAATAATTTAAACTGGAAGAGTTAAAAAAAACTTTAACTTTGTACAATAAAGGTAATTATAATGGCTTTTCAAATATTCCTAATAGCTATGGTTGGCATTTATAATTCATACAACAAATTTGGCAAGATTTATAATATTGACAAATAAAAAGGTCTTAAATTTTTGTTGCAATAATTACAAAGGGAAATGTTATAACTAAAGTGCCTAGGATCCAATTAAATTTATATATTTTTCCGCATATCTTACTAAAATAAATTGTTTACTCATAATAAAAAGTTAAAATACTGATTACAAAATTTTCATGAGCCATTGTAGCCCTTATGAGCCCGTCTCTTCTCTCGACACCACACACCAATATTGAAACCCTGGTGACCTCTTTCACAATGGATTCAATAGATTGACCATGAAAAGGGAAGTTTGCTACAATCATTAGGTTATTAATAAACTGTATACTATCATCTTTCATCAAACAACAAGTAAGAACCGGTTCACTGATCTCCTCTGTTTCCCAATTGATTAAATCTATTAGATTATATGATTTAGTGTTTATCTCCGGTATTCTTCTATTTCTGCATTTTCTGTCTCCAACATCCTTATTTTTTCTTACATCAATTATCTTCTGCACTGCAAACCATATTTCACCTTCATCTGAACTACAGAATATTGTCTGAAGAATACATTCACTGTGTGCATTCCAGGCAGAGGAGCAGGCGTGTGGTAATACAATATCCTTCACAAACTTGTTCTGTTTCTTTTCCAAGGCTAGTTCTTTAAGGATGACGTGGACCTTGAATCCAGCTGTTTAGTCTAAAATTAATTACTTTTCTTTAGCATAATCACAATTGTATTACAAATATTAAAGTAAATTATAGTATTTAAGTGAATTATTGTATTATATCTTTATTTACATAACTAAGTTCATTACCTTAAGCTCAAACCACATTATAGAATAAACACCCATGTTGAACTATGCTAACAATTTCAAGTTTTTTAGACCTTTGTTTTCTAAACCATGCTTGGAACACCAAATTCAAAGCAGTCTATTTGTAAGATTCAACAAAATCAAGCTGAGAGAAGTATGTCAAAATAGGAAGATTTATTGCTATGTTAATAAGTATTCCAATGTTTCCTGAGAATCTATTTTCAGATAAAGATTTTCCATCTAAAGCTAACATTAAATGCCTAAGTGGCAAATTGTTGGTATGCAGCGCACCAATAATCCAGATAAGTTTGAATCCTAGTTTCTTCTCTAAAAATTGAATAACTCCACCCTTCCAACCTATAATATTTTTTTATTTCCAGTAAAAAAAATAATTACATAAAATTTTAAACTATCATTTAAAAAAAATAAAAATAAAAACCTGTGTTAAGGTTGGTTGAATCTCCTCCAATTGCAACTATTTGGTTTTCAATGCCATGCGCTATTATCGAATTATACAGTTGTTCAGCAATATATTCAGCAGGTGCTCAAGCTTCTCTCTCCTCTGAATTATTTAGTATGTTTTTATATGAATTATTTAGTGTGTAATTATATATGTGGAATAAATATTTTCCACCAGGTTCAGAACAGACACTACAATGATCTTCTTTGATCTCCCTAGGGTAAGATTTACCATCATTGCCATATACAACTGTTTTTGTAAGGTCTTTTCTACCATCAAACATTATACATTGTATGCCCTTTTCCTTAATTTCATCGATGTTTTTATTTTTTGATCACTCAATTTTTTAATGATCTAGAGCTAGGCTTTTATCAGGTATTTAATCTTTCAAAAAACCTGCATCTTTGGCTGCTTTTAATGTTGCAGAGCGTATTGATGCAGTTGCTCTGTTACTTGTACCAAATCTTAATGCCGACAATATGAATTACATTTAAGGCATTTAGCTGAGAAACTTTTTGTTTTTCTGGTAAATAAACATTGTCATTATAATCATTCTCAGCATGGTCTGACTCCACATCATTTTTAGATAATACATCAGAATACTGTACAGTCTCGATTCTAACTCTTTTTGATTTGTTCTGCTTTCTTTAATGATGTTTTTTTTGTCTAGATACTTCTTTTCTATTAACTGAATTAACGTTTTTACATCTAACTTACATCACAAGTTTTTTGTTAACTGAAACTTATTTTTATACAATAAATTATTTCTTCCTTTTATTAATTAATAAAATGTTACTAGTGCTCCCACTTTGATGTACATAAACAAGATTTGCAGAAATACGTCATCAATACATTTTACAAAATTAATTATTACCCATTTTTATGGTAAAATACCTCTCTTAGTTGTTATAATTTAGGATCATATTTTGACATTTTTATTGATAAAATAGGTGTAGTTTAAGACATTTATTTGATTTAAAGTGGTTTGAAAATGATAATAGTAAAAAAATCGACAAAATACTGGGAAAATTATATATTTATGATAAAAATTTTCAAGCTGAAAATTACCTGACTAAACATTAAATGCAAATAAAAAGAGAATTGGTCCTCAGTATCATAGACATAACAAAAATGTCAAAGACATAAGAAAAATGCCCAGCCAAACCTAAATTCAAAAATTTTTCAAAAGTGACCTACCCTAATATATATATATATATATATATATATATATATATATATATATATATATATATATATATATATATATACACACACACACACACACACACATATACATATACATATATATATATAAAATAATAACAAATGTAAATACAAATATAATAATATTACTAATCAGAGCTGTGTGTTAGTAGGGCTTGATCCACACTTTTCTAAACATAGGTCCTCCATTTGGTTGTAAAGTTAGAGAAAAATTTTTTCTAACAAAAAAACATGGTTTGTTATAGTTTTTATTCAACTTAAGAATAAAACCGCACTCCTTTAGATCAATAAAACTTATTCTATGGCCATTTTTAGGAAAGGTTGGCAATATTTTACAATAGTAATTCCAAAGGCTAAAGAAACACTCAGCTCTACCCCGGATTTGAAAAGTAAAAGATAAACTTTTTTAGTGCATTGGCAGGAAGCAGGACTAGCAAAACAAACGAGTACAAAGATGTGGTAAAACGTGTACAAAGATGTGGTGAAACAAGGAGACTCACCAGTATAGAAGCATGCATACATTTCTAGTTTTACCAGAAAAAGGACCTAGATCTGTACTACAGATAGATAAACTAAACTTTCATTGGAAATAAACTAGTTGAATTTGATTCTCAGCATACATTACACAATTTTAAGAGTTTATATAAAGTTCAAAGTATTAGATTTTTATTGGTTTTCAGGTCAATCATTTTAAATATTCAACCAACTCAGGCATTCCACCATTCTCTGACATAAAACTTCTCTATTTTCTGGGTCATAGGTGTGGGAGGAAACAGTAGCGCCTAAATATTTTGGTAGTGCCACCCAGGTTTGATAATAATGTTGCAAAAAAAAAATTAGAAGAAGCACCCCAGTGGTGTTCAAAGTAAATTTTATCCTCCAAATACAGTTTTAGCCCTAATGTATTTATGATATATCTTTTTTACTCCTTTTATTTCTCAATGTTTTGCAATTTTATAAAAGCTAATAAAATTTTGCATAATTTTTTTGTATACTATGTTTTTTGCAAATTTAGGTCGTTCAATTCGTCATAAAAATGATTATGCTAGTATAATTTTGATAGACCAGCGTTACTCACGAAGTTCAGTGATAAACAAATTGCCATCTTGGATAAATTCTCAGCTGCAAACTCATCAAAGATTCGGTCCTGCGCTTGCTTCAATTAGCAAGGTAGCTTTGTAATAATATTAATTTTATAATTTAAATTTTTTTTTAGCTATTTACACCAATAGCTAAAAAAAAAGTGTTATACTTAATATATTAATATATAAATTAATATATTAAGTATAACACCAATATATTAATAAATCTCAACGGTCAATATAATAAAAAAAGTTCACTTAAAATATAAATAATCTAATGGACTTGTCTAAGTTAAAAGAAGATTGTGAAAACAATGTTTTGTCTTTAAAATGGCGTGAAACTTGGTTTAGTAAAAGGTTATTTATGTAGTTTCGATAGTTCTTCTGAGTATTTTAAATTATGAATACTTTTTTGTTTGAAGTCAAAATACTTTTAAAAACTTTATTACAACGATTATTTTAAATTATGCCTTATTGTTATTGTTACACCTTATTGTTGCTTGATTTTATTAATTTAAGTTAATCGATCTTTATAACATTAAATACTTATCTATTAATTTACTTCTTTTTGATGTTGTGACCAAACTGGCACAGTAAACTCAAGATGTGATCGAATTATTGTATGTTCTTTTTTTTTCTCTTATAATTTGGTTGTTTTAATTCAACATCAACAAAAAAAAACTTTGGTTTAATAAATTGTGAGTAAAATAATGAGATCAAAATAGTTTAGTTTATCTAATACAATTTAAAAATAAATTATTTTATCTAGTATAATTTTATTTTTGCATTTATTTTAACTAATAAAATAAAATTGTGAGCAAGGTCACTCGCAATTGCTTAATTGTCACACTTACAGACTTACTCATATAGTCACTTTTTTTTATCACAGAAAAAAAAGAATGTCACATTTATAACATTTATAATTTATTTCAAATAATTTTTTTTATCACAGAAAAAAAAAGATTTTTTTATTATTATCTGTATAATAAGATTAAAAATAATTTGAAATTTAAATTTGGCAAATATTTCTAACTCTTTTTAAATGTCACATGTAACTCTTTTTAAATGTCATATGTGGCGCATGATTTTGTTGTGTAGATATCACCAAGACTTTTTTTATCAATAACAACACCAAACATCATCATATACATCAGCTTTGCATAACTCATTTTTGCCTCCAAACTACCTCCAAATTATCTAATTTTGCCTCTATAATTTTCAATCAACATATTTATTTTATGTCTCTCAAATGTACTAATGTTGTGCTCTTATACATTAACAAGTTTTCTGAATAACATTAGTCGAAATTACAAACCCACATAATAAATTTATAATATAATTCCAAACTATTAAGAATATGTAAACATACATGGATACATACATACATACATACATACATACATACATACATACATACATACATACATACATACATACATACATACATACATACATACATACATACATACATACATACATACATACATACATACATACATACCTACAACATACATACATACATACATACATACATACATACATACATACATACATACATACATACATACATACATACATACATACATACATACATACATACATACATACATACATACATACATATATACATACATATATACATACATATATGCATACATATATACATACATAAGAGTTGTTACGACTATTAAATAATTCGACTGTCAACTAAATTGACTATTATATTTTCTAAAATCGACTAAAATTGACTTATACATTTTAAAAATCGACGAAGTCGACTAAAAGTCGATTTAGTCAAAAAGTAGGAATAATAAATTTTTTTGAAAAAAATTGTCATAAAAACAATTAAGTAATTTATTTTCGCTTTTTATTTTTTAAGATCATATCATTTAAATGTTAATGGAGCAAAATAATATGAGGGAACGGTACTTCCGATACTTCTTAAAATAGTCATTCACTATGTACACTGCCACCAGCAAATAATAAATTTTTTTAAGCAAGTTCTGCTAGGATGTTTTGCGTTTGCTAACCAACACTTGTAAGGGTTTGCTGTCCAATTTAAGTGAAAAGTTTCATGTAAAAACTAATATCATTTGCTATTGGAATTATTATTTCTCACATCTTCATGTGTGCATTTTTTCTTAGAAATTAGTTTGATCGTTTTCATTTACATTTCTTTTTCTTACGAAGTAGAGTTGATTCATCGCCGGTGCTTCTAGTCACCGGTGATGGTTCATCGGTGTCAAGCAGCCTTTCACTTAGAAAGAATTATCGCATCTTTTTATCGCAACCGTATAATTGACATTTCAATAAAAGTTAAACGATGTTTTAAGTTCAGATATCAACTTCTGAAATTACCTTTAAAATGTAAGTACCTGAGCTGGTTATTTTTGTAATCTTTTTGAGTTGTTTGAAGAGTACGTTTATACAAAACTATAGTTAAATCAAATTGATGTAACAATCAACAAATAATGTGTGTTGTTACACAGCCAAGTCATAAATTAACAGAAACGCCCACAGCGTAAAGTTTTTTGCCACAACATATTGTAGGTATTCTGGCAAAAAAAGCTAACTAAATCCTTGTCAAGAGAAATCAGTCATTTAAATTTTTTTCTAATTTGAAACTTTTATAACCTTATTAATTGTATTTGGTGATGACATTTGAATACATCATAATGTTTAGTGTTTATTTAAGAAAATATTTATTGCTTTTATTTTCTTTAATTTAAATGTTTTTAGCCTAAACAAAACACCCGTTTTATAAGTTAACGTTAAATGTAATTTTATAACCAGAGAAAAGCCTTTAAAAATAGATTTAAACATCTTTAAAGATGTTTCATTCGACTTTTTTTTCCAGTTTGTAGAGTGTTGTAAACTTTACAATACTGCATCATTAAGTCAAAACTCCCAATTTTTGGCTTAACGTTTTTTTCCAGTATACCCACGATATACACTTCATCAAACCAGGTCGAAACCTTTAAAATGGAAAGTGTCACCGAATATTCGGCAGCCGTTGTGTTGTTATCGACTTCGACTAAATCGGCTTTTAGCCGATTTAGTCGAAGTCGATTAGTGTTGTTATCGTAGTCGATTAGTGTTGTTATCGACTTCGACTAAATCGGCTTTTAGGCGATTTAGTCGAAGTCGATAACAACACTAACATACATACATACATACATACATACATACATACATACATACATACATACATACATACATACATACATACATACATACATACATACATACATACATAGGGTAGATTAGGATAATATGAGCACCTTAAGCGAAAATTAAAATATTTTCAAAAATAGTTATGCTGGATCAAATTTTTTGCGAATAAGTAACTTTTAGGGATTCCTACTCATGATCCACCAAGATATTTGGGCACCCGAAATTTTTTCTTAAAATCACAGAGGTTTTAAAAAAATCGCAAAAGTGCTCATATTACCCAAACCACTTGGTAATATGAGCACTTTATATTAGCTTAAAAAAGTAACATTAAATCAAAAAATTCCCACCTGACAATTAGAACTAATTTTTGGAATATAATGTCTCGTTATTAACAAAACATATCATTAAAAGATCAAATTTTAAGTCACTTTTTGTTGAAACAATACTACTATGTTTTCCGCAAAACAAAACAAAAAATTAGTTCGTTTTTTTTTTCAATTTTATTAACTCAAACCTTTGAACGATAAAAGTTCAAACTTTTTGAATTTAAATTACGGAAAAAAATTTAGTATTGTTAAAATAATAAAATTTTTTACTATGTTTTGCTTTTATTCAAAAAGCAATTAAACCACTGCTATTTTAGGACTTTAAACTAGATAATTTCAATGAAAAACACTGGGTAATTTGAGCATGCTCATACTACACAAAAATAGCATTTTTAAATATAGTCAAAATAAAATGTTTCTTTGCATTGTTTTTCAAACAAAAATGGGTTGGATTTTTAGCTAACATATTTTTCTTTATGAAAAAATTAATTTCATTATTTTAGCACCAAAATTTCGCGCCACAGGTTTATTTATGCGTGATGATATTATTTTAACAACGCAAAAAATTTAATAGCGTTTTAGTTAGACGATAGCCGTTAATGACTACATATAAATTTACGCTAATTGCACTGATTACTGTTATCACCTCATAAAGACGATTCGAAAAATACAAAGCAACTTGAACTTCAGTGCTTACATCTAGGAAATCTTTAAGCATGCTCATATTACCAAGGTGCTCATATTACCCTAATCAACCCTAAATACATATGTACATACAAACCTAAATTTAAGTTTAAGTTAAAACTAAACTCTTTTTTTTTTTGTTTCAGTTTTTTGCTGGTAAAAGAATTGCTCTATAATGGTGCGGTTTTGTAGTATTTCTTATTAAAGAACTGTATTTTGTATTTTACTATGTTTCTTATAGAAAGCGGCAAACTAGGTCATTTTTATTTAAAGTTTCATCACGCTCAATATAAGGGCTCTAAATTTAAACTATAAAATTGTGATATTATGGTAAATTTGCTTTATATCATGCAGTCTAGTCTTTTATTTTAGTTTCATATCCGCTAGAATCAATAATTATATAATAATATGAATACAATTCTTTATATAGCGTTATTATTATTCAGTTATCACCTTAGTGTGTTGGCAATGTTGTCAATGAGTATATTTAGCTATTTATAGCTCTTGACATCTACTTATTGTAATATTGATATTGTATCGGCCGCCACCCTACAGCCAATACACATGCACAAAAGTGCGTGCGGATATATAGGCACTTCAACATCTGAGAGCGGGATATCGAAACTTGACAAAGCACGGCTAAAGAAAAAAGATATTTATGCCAACAAATTAGTTTGTGGTGTATGTTTTAACATGCGTGTACGCGAACACTCGTACAACACTTTAACACATAGCTGACCTATTTAATATTAAAAAAGGAGATTTAAAAATGGAGTAATACAATTTTTCTATAATTTATCCTAATTTAACAAAGTCAATTGTGAAAAGAACTAAAAATATATACAAACAGTACAAAAAATATACTAGAAGTCTACTGATGAATCATCAGCAGAAGCTAGTGATGGAGAAAATATGATTTCTAATGTTTTTTGTCAAACTTAAATTGATTTTGTTTTCCTTGAGTTAATTTAATTTGTTCATTGATTTCAGATAATACAAATTATTCGAATTTGATGAAATCCACAGTAAGCAGAGCTGTTTAATTTGTGTATATAAAATAATATATTCTCTAAACATGCATGTTTCTGCATACAGTAATTTATGCGCGGCATATAAATATTTCTTAATTTTGTCTGTAACTGAAGTTAACTGCGAAAAAACATTTAGCAAACCTAAGATTATAAAATCCTGTCTTTGTCCCAGTTTATGTCAAGAAAACTTAGAATAACTAAGTAACTTAGAAGTACTAATTGTTATGTCAGTAGAAAGGCAACTTTTAGAAGACATTGACATATCTGAAGTTAAAATTATAAAATGTTATCTTAAGTTTAATCCTAAATGTTATCCTAAGTTTAATGTATAAATGTTATCCTAAACTGATATTATATATTGTTCTTTAATAATAAATTGTTAACTTTTTCTTTCACCTTTATACATTAATTTTTTTTCCTCATATTAAAGTAATAATTTAAATAATTTTACTATTCGTCTATACAAGGAATTATCATTTATTTTATATTACAAACAATAGCTTAGGCATAAACATAGTTAATAATAAATAATAATTAGGTGGGGTTACAATATTTAAATTAGAAAAAAATAGGAAACTTGCATGTTTTTTTTAGTAGGAGGGAGAAGTGCAACAGCGCAGCTATATTTACACCTATGATAATAAAGATATTATTATTATACTTTTTGGCCGGTATATTTCATCTCCACCTGGACTGATATACTCCCAGTTCGCCCCCTGAGAAGTACTTATTGTATATTCAATCTTGAATTTATTTTTAATGCAACTTAGAAGTACACATAGTATCAAAAAAATTACAAGAATACAACATTCATTCAAATAACAATTTCATAATCTTCTTTAACAAAGAATTCAATAAGGTTTATAGGCCTAATGTACAATGTTTATTTAAACATATTTGCAGTATTTTTCTAAAATTTGTGAGAATTATATATATTTTTTTATGTTTGCAATTTAAAGTAATTTAAGTTAAAAGTGAGGTAAAAATCTCAGTATTCTTTTATATGAAAAACTACTAAAAATTCTCTTTTGTTAAAATAAAATAAATATCAATAATGTAAGTATAATGTAAATATTTATCCAATCATCTACTTTAAAAGAAAAGTTTAACAACATGGCTAATAAAAAAAGTTAAAAATTGAAGAGAAAGAGAAGATTTATTTAAGATCTTTATTTAAGAAGATTATTTAAGATCTTATAAGACTTATAATTATAAAAAATTTAAAAACGTGGTTTTGCCCGTATGAAACGTGTTGATTTCAATCGGGCAAAACCATCCAGCATTGTTTTATGATCAATGTATTTCGTTAAGCCTCTTTCAATAAACAGTAAGTCTAAGCTTGATAATTGTTTCTCATTCATATTGGACCAAAAATATGACTTCAGTAGCTTTAATCAACTGAAAGAACGTTCTGCAGACTAGAGAAAGGCTATGTGTATTATATACAATGTTGAGATATTTAAGTAAATGTTACAGCGATCATTAGTTGACAGCAAGTTTAGGACACTTGATAAGTTTTAAAATATCGACATCCTTAAAATACTTTGGATTTTTTGAACTTCATGAAACGTTCAATACGATTTCTTATTGCGTTGACCACAGTAGCGTAACGAAGAGCCCGCAGCCGCAAGGAGGACCTAGAGTTATTAGGGGCCCAAGCCGACCAACTTTTAAGAAATAAAATTTTAAAGAAGTATTCGCTGTAAAAAATATTATGCATGTATATAAATATATCAACATTAGCAATTTGTAATATCATTATGTTGCTAAGAAATGCAAGCTCTTTTTCAGGTTATTTTATTTTGCTTTAAGAACAATCTTGAGTAGCACTTTAAATAGTGTGCAACTTTTTATACCTAAAACCTGAAAAATTGTAATTGATACTTATAAACAATAACTTAGATGCGACATATCAGTCAGGCATGTTTAAAACAGATTTAAGGGATCATATCCCAACTTACATAAACACACGGCCTACTATAATTACACGGCCGGGTTGGTAGCTGTATTTAAATATATAAAAATCAAATAACTTTTTTTTAAAGTTTTTCATGAAACTTTGTTTGATTAAAAAAAAAACTTATTCCATTCTACACTGACATTCGGGGAGAATGAAATATGCAAATATAAGTGTAATTAAAACAACATTTATTAAAAAAACAAAAAGCAATCAATAATATCAATAATCTAAAAAAAATCAATAATAAATCAAATAAAATAAACTTTTTTATTCTTGTGATGATGTTGAGTCGTTTAGAGGTACTAGTGGTTGAGTTGAGTTTTTAGTTGTGCAGCACTTTTTGATACAATAAAACTCAGCGTCTTTTACGTATCGCTTAGGTATGGATGTTTGACATAGTCAAACCTTACAATTCGAATTTTCACACTGGTACCATTCCATATTTTGACTTGCTGAAGCTTTGCCTTAAACTTTTCTGCGCATTTTTACACTTAAGTTGGTTTGCAACTATTATTTTCGTTGAACTTGTTGCTTAATTTGTTTGCTGTTCGCCATTAGAGCTAAAGTTACGCTGTTTTTCAGCTTGCTTTGCTTCTTTTTTGCTCTCAGTATCTTTCAACCTTTCAAGTATTTTAGGTTTATTGAGGCACTCCCCTTCGAATCTTGGCACATCTAAATTTTTCTTTTTTTAGTGTCAACGTGTTGGATACAAAACATTTGTTGCAAAGCTGCTGCAAGTGATTGGGCTGATTGCGGTTGTATTTCAACCTCTTTTTGAATTTCTGTTTGAATAGCCGGAATTACTACAACATTGGAGCTGATGCTATGTGACATATGCTGATGCTAAATGATAGTGTAGTTAGAAGTGGCTGAGGTAGTGTAGTTCCTGGTGCTAGTTTTGGTAATTGTACTATCATAGGTTCTGGTTGTTGAAATGATGAAGGCTCAAGTTCAGATGATGGTGTTTCAAATGTATTAGTAATTTGTAATTTTGAATCAGTTTTATTGATGTTCTTTTGCAGGTGACAAAAACATTCTTTTGATAAGTTACTGAACTTTGTCTCTGCATAAAACTGTTGAAATAATTTGTGCCAAACTCGGTGAAATAATTTGCGCCAAGCTACTAGATGTCGGTGTATTTTTGACAAAAAACACCGACATTAGTAGCTGCAGAATATGTGACAAGTGAGCTGGTAACAAAATTAAAAAGATATTGTTTTTGATGCAAATAAGTACCACCCAATAAGTGACATGTTTCACATGTCTATATGAATACCTAACTATAATTAGGTAATGTCTATATGAATACCTAACTATAACCTAAATATAATTTTACATTCACAAAAGATGTAATCTTTTGTGAATGTAAAATTAGATAAATATAATTAGATAACTAAAATTAGATTGAACTAATTACCTGGAATTTTTTTAAAGACGGGAACATACACGTAAGTAAGCCATTGCACAAATTGCTTATCTTCTATCCGTCCGGATGGAGATATAGAGTATATGGCATTATCTAGACCACTTAAACACCAATCTCTGTACAGACGTTGTTTTGATTTAAAAATAATCTATGGAGCAAGACGATTACCAGCAGCATTAAAACAATTTCCAACTGTTTAATGGATTTTTTCATTGTTGCCAACCAATTTTAATCGTCGTTTTGTACCACACCGACAAACAATATTTTGCTTACCTTGTTCACCAGAAAAGCCAATTTCATCGAAATTCCACAAATGACAAGAAGTGTTTTCGTTGATACCTGCTACGTTGAATTCTCTTTGCAGTGTGTTGAAATATTTTGCTACTATTTCTTGCGTGCAAGAAGCGGCTCTGAGTGATGAAATATTGCCTATGGCTCTGATGCTCAACCTATGACTCTACTGTTTTATAGAAAGGTTAAACCAATCACTTCCTGGTGTACCATTAGTAAACAAATGAGATTGACCTTGGTGTTGCAAATAGTCGGTAATTAGTGTGATGACGTTACTGTAAGTTCTACCAAAGCCCCAATTAAATAACTTGATAGCAATCTACCAAAACTGATTCAAGTTGTTTTGACAATCTCGTGCTTAACCACTGTCAATTGTTTCACTTATGGTGTGGACATGCCTGTGAAGAGTTGCTACTGGTATGCTGAATGATTTAGCAGATTTGTCAAAATTCACCGCTCAGCCTACTGCTACTGCAGATACTGTTTCGAACAGCAATCACATGTCGATGAAGGTCGTTTATTAAAGGTTTATGCTACTTCAACTACAATTTAAGAAGTGAGCTATTGCTTCACTTAATATTAGCGGATTTCATTCAACCCCACAATTCTCCTTTTCCGTTTTTTACTTATAACTTTTTTTCCTATATAGCAAATTTAATTTTGATAAAAGATTCTTGATCAGCGTAAAAAGCTATCAAGAAAATCTTTTAAGTTCAATGACAACAAATTTAACTTCTGAGAGTTTTAAGTTCATTTTTCAATATAATAAAAAAAATCTTATTATGCATACGAAAATTTATAACAAATTTTTTCTTCATCAAAAATAAAGTTTGATATCATTTTACGCAGAAAAGTATTCTCTACAACGCAATTTAAAAATATTTGCAAAAAGATTATCCAATAAGTTATTGGATCCTCTTAATTAGTTATTGAATAACTAATTAAAAGGATTGTCATAACTATTTCATTCTACCCGCTATTTCATTTTACCCTGTTTTACTCTATAATGTATAACAATTTTTTTTCTCTTTAAAAAGATTTCTTATTCAAAAGGAATTTAAACGTTAATAAAATCACTATTAATTTTTTAATATAAATTCAGCTAAAATAGCAATAATAAATAGATAGATAATGAAAATGATTTCTTTAAGTTATTTTAGATTTGAAAACAACTCGTCTTTCTTTTTTCCGCGAGTGATAATGATTGGCTTATTGTTAAAGGATATGTTAATAATTATATTATTAATAAATGTTAAAACATTATTAAAATGTTGATCACACATGAAAATTTTTTCACCTCCACAATTTAGGAGCTTTCTGGCAACATGTCTAATAATTTTAGCATTTTAAAATAAATTTTTTTGAGCTAAATCTGGTCTAGCAAAGGGAATGACTGAATAAGCGCGAATTTCAAAAGTGCGAATTGCGTAATTGCGAACTAACATTAGTGCAAAGCAATTTTAAAAACTCGCACAAGTGTGAACTGGTATAAGTGCAAACTGGCATAAATCCGAATTAGTTGCAAAAACTGGCATATGTGCAAATTGGCATATTTATGCAAACTTACACCAGTTGGCATAAATGCGCCAAAAGAATTCGCCAACATTGGCATAAGTGCGAACTGGCATAAATGCGAATTAGTTGCAAAAACTGGCATATGTGCAAATTGGCATAAGTGCGCCGAATAAATTTGCAAATATTGCCATAAATGCAAATTAGTAATAGTGCAAAATGCCATTTTGCACTTATGGTAATATTTTCAATTTTATTCGGCGCACTAATTCGCACTTATGCCAGTTCGCACATGCGAGTTTTTGTAACTGCTTTGCACTTATGACAGTTCGCACTTATGCTAATTCGTACTTATGCCAATGTTTGCAAATTCCTTTGGCGCACTTATGCCAATTAGTACATATGCCAGTTCGCACTTATGCCAGTTTCTGCAATGTTTCGCACTCATGATAGTTCACACTTTGAAATTTGCGCTTATTTAGCTTCCCGTAGCAAAGCTAGGTGATACATATAATGCAAGACATTTTCCAGGTAACTTTCCAGATGCTCCCCTCTAGAGAGCAAACTTGTATATTCAATGCAAATAGTGACTTTCTCAAAATTTATTTAAAACTTCACATTCAGCACAAATAAAATTATTTTGGAATTTTTTCATAATAAATCCAGAAATATAGCTTGTCACTTCCTTGCTGTCATTGTTTAAACCAACCTCTTGGAAATCATTTTTGAAATAAATTTCACATAAATTATTTTGACTAGACTCTGGTTGAAGATTTAAATCCCAGTAAATTATTTATTCTTTCATTAATGACTTTATTTGAAGTAACTTCTCTGAGTGCTCAACTTCACGCAAACTATCAAAAAAACAATTATTTAAATACTTTTTGATATTAACTACCATTAAAAAGTTGTTAGAATTAAGCAGCAGATGATTCTCATGAAAAATAACTTTTAATAGATGTAGTTTCATGAAAGATATTAAAAGCGAGAGGTTTGAATATCTTTCATGACTTTGCTTATTTCCTGGATGTAAAGTTTGAAATGCAAGTTAATGTGCCACAAGGGAAAAATAAAGATAAGGGAATAAAAGCGCTTTAAACTAAGAAGATTAGATATTTTTGAAGAGATTTTTCTCTTCAAAAATATCTAATCTTCTTAGTTTAATTAGAAGTAATTTAATAGCTTAATACCTATAGCTGCTAATTTTTTTCGAAATGTAACGTTGCAATAATGAAAAACGAAAAACTTCAGATGAATATAACTTTTTACATTTTGACAACCATTGCGATGCAATTTTACATATTATTTTCAATTATTTCAACAAAAAATAATAACATAAAATTTTGTTATTAAATTACATTATAGATTATCAATGAACATTTTGAAATAATACAACGATTTTTTTTATATCCATTTGTAAAAAACACTCTGACTGTACTTTTGAAAATTAAAAAATCAGTTTACACTCATTTTTAAAACAAGATTTTAATTTGTTAGTACATGCTACAAAATCGTTGTAAGTAGTAGCTTTCATGTAGCAATCTTTAGCTTCGTCGAAACACTAAAAAAATATATTTAAGTTCTTTAAATGTAATGCTTAAAAATTTCAAATAAATTGTGTTAGTATAATGTAAATAAATTTTTGTTGGCGTTGGTGTTAGTATAATGTACATAAATTCTTTTTTAAATTTTTTTTTTGACTCAGCAATAGATGACTAAAAACTTAGTTTACAAAGTTTACCGTAATTAGTGAATTAAACATGCCCTTATAATCTTAATATTCATTTATACATCTATTTGTGAGTTGTAAAATATTCAAGTCCCGCACTTTTATTAAAGTAAAAATTTCTAGGATAATACTGTTAACCTTTCGGTGATCATTCCCTAGTATCTTTACTTATATCTTATTCTTACTGGAACCTTTTATTTTTGCATTACTTAATTTTTAAACAAAAAAACTTTTTAGTAATTAACGCACCATATGAGTAAAATTAAAATACTAAAATATCTAAATATATTTAAAAACTTACCGGTTTAGAAGGACAAAGATTGTATAAACAAGCTCCAAGATCAAAAAAACAAGCAGCTTTATCTGTCCAGTTTTTAGTACTTGACGTAATACATCCGTAAAACGTGTTCAAACACTATGAATATATAAGTATTGATCAGATATTTATTTTGGTGACGACCCTTTAAAACAACCTTGATATGTTTTATTTAAAAACCTATCTAATTTAAACAGTTTTACCTCTTCAAGAGATTTACAGATTGGGTTTAAGCACTTTTTTTAAAATTTCAGTTAGATTTGCCTAGTATCAAAAAGAGAGTTTTTATGCTTATACCAACATTATTTGAATGCTTTATCTGTTCGATTTTGCTTAAATATTTTCTGTCAAGTGGGCATAACTTGTGGAAAAGTTCAAATGTTTTTTAGCAAACTTTTGTGCATTAAACTCAAAATATACTAGGCGTTAAGTGAAAAAAGAGGGTTGAAACAAGTGGAGCTATGTATTTGTAATTTTGTATTTTTTTTGGTTAAATTTTGAATAGTGATGTTTTCTAAGAAACCACTAGAACTGTTAAAAAAATGGTGCAGCTTCTTTATTTTAAACGCAATTAGATAATACTGTTATTAGTGATTTAAAAATACCTGGAGAATGGAAACTAACATAAACATATAATTAATAGCCACCTGGTTTTTTGTATTACTAGAAAATGTTAATATATCATAACTCTAATATATATATATATATATATATATATATATATATATATATATATATATATATATTATATATATATATATATATATATATATATATATATATATATATATATATATATCAGAGTTATTAAAAAAATTCAAATGTGTATTTATAATTAAAGTTTAATATAAAAATCATGTAGCGTTCAAAAGTTATAGCCATTTAAAGTTTAGAGGTTGTAAATTTAAACTGGGCATAATTTCTATTAAAAAATATATTAAAAAATCCTGGATCCGCCCCTGTATTGATAGTAATTTTTTTTATTCTAATTTTGCTCTTGAAAAGATTTTTCTGATTTTTTTTTTTGTTGTGACTGGTTTTTACAAAACAGCAAAGCTCATCATCTCTAAATAGGCTGTTAAAGTTTAAACTATATACGTTTAACATTAGGCAAAGAATATATTCTTTGCCAATGGTATAGAACATAAAATGACATCATGGTATGTATAACTGAACTTCATCAAACTTATAATTGTAAAATCAAATTTCGCATCTTCTAATTTTTTTTAATAACATATTACTTTTTGTAAAATTTTTTTCTTTATCTCTATAAATCTCAAATCCGTCCTTTTATGAAATACTGTTGCCATATCTCGGGCGGATTTTTCAATGATGCCTATTTTCTTTTAGACAAGGTGAAAAACGCATTGTAAACATAGTTGGATCTTTTCTTGCAGCCAACCTCCAACCATTATCACATTCTCGTAATGTTGCTTCTCTTTCTCTTTTCTACAAATACTATAATGTGCACTGCTCTAAAGAGTTAGCAACTCTTGTACAATCTACTAAAATTCATTCTCATATTACTTGTCATTTGATTAAGTCTCACCCTTTTTCTGTGACTGTTCCTAAGTGCTCCAAAAGCTCTTATTCATCTAGTTTTTATCCTCGAACATCAGTTGCTTTGAATTTGCTACCTTTATCTTGCTTTCCTGATTCGTATAATTTGCAATCTTTTAATTTGTCTGTCAATCGTTATCTTGTTCTATAAACTTCATCTTTTCTCTTTCAGTAACTTCCAAACCCTGTTTAAACCTTCGTTGTTTATTTTATACTAATCTTTGAAATTCTTTTAGAATATTTAAATTAATTCCAAGTTAATAATGATTATGGAACTAAAAAAAAAATGTCCTATAAAATCTTACAAATAACGGAAAAGTTAAGCGCCCCTATTTGGTTTGCGCCCCTAGGCAGTTGTTTGGATTTTCCTTATGGCAAATGCGTCTATGAGTATGCTCAATGCTATCAGTTTTTTGTAAATCGGTAGAAAGTTATATAGTTTATATAACTTTAATAGTTTTTCGAAGAGCTTGTTAATTTTAGATAAAACTTTCATTACCCTTTGCATCATATCGCACGACAATTTTTTATTCTAATGGCTTATTTCTAATGTATTATTTTGAGAAAATCGTGCATTTTTACTATATTGGTGTTGCGATTATTCCACCTATATTAATCAGTGCATAAGATTTTGAAACTTTTATGTTTTAAAATGACACAAAATAATATAAATATTTTGGGAAAAATTCCATTTAAATATGAAATATTAAAAAGCTTTGAGAAAAATCAAAGTTAAAACAATAAAAATGTTTTTGGGATTCTGTTTGGATCTGTTTCGTTTTATAATAGTTTGTTAGAGATAAAAATATAAAGGGTGCTTAAGACTATTTAAAGCTATGTGATGACTGGATATTTAATTTAAGCTTATAAGCAGCAGTTGGAAAAAGGTGTTAAATTCTTTTGATGTAAGTTATGAATGCAGGGGCAATACCACGGAAAGGAGGGGGTGTCGTTGCACAAAATGCATTTTTAACAAACCATTGCAGTAGCATTAAATGTTTTTCATTTGATATCAAAAGTTGTGAACTAAAATAAACTTTCATAATGGGATAACTTAAAACTAAAATACATTCATGTCTTTTATATGTAAGTAATAGTTTCACATAAAAGCATTGAAAAGATATATTAATCGTAAGTGCTTTCCTCAACAAAGAATATTTCTGGGTGTTAATGTGCCACCCCAACCCCTATCGCTTTTTTTAAAAAAATTAAAACTATTGATGTCAGCTTGATTCTTGTCAAAAATTGCCAAAAAATATCAAAACCTCCCTTCTCCTATTTTGTTAACATATTTAATGGATAGCCCCTTAGTGGTTACATTGGAAAAGATATTGTCAGTGAACGTAGCAGAGTGGTCAGTAACTCTAGTTGATGACTAATTGGTCAAACATAATAAGAAGTAAGTTTAAAAAATTCAAAGATTGCAATGTCAGAATTTTTCTGTATATATATATATATATATATATATATATATATATTATATATATATATATATATATATATATATATATATATATATATATATATATATATATATATATATATATATATATATATATATATATATATATATAGGCCCGTCTTTAGGTCATCCTGGCCCCGCAGCGAAATAACGGTTTTGACCTTTCCAGACTCCCCCCCCCTCCCATCCCCGAATAAAATAGTATTCGTTTTTTAAGTAGATTTTTTTTAATATGCCTATATATATTGCTAATTAAAACTACTGCATTGTCCATAAACGAACATGTAAATGCTAGCGCTGAAAGGCATTTTTTTTTTTGTCTACTATTAGAATCGTAGCAATTTCCTTTTTTTCAATACCTTTTTGAAGTTTATAAAAGAATTTTCTTCGTTACAATTTGTAACAACAGCAGAGAAAAACATCTTTAGAACAACATTGACGTTTGAGACTGGATTCAAGTTTCTTTGATTAAATAACCAGAAATAAATTAAGATGATTTGTTTTTATGGATTCACTAATATTAGTTTCAACTGAATTGGGAAAAAAGTTCTTGTAATGCAGTTTTTTATTCAGAATATAAATGTCCGCATCGTTTAGATAAATGTAAAAACGTACTTTAGCGCACGCTGTGATCACAACAGAATCCATATCCAAAAGACAGACCGAGAATCCAAAACAAGAAAAGCATAAGCTTGTCTTCACCTTTCAATCTCAGTTGATTCATGGTGACTTGAAATTTCAACCTCAAAAACCATTTTTCCTTTCCTAATAAAGTCTGATACCTCAATAGACGTCAATTCGTCTACAATGCTTTTGATGTGAAAAGTTGAGGCCACATAATGAGTTCTGCTTTGGGATAACTAACAGGACTAAAATAACTGCATAACTCATTGCTTGGGATGCTATGCTCTATCTAAAAATGAGTCAAGTTCTCTTTAAACTTAAATCATGCCCAAAGTAAACCAAAATATTAAACAAAAAAAAACCATCCCCACAACCTAACTGTTTTAAAATATCTTTCCCAAATATTCGTGGTCTGCGAAGTAACCTTCCATCAGTTGAATCTTACCACTTGCAAAATTCACCAGATTTGCTTGTTTTTTGTGAGACTAATTTAAATTTGGCTTTCCTTTCTTCAATTTTCAGTATTGATGGGTACTATCCTTTCATTTGCAACGACTCCAATAGTCACATGCTTAGCAAATAAGGTTTTAATACCTTGAATATACTTTTATGTGCTTCCACTTAGTATTTCTTCACTCACCTTTCTCTTTGTTCTTTATTGTTCTCCTTTTTCTAAAGACTGTTTTAAATATAAACTCTGATTTTTTCTTGTTTTTCATTATAATGTTTAAGATACAAATACATATATATAAGAGAAAAATTACAAGTGAAGATATCGTAAAAATAAATAAATAAAAAATAAATTAATAAAGAACGCGAATATTCAAAAAAGACTATCAGGTCTTGTCACAGAGAACCGCTGATACAAGTCGTTTTACTAATAAACTAAATTGTAAGGATTAAAAAATCCTTTTACAACTAAAAAGTATAAATAAACAAAAACTATACAAGTGTTTGATTTTATAAATAAAAAGAAAACGGACACTTGCAGAAGACCATCAAGTCTTTATCTAGAACCGCTCGTAAATTTAAAAATCTTATAAAAATCAAATGCATACATACATGGTCGAGTGTAAGATAAGGCAGAATTATTTGCAAATAACTTTTTTTCCTAATTCAACTCTTGGATCTTATGACCATTCTCTTCCTTCCATTCTAATGAAACAGGTTAACCCATTTTTAAACATTTAAATTACTCAAAGCTTCCATTGCTAAAGTCATATCTTAATTAAACTCTTCTACTACTTGTGGTCCAGATATTGTTGTCATAGTCTTACAAAATTATTCTCCAGAACTCTCTTAAATTCTCTCTAAACTATTTAATAAGTGCTTACCTGAGTCTTATTTTACTGCCTGCTGGATGGCATCTGTGGTTTCAATTTTCAAAAACTCCGGTGAAGATTCTGACTGCTCCAATTATTGTTCAACCTGTCTTCTTTCTGTTAGATGCAAGGTCTTTGAGTTTTTGATGAACAAATTTCTCACATCCAGTCTAGAGTCAAATAACTTAATGTCAGGCAATAAATACAGTTTTCGATCCTCTTGCTTTAAGGCTGACTTGCTAACTGCTGTGACTGAAAGATTTTGTGCATTAGCTGGAGGCGGAGAGACTAGAGCTATTGCTCTTGACATATCTAAGGCTTTCGACAAATTTTGGCATGCTGGTCTTCTTCATAAGCTTGTTTAATATGGAAAAGTTTTTAAGATTGTCAAATCATTTCTTTCTAACCGCTTTTTGAAAGTCAACCTCGAAGGCCAGCACTCTTCTTCATTTTATACAAATTCTTCATTCTCTTTTCTTCAAATATTAACATGGTTGCTACTCAAAGTAGATATCATATCTAGTTCCATCAACTAAAACTCATTAGCACCAGACTCGTCATTCAGCAAAGTCACATTCTTTTACTGTATCAGATCCTGCATGCTCTATTTACTTTTGCATGCTCTAAAAACTTTGCATGCTTTAAAAACTTTTATTCATAGAATTTTTATCTTCAAGGGTTGAAGATAAAAACTCGATGAATTCCCTATTCCCATTTTCATGTTTTCCCAACTCTCTCGCATCTTCATGTTTTCCCAACTTAGACAACTTACTTTTTGAAGTCATCTGTCAACCGTTTTCTTGCTCTTTAATTTATTTTTTTTCTTTCTAGTAACTCCCAACTTAATAGTTGGGAGTCAAGGCTTGCAGCCTTGTTGAGAGTGAATCAGGTTTTTAAAAAAACTATGTAATAACCTTATTGATTTGTTTAAGAAGTTATCCCATTATTAATTAAAGAATTATTTAACATAGATTCATGTATTTTTACATTTTATTTTTCATGTTATTCATATTCATTCACGTTCATTCATTTATATTCATTCACATTCATTCATTCATATTCTTTCATTCATATTCATTTACATTAATTCATTCATATTCATTTACATTCATTCATATTCATTCACATTCATTCATACTCATTTCGGTTCATTCATATTCATTCACATTTATTCATTCATATTCATTCATTCATATTCATTTACATTAGTTCATTCATATTCATTTACATTTGTTCATATTCATTCACATTCATTCATACTTATTCAGGTTCATTCATATTCATTCACATTCATTCATTCATATTCATTCATACTCATTTTTATATTATTTATGCATTTTCACATATTTTATTAGCCAATCCCAAAAAAAAATTATTGTATTTGAAAACATATAAAAAAATATATTCATAATACTCTATTTTACTAATTTGAAAATTGTTTTGACTATAATAACATCTTTCAAAACTCCAAAAATCAGTTGGGGTTTCATGTAAAATAAAATAAAAATTTAAAAAACAAACAAACGGAAAGCATTTTTATACATAGCTATAGTAAACAGTAACTTTAAAATTTATCGTGCATACGGAATTAGTTAATGTATTTAAACTATTTAATAGTATAGCTTTATAAAAAAATATAAAGATCAGCCTTTATAATACACTTATGAACTGGCTTTAAAAAAACAAAATTTTTAACAATTAATACTTTTACTTTGTACAAAAAATAATAATTAAAAACTGGTGACATTCACGGACTTCACAAAATAAACTTACTCCAAACGATGTATCATTCTTATGCTGTTTGTTGAAGTAATTTGAAGTAAGTTGCTGAAATTTGAAGTAAAAAACCCATTGAAGCTGCTAAGAAATATTCACCTGATGAAGCTTTAGCATTAATTATTGATGGTGATAGATTAGAATAACCTACCAGCTTTTTAGAAATATTGCTGAAAAAAAGACTGTCACATATATCCTAAGAACATTCGTGTAGATAACTAATCAGTACACATACCGCTAAAAGATCTTCTAAAACACATTCTTAATAGGCTTTGTTATATACAAGCTTATCACTATGCTTAAAGAATTAACTAAACTGGCGTTTAGATGCAAGACTAGATATGATGGATTTAATGGTGCTACAGGACATAGCGTTTACAAACAGGTAAGTTAAAATAAAAACGGTGAGCATGGTCTAACGAATGAAGAGCGCTTGTTTATTATTTCCATATTACCTTTAGAACTCAGTGGACTTTATAATGATAAAAACGTTTTAATATTATTCATCTAGATTGTGCATCCAATAGATTAAAATAAAAAAGTACATTTTTATATTTTAGAGATGATAAATAATCTGCAGACTTGTTTAAAACATCGTGGACATATAATAATTTCGTAATAGAGTTTTAAATCTAGTAATAAACCTTCATTTTCTTATGTAAATGCGCTTTTTTATTTTTAAAGTTTATTCCATCAATTTTTTTAAAAGTTTATTCCATTAGATGAGTGGTAATAAGGCTGAGTTGCTATATTTATTCACCGAAATACTTTTGACACCAGTATAAACATAGAAGAGATGGTTATTCAGTTCTACGATTTTAAAAAGTTAAAGGATTTGAAAATAAAAAATTATGAATTCGCGTTTATAAAGTTTTATTTAATTTGTTAAATAATATCTAGTATTAGCAACTATGTAACTATGTAACTAAAACTTATATTAATAGTAAATTTATCTTAATACAAAGTAACTGTTTGGAAATTTAAAGGGTTTTAGTAAATAAAAAAGATCAAAATAATTTTGCCCACCATATATCTTATATCCGGCCAACTGTGCCGCTTACAATAAAATAAGGCTACGTTTACATTTTTAAATTTGTTTGAAATTACATTTGAACAAAGGGAAATTCAAACAAAATTTATTTTGCTTAGATTAAGTAACAGTTAGAAAAACTGAAAATCGAAGAAAAAACTCATTCAAAAATGTAATTCCATGTAAATTTACTTTAACAACGTTAACAAGACGTGCAGTGTTCCAGTGATATAGACATGCAATTTTACATGACAGCATGACATATTACACAAAAAAAGCGTGTTTGCATGGTTTTGTTGTGTAATACGATGAATTAAATAATATAATATTGCTTGATTTGTGGAAAACCAATTCTTTTAGTTAATAAACTTCTATTTTTTTTAAGGAGTTTTTAGAAGCTTTTAATTTTTTTTTTTAATTTGTCAAATGATGAAAGATTGCTTAAGACTGGTGTACATTAAAATTTTTTTTTACAACTAGTACAAAATGATAACATAAAAACTGAAGCATAAAGTTACATAAATCAAGTACTTAATAGTATAAAGTATATCTAACTTTGTACTTAACATAGTGCAAAATTAAATAACATTTTTATATAAGTTACAAGTTAATAGTTAAAAAAAATCTATTCATTTTTGTATGAATAGGAGGGGTTTTACATAAAATCTTCAATTTTTTATAAAATTGCACTTTATTGTGAGATATTCTTTAGTATAGCTATGAAGATAAAAAATCTCGGATTCCATAAAACTAAAGCACCCTTTAAAACAAAAATAAAAAACTTAGGCAATCTACTATAAAAGCATACTTTACTTTAAAGCCCTATATATTCTGCTATAATTTGCTACCCAATTTATCATAAATGGCCTATATTAATTCTCTATAATTGATATGTAATAAGATATATAACTGATAGTACTAGATATATTAGATATCAAATACAAATACTGTACTAAATGATAAAGAAGTATTTTAAATAAATATGCAACAATGTTTTATAAACTTTAAATAGCTTATTGTTTTTAATATTTCTATTCTTAGAAATATCAATTATATAATTGTACAGATGAATATATAGAAAAATGTTTATTTTAAGTTAATACTTGCAAAGTTACAAATAACATGGTTTTCTATTTAATCTTTTATTGTAGCAATAAAAATCCACTCTTGCTACAGCACTCTTTAAATTTTGCTTTCTTGTATTGTAGTATGACCTTATACATAAGTATCGCTATTAAAATATTTTTTTAAAACTCGAAAAACTTACCACAACCTCAGGAGATGGTGCTTTTTTTGCTGGAACTGAAAGTTAATCAGAAATATTATTTTACGTTAAATTTTTTGACTAAATTTTTTTTAAAAGAAAATTAAATGTAAAAACAAACTTAAACCTGCTGCAGCTGCAACAGTGCCAATAATTGCAAGTATGATTACAAGCTTCATTATTAAAATGCAACTCTTTAAGTGCTTTTATCAGCTTTAATGTATGTTTTGAGTAAAATATTATAAAAAACTTTTTATGCTGCTATTTATTTACCATTCTCCTAAGTTATTTAATCGGAACCAATAGCTTGTTTTAAAATAAATCGCACTGGTATGAAAGTGGTTTTTCACATCAAAATTGAAATTTGATATTTTGAACTCGGAAACTTCTTAAAAAAGATATTTGATCGTTTTATTACGAAATTGAGTTTACGTATATATATATATATATATATATATATATATATATATATATATATATATATATATATATATATATATATATACATATATATGTATATACATATATATGTATATATATATATATATATATATATATATATATATATATATATATATATATATATATATATATATATATATATATATATATACATATATATATATATATATACATATATATGTAAATATATACATATATGTATATATTTATATGTATATATATATATATATATTTATAATATATATATATATATATATTTATTATTATTATTATTATATATATATATTTATATAAATGTATATAGCGGGATGTTTTTTAATGTCTCACCATTTTGCCTATTCTAATATGATGGATTTTGGATTTTGTCTAAATTAAATAAGAGAATATAATCCTTACATAAAACTTAAAAAAATGTTTCACTTTCATTGATAGACTTTAATACCGGGGGTTCACAATTCCTAAATCATTGCGATGTTCTTTCCCAAACCACTTTACGACATAATCCTTAGGATCAAAGTGAATAATTGCTAACGAAATAAACATTAAACTTGACACAGTTTTTATTTATAAAGAATTTCGCAAGTAAGATAAGATTATATTCGTAGTAAAAAAAGACGTACGCATTCAGCTGTAGAAATAATCAGAATATAGTGCTCTATATATAGCAGTGCTCAGAGGCTAAAGATCATTAGGTGTTTCATTACCGTCACCAGTGGAAAAGTACTCGCGAACGCTTAGCCTCCTGTATTTTCACAAATATTTAAAGTTTTAACTAATTGTCTGATGTCCTTATCTCCAAAGCACGGGTTTTGGTCTGCAAACCATTTTGGCTAATCAAACAATTTCAAATTTTTTACTAAACTATTGTATTTTTCTTTGTTTGCATCATTTTCTTAATCTTATAACGATTTATGTACAACTCTCGTTATAAACATTCTAGAATCAAGATTTTTACTTTTTTATTTTTGACTAATTTTTAAAACTTTTCCGATTTGCAACTCCGCCATCAAATTCAAACTTTTGCTCTTTTTTTTTTGTGCAAACTGCTGCAAACTGCAATTGCGAATAATATTCACCTGAATTATTTATCACTGATTGAGATATATTGTATTTTAAAGTGATAAGCCGATGTGCATCAGGTAAAGAAGTTTGTCTATCTTTTAACTTTTGAAAAGGTTTTAGTTTTATAAAAGCATTTAGCATTAGTCCCATGTTATATATGAGATTGATATCACAAAATTTCTTTTTAAGACCTACGTATTGGGCTCTATCTCCTACGTTACATTTTAGATCCAATGAAGATTTGTGAAAATGCTAATACAATGCTGCAAAGTTATTCCAAACAGCGATCACATATTGCGCTCTGGGCAACACCCATTTGATACCTAGAGTTCGTCCAATGCAATTTAGTTTTTTATTTAAACCCATGACAACAGTTTTCCGTTCGCTTTAGCGTTTAGGAGATGCACTGTAAAAAACTTTCATGCAAAAAAAATTTCATGCAACAAATTGGTAAAATCTCTCGCACAACATCATCTACTGATAGCTCTAAATGGTGGTTTAAAAATTAAATTAGGAAACTGATTTATTACCGGGCGAAGCCTGCCTGTTCGACAAGCATGTTAGAAGCACCATCACAAGCAAAAGACACCAAAAGTTGTTGTCAAAACCAAACTTATGTAAAGCATTTATTAAAGAGTTTGCAATAGATGAGACTTCTGTATTTGCGTTAAATATATATATATATATACATATATATATATATATATATATATGTATATATATATATATATTTTTGCAATAATTCTAGCACATTTCCTTTTCCACATTATTTTAAGAACTATCACTGCTTCACTTTCTTTTCCTTCCGCTTGGTAGCCATCCATATTTAAAATATAGATATATACTTACCTTTTCTTTTTATCGATAACATAATTATTAAAAAAGTTCTAGTGACAAGATTTTTAGGTGTATATATCGATGAAAATCATACATGGAAAAGCCATATTACTAACTTGGGCAGTAAAATTTCAAAGAGCAACTATGTAACTAAAACTTATAATAAAGTATTGCTCACACTAAGCCTCTTTTATATGATATGAAAGCACTCAATATATATGCGTTAAATGTTTTTAATATTCTTTGTTTTATATATAAATGCAAGACCCACCTATCACCTGTTTCTTTTCGTAACTTGTATCTACAAAAAGATAGAAATAAATATATTTTAAGGAACGATAATTTAATTCAACAACCATTTTCTCAAACTAATTTTTGAAAAATTTTTATTATATTTCGCGGACCATTTTTATAGAATAGTATAGTTCCAAATACTGCTAAAGATATTTCTCAAGAAGGTAATTTTGATTCTTTTAAACAAAATCTTAAAAAACTCATTTTTTCAACTGAAAATATACTAATCTTTTAATTATTTACAGATTGTTCAAAAGGTCCTTTTGCACAACCTTTTGAACGATCTGTAAATGCACTTTATTCAGTCTGGAAATGTGATTACACTTATTATATGCAGTGATATTTAGTGAATAATATATATATATATATATATATATATATATATATATATATATATATATATATATATATATATATATGAAGAGAAAATTTCCTTTGGGATGGAAATTCCAACAAGACAACGACCCCAAGCACACTTCCAAATGTGGTTTAACGCTAACAGGATTGATATTTTGGAGTGAACCACACAGTCACCAGACCTAAATCCGATTGAAAATTTATGGAAGGAAGTTGACAGAAACATAAATCGATCAACAGCAACAAATTTAGACAAATTTTGCATCAAATTAACGGCTGCTTGGGACGCCATTACGCTTGAACAATGCCCAAAATTGATCTCGTCAATGGGTCGTCGTTGTCAAGCAGTAATTGACTCAAAAGGATGCCCCACTAAATATTAATTTTCTTCAAATAAAGTTTTCTTCACAATTTGTTCAAAGAACTTTTATGATTTTTATAGCAAAGGGACAAAATGATAATTTTTTAACAGGGTTTGCTATTTAAATTGCCCCCTTATTTTGTACCTTTAAATCATTTATATAATCAAATTTTTTTTAACAAAGTTAATTTATTTTTTTACTCAGTAATTTTATTTTCTAAAACTAAGGTTTTATTGAGCTAAAAAAGTTTAGATCTCAAAAACTCAAAAAATATATCATTACATATTAAACATCAATCTGTGCTATTTTTTTTTTTTTTTGTTGCTAGTATATATATATATATATATATATATATATATATATATATATATATATATATATATATATATATATATATATATATATATATATATATATATATATATATATATATATATATATATATATATATATATATATATATATATATATATATATATATATATAGCAAGCAATTTATTTAAAACAATATGAAGGAAAAAGAAGCCAAGCAAAACAACAATATTCAAAAAATGAATCAATTTTTTATATTAAAATACTACTAAGAAAATATTAAATAGTACTAGAGGCCTTTCAGTAGTGATCATCAGTAGTACTATTGCAAATGTAATTATCATAATTTTGATTTATGTAAAAAGTTATATAATAGAAGTATTTAATAGCAGTTTTTGTAACTATGAGTTACCATTGTTATGTTATTATAAAAGGAAGTATTAGTTGAAGGTGTCATGTTTTTGTTTATGCAGATAATTTTCATAGGTCAATAAATTATATTCATTTTTTAATTCGAGAAAAACATAAGGCTGAAAAAATGGCTCCGTAGTTGTTTTGTGTACTTTCTTGCAATCATATACATGATTGTCGAATCTATCTGTTGAATTTCCAGTTTTGCAACTGGAAGTATGTCCATTTGTGCAGTTTCTTAAATTGTTTGTTTTTCCAGTATAAGTAGATAGTCCATTACATGATAAGCATTTTAGATAATAAATGACATTTTTACTATTACATATAATGTGACTTTTAATGTTCCAAATTGTGCCATTGGATGTCTCAAATTTATCTACTTCTTGTAAATATAATCGGCAGATTTTACATCGATTGTTTTTGCATTTGAATAATCCCATTTTTTTGACAGATGACGTAGAGTGAAATTTTGAGCGCGTAATTTGTCTAAGTAAGTTTGGTGGTTGTTTGTATGCTATTACTGGTTGAATATTTGAAAAAACTTTTTTTAATCTTTCATTATCATATAAACTAAGTAAAAGGTTAGCTTCAGTTAAAATTGGTTAACAGTTTAAATTACTATAGAAGGTAGTCACCAAAGGAAAGACTTCTTTTGATTGTTTCATTGGCGCTGGCCCTTGTAACTTTGCATTATGAAATGCTTTTTCTATTACATTATCAGGGTAATGACACTCTTTTAACCATATTTTAAGTTCCGTTAGACGTACTTTTTCTGTAGCATAATCAGACGTAAAAACGATTATTCTTTTAGCTAGGTTATAAGGTATGTTCTTTTTTATGTGATACGGATGATGACTGTTAAAGTTTAAATAGTCATGAGTGTTTGTTTCTTTGTAAAAAATATCCGTTTTAATGTATTTTTTTGTTTTCAAGGATAACCAAAATGTCTAAAAAATTAACTGTGTTATATACTTTTTCGTTTGCTTTGAATTCGATGCCAAAATCTATTGTAAAATTTATTGAATCATGTAGTTCTGTAAGAGACATTTGGAACTTCGCAATATCTGTATACTTTGGTAATATGTTAAAACCATCATCGACATATCTCAAATAAAACTGTTTAATAATTTTAACTTCTTCTTTTGAAAAATATTTTAGTAAAATTTTTGGAAAAAGCATTGTTTCTTCTAAAAAACCAATTGTAAGACAAGCATAGTCTGGTGCAAAATCTGTGCCCATGGCTGTTCCTGTAATTTGGCGAAACAATTGATTGTCAAAGTAGAAATTATTATTATTAAGAATGAAAGAAGCTGAATCTATGATAAAATCAGTGGTAAATCTTTCGGCTATTAGATTTTTATGTTTTTCAACCCAAAATTTTAATGTTTGTAAACCAAGATCATGTGGAATGCTTGTGTAGAGATTTACATTGTCACAAGTTAATATAACACTATCTGAATCCATTATTCTAGGAATTTTTCTTAAAAAATCCCAGTCATCTTTTACAAAAGTCTTTTTTTTTTTACAATAGGAGATAGGATTATGTGAAGAAGTTGGCTTAGATGCGATGTTGGTGAATCTATACCAGCAATAATGGGCCGACCTTTTAAATCTTATGGTGGTTTCATTTCGATAAATAGAGAGCTAGATTCTTGAACCTTTTTAATAATTTCATTGCATTTATGAATTTTAGGGATTACATAAAATGTACTAGATTTCCATTCGAAATTTATGATATAATCAATTTCGTTTTGTGTTAAACATTTATGTTTCGCAATCATTTTTGAAAGATTTTTGTCAGAGTCAATATTCGTTTTTTCATATGTTGTTAAAGAAAATAGGTGATCTTGATTAACTAGTTTGTCTTTATAATAGGTTGAATCCATTATAACTAAGGTGTTACCTTTATCTGCTTTTTTAATAACAATATCTTTCATTTCTTTGAGTTCTTTTAAAGCAATCCTTTCTTGTATTGAAATGTTGTCAACTGATTGAATTTTTATTGGATTTATTTGCTCAATTCTTGAAATTATTTCACCAAGTTCAGGTAGAGTTGTTTTAATATTATATTTAGATTTTTTTTTTACTATACTAATATCGTTATTGTGTAATTCAAAAAATTTTTCTTTTAATTTAAGTTTTACGTATGAACTGCCGAATGTCTGATTTTATATGTAAAAAATTTCCTTTTGTAGCTGGACAGAATTTGAGTCCTTTTGTCAGAAGTGTTATTTGGGAAGTGGTCAGGTGCTTGGTGGATAAGTTGACGACCTTAGGTTGTATTTTTTTGGTATTGTGTTTATCCAGTTTTTTGAAGATAAACTTTCTGATATATGGTTATCATTACTAATATCATTTGATAAAACGTTTTTAACATTGTTGCTGTTTTCTTTTTCAATGACATTTTTTGAACTCTTTAAATTTATATATGGAAAAACAAACAATTTAAAAAACCGCACAAATGGACATATTTCCAGTTGCAAAACTGGCAATTCAACAGATAGATTCGACAATCATGTATATGATTGCAAGAAAGTACGCAAAACAACTACGGAGCCATTTTTTCAGCTTTATGTTTTTCTCGAATTAAAAAATGAATATAATTTATTGACCTATGAAAATTATCTGCATAAACAAAAACATGACACCTTCAACTAATACTTCCTTTTATAATAACATAACAATGGTAACTCATAGTTACAAAAACTGCTATTAAATACTTCTATTATATAACTTTTTACATAAATCAAAATCATGATAATTACATTTGCAATAGTACTACTGATGATCAATACTGAAAGGCCTCTAGTACTATTTAATATTTTCTTAGTAGTATTTTAATATAAAAAATTGATTCATTTTTTGAATATTGTTGTCTTGCTTGGCTTCTTTTTTCTTCATATTGTTTTAAATAAATTGCTTGCTATATATATATATATATATATATATATATATATATATATATATATATATATATATATATATATATATATATATATATATATATATATATATATATATATATATATATATATATATATATTTAATAGATCAACAAACGCGGGTTGCGTCAGAAAAAAGTCCCTCAAAAGGTTTACGTGGGAAAACATTGCGAAATATTTTACCTAAATGGTTAGGCAGTTGGAGACAAAAATGTTATGATGTCTTACATTACCAGATCTAACCATTTACTCTGGAAGACCTTGCTTCAAGGAAATAGAGAAAATTTTGATCTTTTAGAAATTCTCACATCTAAAGTAGGGTTGTTCGCTGATGATACTACCAATTATTCTTTTCATGATGCTAACACTCTCCAAACTCTCCAGTAGAAGAAACCAACACCATCCAATTGCTCGGAAGGGAATTTTGAATTTGAAAAAGATTTCACTTTTGCTACAGCATGGGGCTCTCAGTGGCAGTTGAACTTTAACTCAAATAATTGTTATTGCAACAACCTAAATCTTTCTTTATTTATGAACGGTAATGTATTTGATGAGCCATTTACTCTTCATTTTCTAGGATTTTTTTGGCTCTTTCTTCCAATCTTTCTTGGAAACTATACATCAAATCCATTACAATTAGCGTCTACCAAGATTACTTCTGTTTATAATTTTCTATTTTTTATCTATAAATCTCAAATCCGTCCTTTTGTGGAATATTGTTGCCATATCTGCAGCAAATCTTTAAATGACGCCCTTTCTCTTTTAGACAAGGTGCAAAAACGCATTTTAAACATAGTTGCACCTGTTCTTGCAGCCAACCTCAACCATTGCAACATCGTCGTAATGTTCCTTCTCTTTCTCTTTTCTATAAATACTATAATGGGCGCTTCACTAAAGAGCTAGTGTCTCTTGTGCTATCAACTGAAATTCATTTTTATGTTACTCGTCATTCAATTAAGTCTCATCCTTTTACTGTAACTGTTTCTAAGTGCTCCAAAAATTCTTATATTGGATTCAAGGAGACTGAACTAGCATTACACGCAAGAAATTCTTTTCAAAAAAGACAATTTTTTCCATATTGGTAAGAAAGACAGAGAAATAATTACTTTTTTTGTAATAAAAAATTAAGTAAACATCTACATAAAGTAAAAATGTAATTTACTTCACATCACTGAATGAATATCAACAATAATTGTTACAGTAAGTAACTGAGTTGAGAATAATTGTTACAGTAAGTAACTGAGTTGAGAATAATTGTTACAGTAAGTAACTGAGTTGAGAATAATTGTTACAGTAAGTAACTGAGTTGAGAATAATTGTTACAGTAAGTAACTGAGTTGAGAATAATTGTTACAGTAAGTAACTGAGTTGAGAATAATTGTTACAGTAAGTAACTGAGCTGAGAATAATTGTTACAGTAAGTAACTGAGTTTTGTATAGATTGAATTTACAAGCCACTGCAAGATTTGTGTTGTCACAAAAGATAAATCAGATTCAAAATCAGCTGCTTGTTCAAAGCGATTAAAAAATGATGGCTTTTAATCAAAACGTAAGTATATAATTGCGTCATTAGCGAAATAGACCCACTGATAAAATTATTAAAAAAATCATCAGTTTAAACAAGGAACAACACATTGTATTAAGTATTTATGACTACTCAATGTTTTAAATTAAGTACATAACTAGTTACAATAATATATTCTATATTACACAAATAGCGTTTACATAAGTCAAACAAGCAAAAAGAAGGGGTATACCAAGCAGTTAACAAAAACACATATGGAAGAAAGCATGACAATGCAGCGCGGTAATTATACAAACCTATTGGTTATTTGCGGTATGCCAAATAGACTTCAACACTTCTGTAACTAACGATGAATTGTCTTTTCTTTAATTAAAGTGACAGTTATTATCTTTGCTTTGTTATAATATTCGGTAGGATATTTTTTGTTAATGGTTGACTAACTAAACACGATTTTCCATTTTCTTGCAAGTAACGTACTTTAGCAACACAAACAACACCATCGTTAGATCATTTTAATTCTTCAATGCGTGCAAACTTTCACAACTGTTTTTTGCAATTATAGCTTTTAACACTATGTTATTTAAACCAAGGACGTATGGTTGGAATCATTCTTACAAATCAGAAGCACCGATAAAAACCGAAATCTTATGGTGTTTTAAATTTTTAAAATAGTTTTGTTTTAAATAATTTTAAAAAATAAACCAACATTTAACGAGATTTTTACTTTGCTAAACTTTTTTCTTTTAATACACTAACTTTTAGAAAATATAAATGCATTATATGTAATTAAATTAAGAATACCTAATGTGCTTGAAAACCTTTTAGTTACTATGTAAGCTTTGTTTAATAAAAACTTATTTGTAAAACAACTTTAACGTCAAAAAGTTTTTTGTAAAAGTTTTTGTAAAATGTAAAATATCTGATATACAAAAATAAATACTGTAAAGTGAAATTTTTTACGAGTTGTAGGTCACATCATAATTTTTTATAGATTGAACTAGATTGTTTGAAATCCAAACTCTCTATAGCTAGATTTAACAAACCTTATAAAGGTTTGAATTAAGATATTTCTCATTTTTGACGGAAATCAAAACTTTTTTTTCTTACAACTTTGTTTTGATATTTTTCGGTAAGCTGCTTAATATACCTAAAGGGGTAAGTTGATCAACCTTCTCCAACCGGGTAATTTAAAAAACTGTGTAATTACAAGCTGTATTGGCGCAGTTTCCAACTGAATAAATTATTTTTTTAATTGTTGCTGACCAATATCGATGCGATGTTTGTTGATCACTACGCCTGCAAATTATGTGTTGCCTTGATCATTATGTTGCTTGCCTTGATCATCAGAGTAGCTGATATTAAAATTCCATAGATGACATATATTTTTTATTAATATCTGATTTCTTAAATTTGCTTTGCAAAGAGTTGATATACTTTGAAATGTTGATATACTTTTGAATGGTCTCCGACACCAAAAATACCTACGGGCGCTATTAATAGTCAAAATTTATATATTAAAATTTTTCATGACGTTTGGCGTTGAATTTTTATATTGCTCATAGTAATATCAACAAAACCAAACTTTAAGTTTATTACAAAAATATTTGTGCTACTACATAAAACATCATTACCAATACCACCACCATCACCAAGGTTGTCGACATATATGATGTTATATATGTTTTTTAAAGTTTTAATTTTTTATTAATTTATCAAACTAATAATATTTCTGAATGAAATTTTTGTTAGCCCTATGAAGCAACTGGGCGGATTATTGAAGAGTATTTTTCATTTTGAATAATCAATTTATATTTCGAAATCTCTATGATAACATCAACTGTGTTTATTTCATCTAAAATTTTGTTAAATTCGCTACATTTTTTTTTTGTCAGTTGTAAATCAAATTGAAAAAATAATCAAGGAAGAATAAGAGAATAAAGGAATATAAAAATCAATAAAAAAAACACAAAAAGATTCAATTTTTTAGGTAAATTGTAATAATTTTTTTATTCTAAAAAAATAGTTGAAAGATTTTCATTGGTTTTCCCTGCAAGTAAAATAGAGTTAAACAAAAATGCAAATCTATGTATTAATACAATAAATATCGATATAATAAATATCAATATAAAAAATATCGATATAATATATATTGATATAATATATACTGATATAATAAAGCAATAATAAAAACTATATTGATAACTTTCATTTTGGTATAAGTATGTGTTATATGTATTTCTTTTAGTTATTTTATTTAATTATGACATAGAATGTATTATGTTTTTTACTTAACTATGCCCAAAGTTAATTATTTTGAAAAATTTGATTATATATATATATATATATATATATATATATATATATATATATATATATATATATATATATATATATATATATATATATATATATATATATATATATATATATATATATATAATAATAATGATAATAATAATAATAATAATAGTAATAATAAGATGATAAATAATAATAATAGTAATAGTAATTGAGCTGTGGCATAAAGCGGAACTGACAAAATGAATATGGTCAACTATGACTACTGAACTGTATATAAAGTTTCAAATTGTTTTCTCATAGGCATCATAACTGTTTTTAAACGAATTAGTAGTTTTGTAGTTTTTAACTGCATCCGGAAGTGTATTCCAAAATTAACCACTCTATTTAAGAAAAAGTATTCTCTTTGAAAACAGTTATTTGTGAACTGTTTGATTAGTTGTTCCTTATTTTTCCTAACTGCACCTGCTATATATATATATATATATATATATATATATATATATATATATATATATATATATATATATATATATATATATATATATATATATATATATATATATATATATATATATATATATATAATAAAGATGCATCAAAAGAAATTTTAAATGCAATAAAAAAATGGTGCTCACGATTTCAAAATACATGCGGGTGCATAAAAGTGTGCCTCATAAATTTTTTGATACTATGTAATTTAGTCATTTAAAGGTGGAAACCGTGCAAAAGCTATTTTAAGAAATGAAATCAAGGAGGTATAATCAACTGAAATTGATAAAAGATAAATTGAAAAGATAGGGATTAAAATCTCTTTAGGAAGTGATTTACTAAATTTTTGGTGGAGCACGCTGTTTAAGAATGCAATACACAATAAACAAAATTTTAATCCCTATACATCTAAATATACTATCTAAATAGTTTTTGACATGCGATCCTAAAAAATACATTTAACATATATAATTTGAATAGCTTTGTATAATCTATTATTTACAGAGCATGCGTATATCTCTGCATGTTATTAATTGTATAAGTTGTAAAACCTGGTGCATTCAGTTAAGGGTTAATTAAAAATTAATTTAAAAATGTTTTTAGGCGTTTAAAATTTTTTTTATAAATTTATTATTAAGTTAAATTGTTTTTTATTTGTACTTGTATTATATTTGCATATCTCATTTTTATTTTTTTTATTTATTTTTTGTCAAGCAACCATTTACAATTAAAGGTAATTTCGTATAAAATAATTAAAAATATTAAATACAAGTACATTTCATTATTTATAGTAGTTACGAGACCTGAGAACCTGAAGAAGATAAAATCTTATCATCAGTAACCTTTGATAATAAAAATTGGAAACAAAAGTGTGTTGTTAAAAAAAATCATGTAAAGAATCTTGATTGGCAATAAGTTCAATTATGTTCTTTTTAAATTTTTGAGAGGTATTGGCTTCTTTAAGTTTACCACTCAGGCTTGTAAAATGGTTCCATATCATTGGGCCACGATAGGAAATGGCAAAGCTTGTAAGTTTTGATGTACGGAAAGGTTTTCTAAATCCTCCGATTGCGTGTTCTATCGGTTTAATGTTTTATGGAAAATATTTTCGAAAACCTTCGGCGTTTTTTTTGACTGATGTTGAAACATAAATTGTGTAATTTTGAAAATATTTAATTCACAAATATCGAGTGCCCTCATGCTTTTTAGCAGAGGTTTAGCATTTGTGAAGCGATTTTGAAAATGAATAATGCGTGCTGCGTGATTCTGTTGTTTAAGGAGACAGTCGAGTTTATATTTATTGGTACTACCCCAAACAATATTACCATAAGATAAATAACTATTTATGAATGCAAAATATAGTTGAGTTAGTGTAGATTTGTCAAAGATTTGTTTGGTTTTATATAAGATGCCAATACTTCTTGAGATTTTATTGCTAATTTGTTTAATATGATAAGTTTTTCTCCAGGATAAGTTTTCATCTATTAAAATACCTAGTAATTTATTTGTGAATGAGCGCTCAATTTTGATGTTATTTACATATAGAATTGGTAAAGATTTTGGAATAGATTGAAACTTTCGTTTAGAATGGAATATGGAAAACTTAGTTTTATCAGTGTTTAAAGATAGGCTGTTAGCGATAAGCTAGTTTGATATTTGTTCTAGTTCATTATTTGCATCTTGAAATAGAGAGATAATATTACTGTGAGAATCGAATAAAGTGGTGTCGTCTACAAACAAATAGTAGACATAGTATTTGATGCTTTATATAGATCGTTGACATAGATTAAGAACAGCAGCGGATCTAAGATGGAGCCTTGTGGAACCCTTATGATATTTTAAGATTGTTTGTCTGAAATCCATCATTTAGAGAAATAAACTGCTTTCGATCAGTTAAGTAACTGGTAAACCATTTATGGTATTCGTGGCTTATTCCATAATATTACATTTGCATAATTCATTTTCACATTTATATCTTTTAAGTATTACATTTTTATATTTCATTTTCATATTTATACTTTTTAAATGCTTAATTTAGAAAAAATAAAAAGCAGGTGATGATTTAATTAGCGATGCAACGATATATTTTTAAAACATTTTTGATATTCGGACTTACGAATCGTCTTTTTTCCTTAAGAATTGGTTAAATAGAACCAAAAATAAAATCACTAGTTACCATCATTCACTTTTTTTAATTATACTTTTGTAAACGTTGTTCTTTTTTATACTATTTGACCAATGTATCCAAGATCGAAAATGTATTGCTGCATCTCTAAGTATAATTATTAGGGGTATGATGTCTACTTTTGGCCTATGTCGATGGTGATGCTAATTGATACAGGTCAATACCGATGCATCGGCCCTTTATTTGAATTTATACTCCTTTTTTTTTTACAAATAGGTATATTAGGATTTTTTCAAATATAATGTTAAGAGTCAATTTTTATGTTTATATATATGTATATATATATATATATATATATATATATATATATATATATATATATATATATATATATATATATATATATATATATATATATATATATATATATATATATATATATATATATAGATTTTATACATAAATAAGTATAAAATTTTATTTTAGCATTTTACAATACATTTACATTTCCTGATTTTAAACTTATATCATTGTGCAGTTTGGAATTATAAGTCATATAATCATAAAATATAAGAAGATACTAAAAATGTAAGGAGCCCCTGATAAAAATCTGTACAAAAAGTATTTAAAGGTTTTTGTTGCTCGTATGCATATATATAACTCAGGTTTATACATGCATTTTCGTTTATCAAATAATTATATTTTTGATTACAATATAGAAACACTTAAATCTGTGGCGAGAGGTATGGAATTTAAGTCTTACTTCTTTATCTTGATTTTATGGGATTGCTATTAGAACAAATTATTAATAATGAACAACCGTGGCGCAATGGTAGCGTACTTGCCTCAGAAACAAAGGATCCGTGGTTCAAACCCCACCTCTGGGCAAGTTTTGCGACATCGGTTAGGAAGGAGGCGTGAACTTTCAATTAAATACTATTTTGCAGTGCTCTGTGATAAGACCGTAAGGACTTCTTGGGGCACCTAAATAGAAAAAATATTTTAACAGATTAGTATTCTTTTGAAAACGTTCTAAATTTAAAGTGGCGGAAACTTTAACTTGGCGGAAACTTTTTAATTTATTTTGAATAATTCAAGCAGCTATCTGGTTGAATAATTCAAAATAAATTTAAATGTATTTTATTAAATTCTAAATAAGTAATTTATTTATTTACTCAAATTATGTTTTATCTAGGTAAGATTTTTCAAGGAACTCCTTGTGCGCTTACGCAGTGAGTTAAGATAAAGTGTATAATGTGGATATTAAAATATTACAGATGTTTATAACTAACTGTAATATACATCTGTAATACTTTAATATCCACATTATACACTTTAACTTAACTAACGTTAAGATAAAGTGTATAATGTGGATATTAAAATATTACAGATGTGTAAAATTAGTTAATGTTGTGTTACTGATGTGTTAAATAATTCTACCTCAAATAATTTGAATTATCTTTTTAAGTTTTCAAAACGCATTTAAATTCCCCTAAAAAATAATTCAAGTTTTTTGAGTTTTTTTTAAAATTTAAACAAAGTAGTAAGTCCTGATGATGTTAATGGCAAAATATTTATAAGTTTTTATTATATTTTTATATAATATTGTTTGATATTTTAGGACATATTTTAAAAAACAATGAATATATTCTTTCTATAAAAAATAAAACAACTAAAAGTTTATAATAAATAAAAATAATACTAATAAAAAAAAATCACGCATAAGCAAAAATCAACAATTATGGCAACTCTCTTTCCTAGAACGAAATGCCAAGTAGGAAGAGCATTCTAATACAAACGTGTTTAGATAAATAAAAAATCGAGGACAGGACAGGGTAACCCAGCAGTTAAGCGACCCAAATTAAATTTATTTTAGCACTATCGTTGGTAGAGAATTTAATAGCACCTTAAAATATTTATTACTTATTAATATTTATTTAACTATTATTATTTTTATTATTGTAAAAAATATTTTTATTAATAATGATAATTGTTATTGTTGTAGGTATATAACTTATTATTATTAATAATAACTTTTATTAAATATTATTATTTTATTTAAAATGCTATTTACACATTTCACCGTTTTTCAATAATAAAAACATTAATTTAATTTAAACCGCATAACTGCAGAATCACCTGCGGCAGCTCAGGATGAAATAATCTAATCTTAAACGAGCAATATTTTATCCGTTCATACAGTGCAAAAAACAAAACCATTGATTAACAAAAAGGTGATGATATATCACAGATCTAGGATTTTATATAGGTGTAGCTAATATTTGTCAAATTACGTCATAATCGCATCTATTTAATAAGTCATTTCAATAATTACGGCATGGAAACGCTGCCAGACATTTTGATTTGAGCGTCGGTCTTAAAATTTTAAGACCGACGCTCAAATTAAAATGTTCAATTCTTTTTTTTTTTTTCATTCAATTCAATCTTTCAATTTATCATTTTAAAATAATAAATTGAAAGATTGAACAGCTTTTATATATATATATATATATATATATATATATATATATATATATATATATATATATATATATATATATATATATATATATATATATATATATATATATATATATATATATATATATATATATATATATATATATATATATATAAATCAATTTTTAATGGATTTTAGTAAAATAACTAATATTAAAATACAAAATTTGCCTTGGCTATCGTGTTCGTAAGTTAGACATACGATGTCTTACTTAGACATACAATGCCTAACTTACTATATATAATAAATAAATATATTTAATAATAAATATATATAATAAATAAATATATAAATATATTTAAAAAAACACTATTTGAACAGTTTCATTATCTATAGGATCCTCAAGAGGCTAGTTTATTACGTCTTTATTTTTTAAGAACATCTTTTTGTAGCATACACTAAAAAAACCTACACACATATTTTAAAATAAATGAAAATATGCTCTAAGAGAAAATTGCAAAAATGTTTTAACAAAAAAATAATTGTGAATATGAGAATTAATAATTATTATCATTCAACCATAGCCAATTTTTGAAGTCTCAAATAGCAACTCTGAACGTCTCTCTTCAGAAACTAAAAGTATGCTGATAATCCTGCTTATATCTGAAACAATTTCTGTATAAATTGACATTAAGGCAATGCCATTCAATCACTTTTCTAATAATTTACTTATTAAATAAGTTTTTATTCTTTTTGTATTACCTAGAATTAAATCTTTAAAAAAGTCCAGGAGTTTTTGGGAAACCAGTCATCGTCATAATTTTTGTTTGAGAAACAATAAATAGGGAGTTTTGACTGTATTTTGTTTAAGAAATAATAGTTAGGGGTGTGTGATTGATTTTTCCAAAAAGGCTTCCATAAATCCAACTCTGCATGAATAAAGGTTTGATGCGAAGATCAGAATGATAGATATCCAGAAAAATTCTTGAAAGTTCATTTTCCAAGTTTACTTTCAGGCAACTTAACATAGCGGTCGAAACTGCAAATGTCCAATATAAACAAATATGTTATCAGCTTGAAATTTTATATAGTTAACAAGATCGTTAATAAGATAATTCAGTAAAGGTAAAGTGATAGAATGCTTAAAATAATCATATAATAAAGATGAAGAGTGGTTATCATGATTGATAACCATTGCTTTCCACATTTCCTAGGCTAAGTTTTTTACATTCCAAGTCATAACTAATTCAAAAGCAATATTATATCAGTTATAGCGATAAGAATCAATACGAACTTATTTTCTCGAAGCATGTTTTTTAATTGTCAATTTCAAGCAATTTCAAGCTTAATCTAAAATTGAAATCCATCAAATTTTTAGTAACAAAAAAAGATAAATTGAAAGAAAATTCAGTCATCAACTATGAAGAGTTCTTTGCAGAAGTATCACTATCAAATAATTTTCAAGTATTATTACATATTTCTACCAAACCTTGCACTTGTAAAAATCTTAACAAGTGTTTTAGTTACTGTCTATATGCCTAACAACAATAGACATCTGTTCACGATTGAGCTATTCTGAAACTATCAGATTCATCAGCTAAAATTGAAAAGGACTTGCTTTTATTGATTTCAGAAATTAGTTTCAATAACACTGGTCAACAACAAAAAAATCACAGAACCCAGGTACTGTTCTTTTCTAATTTTTGGGTGCTGATTCTAAAAATGCCATCTCTTTCATTATATCAGGTCAGGTTTCTCTGATTTCGATACCACTTTTTCTAGAAAATGACCCCTGGCTTTTACAGATATACAGTATCCCTGTAATTCTGATGAGTATATTCATTACCCAATTATCTTAATCCAAACTTAAGCTAATAAAACAAACAGGTTCTATGATAATTTTATGGTTGGAGGGGAAAATACAACCAACCGAAAATACGATGTTGAAAAAAAACCCAATAATGTTGCATACATATGCAATATAAATGTATATATGTCATTAGTGTTAAATGTCATATTATTTCTATTAATTGTGCGTACACTGTATTTATTGCACAAACTTATTTCAAACAGTGTTTGGTATAGAATAAATATAGTAATTAAAAATATCTTGTGTGCACTTGAATTGGTACAGCCTAGAAATCTTTGAAAAAAGTTTTGAAAATCTACAAAGAAGTAATTTGAATCATTTCAAAGTAAATAAACAATTGTCATTAGTTTGTTATTTACTAATTCACCATGAGCTCCAGAGGTTGTGTAACCCAGACTTGCTCTGCTACATTTGTGGATTTTTTACTCCTATAGGGCATCGCAAAACAATAAAACCTCTGATAAACACCGGATATTTTCATTATTTTGGATGCCCCATTGCTGATCAGGACAAAAAATGGGCCTCTAGTAACTGTTCTTTGGTGCTGGGATTGTGGTTTAATAGTAGGAAAAATCATCTGAGATTTGGTGTGCCTATGGTATGACCTGAACAAATCATGTGAATGAATGCTATATTTGCATGAGCAAAACTAGTGGACTGAGTTTTAAAACAATAAACAAGACAAATTATCTCACTGTAGCATCTATAAAACCAGTTCCACAAAGTTTCAAGTTGCCAGTTATCATGCCAATTCTAGACAAGCAAATTATAGCACCTTCAGAAGAAGAGGAACCATAACATAAAAATCGTTCATCTGATACTGAATACCAACCTGAAGAATGCATGTTTGTATCTCATCTACTAAATCAGCAAGATTTAAAGGATTTGGTAAGGGACTAATATCTGTCCAAAGACAAGGCATAACAGTTGGCATCAAGACTTAAACAATAGAATTTGGTTGCTGGTGATGTACAAATTACATCCTTTTGTAGCTGAAGTTTTGAATTGTCAGGCTTCTTTCAGACAGTTAATCAGCTGTGCTTTTGTTCAGTTCATAAAAGACAGTTTTCACTTTTTAATGTTGAATATAACCGTGATGATTAGTGTCTGTTTATTGATTCCAGTGAATGTAATCTAAAGGTCGTGCTATTTCATAATGGAAATACATATCCAAGCATTCCAGTTGCACACTCGCTACACTTGAAGGAATCCTACGAAAACATGTTTGTGCTGCTGAATGCACCTAAGTATGATCAGTGCAAATGGAAAATATGTGGCAATCTTAAAGTAACTGGTTTACTGTTAGGAATGCAGAGTGGCTTAAAAAAATAGATGTGCATTTTATGTTTGTGGGACAGGCGGGCAACACAGGAGCATTACATGAAAAACAACTGGTCCCCGGTAAAAAATTTACTCCAGGATAGCAGTGTTAAATCTAACCTGACGGTTGATCAAGGTAGCATTCTCCCGCCACCACTTCAAATAAAACTAGGACTCATAAAAATCTTTGTCAAAGCCATGGATCCAGAGATGGTTCAAACATGCGCGTCAAAGTTTTCCAACTCTAAGTGAATCCAAAGTAAAGAAGGGAATATTTGTAGGCCCATAAGTTTGAGTTCTCCTGAATTACTCAGATTTTCTAAAAAAACTAAATGTTACAGAACACAGAGCATGGAATGCTTTTAAAGATATCTGCAAAAATTTTCTCGGATCATACAAAGCTCCTAAGTTTGAAGATAAAGTTGGAGAACTACTGAGTACATATCAAGATCTAGGTACTAGGATGTCTTTAAAAGTGCATTTTCATTCAGGGACAATGGACCCCCGGAATGATGGGCAACTACTGTTGGATGCTAAAGAGGGAATGTGAAATCCCGCACAGAAGAAAATGGAAGAAAACACACTTTTAATGAGATATTTAGTTTAATAGCAGCAAACACAAAACTTAAAGCGATCAATGGACATTGGATAAACTGCATTTATTTTCCACAAAAGATAGTGAACAATGTAGGCCTTGTGGTAAACAAAAATACAATAATAGGATTGGATGAAAGTTTTATAATCTGAATTGGTCTATTCACTGTATTAAAATTGTAAAATGAATAGCCTGTTAGAATAAAAATGTATAAAAACATAATTTATTTTTGTTTCTGTTACATATGTTAACCATTACATATGGGGCAGTCAGCCTAGAATGGTATCTTATGAGGTGTCAGGTATCTAGAAATCCAGACCTAATACAGAAAAACTACTTTAATTTTCAGAATCAGCACCCAAAACTTAGTTATTATTATTTATATCAATCGAAGACACCAGGCAAATATATTTTTTGTAAACAAGTGTAATTAGTTGAATTAAAAAGACAGAAAAATCTCTTCAAAAGCCTAAGTAACGCACTCTATATGTTGATTTTGTTGGTTTTAGATATGTATGTTGCTTTTTAAAGGGCTGTTATTAAATGAACTTATAAGATAGTGTCACTTGCATAAATTCCAAAATTAAGCAGTTTAAAGCAGCCGTGGTAGCGCACTTGCCTCAGAAGCGTAAAATCCGTGGTTCAAATCCCACCTCTGGGCAAGTTTTGCGACATCGATTGGGAAGGAGACGTGAACTTCCTATTAAATGCTCTTCCGCGGTGCTCTGTGATAAGACCGTAAGGACTTCTTGGGGCACCTAAAATCAACATAAAAAAAAAAAAAAGTAGTTTAACAAACTTTTCTTTAACTATACTTTTGGAGGATTCGCCTCTATTATAAGAGATCTCCTATAATGTATTATAGTTGATTCTACTGACAATAGGATCAGCTTATAAGATCCTCTTTAATTGAAGTTTAAAATCAAAGATTAAAATATTCAAAAGAAAAAAAATTGTAATACTTTAATTGCTAACATTTATAGCAAATATCAATAAAAATTTTTTATATAGATCAGTAGCAAAACTATTACTGTTGAACAAAATAAGAACTTTATAAAAATATAAGTAAAATAAAACAGTTGTATATAGGTAAACAAAGTAAGTAAGAAAAAGCATATTATCTTTTTATAATAAATATAGTTCATAAAAACAAGGTTGAAAAATATACATACTTTAAAGCTACAAATCTATTTTAAATTCGGTATAAAAACATTCATAATCATCTACTAGCCAAAAGCTTATCAATAAATTAAACTGGTGAGATCATTAGGATTAGTAAAAAATTATTTTTTTCATTTAGAATTTCTTTCAAAGCATATGCCCCTTAATTACCAACTTACTAAAGGCGTTTGTGTTATTTGGATTTAATTTAAATATAAGTAGGCACAAAAAGGTACATAAGTACAGCCGCAACGCGAAAAGCAATGTAGCGACAGCCTTCGAGTGTTAACGGCGTACGACCTTACAATGAAAACATATTATTTTGTAAAAAACATTAAAATCGGGTCGTTTTTACTTTAATACATTTAATCATAGTCATAAAATACTGTTATTATGACTATGATTTAATTAAAATTGCCGTAAAGTAGCTCTGTGGCTTTGCCACCATACTCATAAGAAATATATTTATTCTTACTCAATGCAACTAAGGGATTGTCCATAAATTACGCAACGCAAAATTTATTTAAAAAACAGAAGTAGAAGGTATTAAGCTTATTTACGCGGCGATTTTTATTTAACTTAATGGGCTATTTTGATTTTTTATATATATTAAGACTGCGAGGAAAAAATTTTTTTAAAGTTTGCGTTACTTAATTTATGGACGATCCCTAAGGCATACAACAAACAAACTCGTAAAAATAAAAAGTCGATAATTTAAAACAAATCCGATTGGTTGTTAGTGGCAAACCGAAAAACTTTTTAGTTAATGGTATTTAATTTATACCAACAAAGACTTCGAATTGAAAGTAATTTATTTATAAAGTTTACCACCACTGATTTTGATTGTTTACGCTGGAACGTACTCTTGTCAAACCCCTATTCTGACATTAAGTGTCCTTTGCGTCCGCGAACTTGTATTTCTAGGAAATAGACAAAATGGGGTATACAGGGATTTGCGCAGCGGTGCGCACATACACCGGCTGATTTTATGAGAGAACATGCAGCGGAGTGACCAAACAACGACTGAGGGTTTGGGGTAGGCAGGTTCTCTTTTAAATAAAGAAGTCGTTTTTTTACATTTTTGGACCTTAAGTACAGCGTCGGAATAAGGGTTTTACAAGAGAGTCTTCCGTTTACGCTATCTGAATGGAATAATTTATTACTTCAATATGGCCAAATAAGTCCCGCGTATTTCAAAAAATGATACTAGATACTGAAAACAGTTTTTTAAATTGGGCTAAAAGTTATGATTGTTTATGCAACAACAACTTTGGTAGAAAAATTAACACTACCATAGGTTATCTAAATCTAACGTGACATTATTGTTAAACATACTCATTTAGGTGTGGTATTGAAAATAGTAACTTCAATTTTCATTAAAAAAAGGTTTTTCATGGATAATTTTCCCAAATAATGTTTGATTAGAAATGTCAAGTTACATTCATTGAAAAAAACACCAATACGTGCTTTTATGAAAAAATCAAATTCATAGACTTATCTATAGCCAAGCCCCGTGGCACTTTATGTTGAAAATTGCAAAGCACTTTATGTTGAAAAACTTATATTCTTGTTCGCAAAAACGTGTACCAGACCTTAATTGCATTGAGTATGACTATGTTGCCACAGAGCTATTTTATACAGTGCAATTACCGATCTATTATTTAATTCGGTTTTTTTTTCAATTTTGAGTAATCGCTTTTAAAACCGATTTATATATATATATATATATATATATATATATATATATATATATATATATATATATATATATATATATATATATATATATATATCCTTATAGCGAGACGTAATTTATGGACGACCCCAATCTGGAAAGTTTAAATAAAAAGGTAACTATGGTAACCACCGCATGTAATACAACCGGAGAATAAAATATAATATGTACTTCAAAAAAGTAACACATATAAATTCAAGCAAATTTTCTCAATAAAAAACCAGAAAAATCTTTAAATGCTGATATTTACCATGTAAAATAATCTATTAGAAAATACAATGCTATCCTAAACGATATTGAGAAATGGTAGTTGACAAATGTTTTTGAGCATAAAGTGTGTGTGTGTGTGTGTGTGTGTGCGTGCGTGTCTGTGCTCTAGGTAACCGCAATTATAAAAAGTATACTGGAAAATTAAAAAAAAGACTATCACATAAATAAAAATAGAAACTAAAACGGGTACTTTAATGTATTGTTTTACAAAAAGAGTCTACATCAAAAACAAATATAGAAATGTTTAAGAGTATGGTGTTAGTGCTTCAATCTACACATTGTAAACTCAATCTCATGAAGTCGATAAAAGTTCATAAAAGTATGATTTAGAAATTACATACTAAACTGCACTCTTAAATTATGCATCAAAAATAAAATTGTTATGAAAATTTCAGAGCTCTAGCTACCCTACAACTATTTGTTGCAAATCAAATTGAACATATGGTTGCTTATAAAAAGATATTTCAAAGATCTTTGATTCATCTTAAATCATTTGCTATACAATTGAAAAAGCTGGCTTAAATATGATTAAATAAGTTAAACTTGATTATCAATGGTTTTTTGTATAAGATACTTTAATGAATTCATAAATGGCTGGTTAAAACAATGTCTTATCTAACAATTGTCTTGTCAAATTACAGTTGAAAATAAATAGGTATAAAAGTTTTTAAAAGTAAATGTAATTTTATCAAAAAAAAATATAAATATAAGTAGTAATCCATTAGTTATTTTCGCACTTTTTACAACCCTTCCTCCCTGTCAAGTCAACAATTTATTTAAAAGCTTCCTGTGATCTTCTTAATAAAATAACGCAATACAAATTCAATGTCTTTTTCATTGACTAGTTATTAATGCAAAACTATTACTTTTTTATCTAAAGGTTTGTTTTAAACTCTTCTCTCCCACATGTCCATAGTTATCAAACAAATAGTTATCAAAAAAATTTTCTTATTCCCTTATTTTGCTGACATAACTAATGGGTAATTCCTGAGTTATTTTAATTTTAAAATATTATTCTTTGCTCTATTAGATTTTACATTACATAAAATAATTAAGGAGATGAATTTAGTTTTGAAAGGCATAATTATGTTTGTCTTCACAATTGACACTTGGCTTTATTTGCCAACAGTTAAAGCCAAGGTTCAAATTTTTTATTATCACACCTAACTCATATAAGTCATTGTAATTTAACAAACAAGTAATATGTGTCATAAAATATGGTAGTGGTGCATAAATACAATGCCTGGTAATAATGCCAGGAATTTGATGGGGTTCAACATGTCCTTTTCCCCGATAGTCTTGTTTGTCAAGGTTTTATTTGTTAAATTCAAACTGTAACAACATAAAAAGATTAAAATTAATGGAACTTTTATTTATCAAAATTTGCATAATTCAATTATGTTTAAATTATCATATTCAATTATATTTAAATAACTAATTATTAATGCATATTTGATTAATCAATATGTTCTGACAAAAGATCTTACAACCAAGGTCATTTATAAATACAGGGCGGTCCAAAAATATTAAGTTTAAAAATGCAATCCTCCACAAGGCTATCCTTATTCCATATGCTATTACTGATTTAATTCCAAAATTTGAATAAAATTAAGTAATATTTAGAGGTAGCAACTTTATAAGAATTCAATATTGAAAATTCACAAAATTTTCCTTATTGATTTTTGACAATGTAAGTTGTTGTTCTTAATACTTCATTATACTTCATTGTTTCTTAAGACTAAACAAACTTTAAAAACAAGCTTTAGCTTGATAATATAATCATAAAGCAATATTGAACAATAGTTTCTTAAAAGTTTAGAAGTGTTCTTAGTGAAACTTAAAAGCTGCTTTCGTCGGAACAGGAAACTCTTTCCGGTGGCTGGACACAAATTGCAACAGATACTGTTTCTGAGTTGAGTCTGCAATGGTGCACGATAGTCGAAATCTTTGAAGTCCAAACATTTGCGTGGATTTACATTTGGTGGCAGAAAAAAGTTGACAACCATAGAAGCTTTGGTATCATCATCAACGTGTTCATCAAAGAAAGCGAGAGCAACATGTGTCTTCGAAAAATACCACAAGTGCCAACCTAATGCCTTGATAGCAGACTCTCTGAATTTGATATTTAGGTACTTGTGTAGTAGAATTAGGAGATTCATATCATTGAAAGAAGCTCTTGATGCAAGAGGAACTCCATGTCAATAGCGGGCATAGACCAGTGATACAAAAAGTGAAATGGACTTGATTCCAGCTATCTCTTTTGCATTAAGTTTGGCCCGATCTTTAACTAGAAAAATCTTGATAGAATAGATGGCTTTAGCCATCCATCTGGCATGATGCACTGCTTCGGGTGCATGAAAACTAAATGTGCCTTTGTCTCCAAGGAAAACATAACATAGCTGTAGTAGCTTCTTGTAGTCATAACGGGGAAGTTCTGCATGTATCACATCCCTGAAAAATGATATCATATCTGCACGAAGACCAATGGACATACCTTCAAAGAGGATGTCAGGTGCAGACTTAAAATCATCCTTGTTGATGAATGGCCACATAGTTTGAAATCATTTAAATAGACCTATTTCAGGTCCACTGGATGGTCTAAGAACAGCAGAGAATACATTGGCAAGCACGATCTCAAATACGTGATGGCGACAAGCAATCCATACAAGCAAGCGCTTGTGCCACTGCCCCAACAACAAACATGGGACCTTGATCAGGAAGGTTGACTGGGTCAAGTGCAGATGCTACTTCATTCGTGATGATGGATTTTTTTTAACTTTATTGAAGCTGGTGTAGAATTGGTTGCTGTTGATAGGATGATATGATAGAACTTTCTGCAGAACTTTCTGCAGTCTGATATGATAGAACTTTCTCCAATCTAGCAGCTTCTAGTGAAATTTTTCTTCTTTTACAGGACTATTTATTGGCTAATGGCTGGTCAATTCCAGCCATGCTGGCTTGAGGGATCTTTTCGTTGCATTTGTAAGAACTGCTTGTCCTCTTCATTCAACTCATTGGTCATGAGTTGCACGGCATCCTTGCAGGAGATATCAAACAGTTCTTTAAGATCAGTTTTAAACTTCCTCAGAAGCGGCTACCATCTTTCTGCCTTAGTCGATGTTTGTTCAATAAACAGTATTTATCGTATAATTTGCAAAGTTTCCACACTCCAGAGTCAATACGTTGTGTAGGAATCCTAGCCTTCATCCAAATTTTTAAAGTCGCATCCATAGCCAGTTTTGAACTTCTAGCAATTGTTAGTCCATTTTCAATGTGGTGGAACATAAAATTTTTCAAGACTGCACCATTTGTCGGCAATTCAGAACCAAGAATTTCCTCTTCACACTTACCAATCAGCCAAACTTGTGGTGAACTTCTGGTCATAGGCTGCATCATTGTTATCTATGATATAAAATAATTATCACAGAAGTTTTGTAAAGTACTGTAATTCATTAAAACAGCTTTAAATTGTTTAACACAAATATTAATACTGTTTATAAATTCATCAATGGTCTAATAATCGCCAATCGCCAAAAAGCAACAATGTACTTAGTTCCTAAAAATTATTGGTCTTAGTTCATACACCGCTTACTTAAGACCAATAGATTAATAAAATAATACATAAATAAAATTGTAGATGCTATACACTATTTTAATCAGTTTTTACGTAGCGAGAACCCTGTCATGAACTTAAAATAAAAATTGTTCTTTTGGTTGCTACCTCTAAATATGTTCTAAATTAACCAAAATTTGTCCTGAACATTCCTATTACCAAATGAAATGAAGGGAACCTTGTGGAGCAGCATTTTGTTAACATTTATTTTTTATCATTGTATCGTGGACCACCCTAATAAATACTTTAAATTATTTTAACGTAAATACACCATTTATATATAAAAATATATTAATGGTGTTAAATAATATTAATTGCAGATAATAAAAATAATAATAAATTGGCAAAAGCAATAATAACAAAAATAAGATTATATAATATTAATAACAAATCAATATCAATTTAAAAACGACAATTGAATATATATATATATATATATATATATATATATATATATATATATATATATGTATATATATGTATATATATGTATATATATATATATATATATATATATATATATATATATATATATATATATATATATATATATATATATATGTATATACATATGTATATATATATATGTATATATATATGTATATATATATATATATATGTATATATATATGTAAATATATATATATATATATATGTATATATATATATGTATATATATGTATATGTATATATATATGTATGCATATATATATGTATATATGTATGTATATATATATATATATATATATATATATATATATATATATATATATATATATATACACACACACATATATAAATTGTTTTAATTGTAGTTGTATTTGATGGTAAGTTTATCATTAAATGAATTGTTTTAAACCTAATATTTTAGCAATACCTTCATTTTTTGTTATGAGAAATGAGTGCTACAAAAAGAATTAGAAGTACAAAAGATTTACAACTGAGTCAACAACAGGAGTTGTCGGTACGTAATGACTATCGCGGATCAAGTGTCTCATTTGCATCATCTAAAAGTTCACCTTGGCATGATGACACTAGTTTTATTTTAAAGCAAAAGGCTTTATCTTCTAGCGAGAAAGAATTAAGTAATTTGCAAAGTACAACTTCTATGAATCAATTCAAAAGACCAAAGCCTATACCTTTTAAGGAAATGTTCTTGAGAAGCTTAAGAGGTATTATGATGGTTACTATGGTAATGATGATGATGATAATGATAACGATGATGATGGTGATAATGATGAAGTTGATGATAATGATGATGTTGATAATGTTGATGATGAAGATAATGATGAGGATAATAATAATGATGATGACAATGATGATGATGATGATGATGATGATGATGATGATGATGAATAAAATCAAACAATGATGATGATGATGATGATGATGATGATGATGATGATGATGATGATGATGATGATTATGATTGTAATAATGATTATAAAGATGAGTTTTACCATTTCGAATCTCTTTAATAGGTTTATGGAAAACACGATACTCTGATGAACTTAAGGATAAAACAGAAGCCATGAAAGTTACATTGAAGGAACTTGCAATTTATGTTTTTTTTTTAATGATTGCTTGCATAAGTAAGATATTTTACTTTTATTTATAATAACAACTTTAACTTTTTAAATGTTTGGTCTTAAAACTATCAAGTTCAAGTCTTAAGTAGCACCATAGTTCTTTAAGATGCATATGATATAGCACCATAGGTCTTAAAGATGACTTTTATATGTTTGTTTTAGAAAAGAAATATTAATAATAAAACAATTTTTTTCAAAACCTAAAATTCAGTACAGTTGCTTATAAACATTTTTTTTAGTATACTTTGATTTAAATAAATATTTTGATTCTAATAAGTGTTTTTACATGTATTGCTAATATATTTTAATAATCTTCAGGTAAAAATAGAAGTTGTCACAAATAAAATCTTTAATCAAATAAAACAAATTCTTAAATCTCTCTAAAACATTTATCTTGTACTTCATCAGACTCACCCTATCATTGCACTTTTTACTATTAAATACCCTATTATAACATTTTTTACTACTAGTCTAAGGGTATCTTTGACCAATGGTAAAAGGTGCAAGGTGAACCAAAAGAAAACTATACAAAAATTTAAAAAACATCAATATTTTTTAAATTTTTTAAAAATTGGTTTAAATGCTGTTTTAGAACGAAAATAAGAAAAGTTTTTTTTTTTTATTAATTCATCTCTCCGAGACTCCAGAGGCATCACTATAGTCAAAGAGGCTTTTTTTTTTATCATTATTTTATCACTCTCTTATTAGTAACTCAAGGTTGCTGCGCAGATGTGAGCCCGGTACTTCCAGAAATGTAGGTGGATTTGTAACTCTAGATTGTGAGTTGAGTGTCACTAATCTACTTCAACAGTAGGGTATTTGTCAGAAGTTCAAGAAAAGACGGGCTAAAACCTATTGGAAACCTACAAAGTTCAAAATATATAATGATTCTATATATTTAGTATAACTTTTAATAAAAATTTTGTAGAATTTGTTAAAAACTTTAGAATTTGTTAAAAATTTTTAAAAATATGCTTTAAAAAATAATTTAATAAAAAATATGCTTTTTATTTTAATTATAATTTTAATAATGCTTTTAATAAAAATTTGATACTTTCAAAACTAAAGCTAGAACTCCTGAAATTTCATATAATGCCCATACTAACAAATGATGTATTTATAATTATAAAACATGTTAACATATTTACAATTTCAGTTACCTTTGGAATGACCAGCACTTCAATGTTTTATATGACAAATGCAATCCAAGGTATTATAAATACTTTTTATTTTTTTTTATTGATATTTTCAATGTTTAGTAAAGTAGCATGTAATTAATTAAAAACAAATAAAAGTATGTCCTAGACAGTACTTAGTAGGAAGACAAATTAGAACAAGCCATTAATAAAAATGATGATGAATAAACTGGCATCTTGAACCACATCTTAAATATTTCACATCTTGATATTCAAGATGTTTTTAAGTCTTAACAATTTATGTTTTTACCAAAAAACCAACTTTAAAAGTTAAATTGAAACACACAAACAAACACACACAAATATATATGTATACACAAGCAAATGTTCAAAAAAAAAGTACATGGGAAACAAGCATCAACTGATTGTTTTGTTTTAAAATTTCTTAAGCTTAAATTTGGAAATTATACATATTGTAAGTAATAAACACTTAAAGTTAAGATTAAAAAACCTAACATAAAGTTTAAATTTTAATACTAAAACAACATCTAATTAAAGTTTTATACTTTAAATTTTTAAAGGTTTATTTTATTAAATTTAAAATTTTGTTAAATTAAGTGAGTTTGATTAATTAAACATTAAGTTACTAAATTTGTTTATTCAAAAATATACTTTGTTTGTAGTAAATTTAACTTTTTACTATTTTTAAAATATTTTGTTTCAGCAACACGTTTTAGAATCGTTTCAGAAATACATGTTAGAAACATCAATTTTTGTTGTGTTAAGGTGATCAAAAAATAGCTTTAATGTTAAATAACATTAAAATAGATACTGGCATTTTTTTTTTATAAGTTAGTGGAAAATTTGCCAAACTTAAAAAGAAAACCGCAACCTCAAATCAGTGTTTGTAGCAAGAAAGGTATTTTATTCTATAGTAGAAAATTAATTTCAAAATTCTCAGCACATTTGAAACTCTTTTGATTTTCAGAAGAATATATCATTGTATGATAAAGAAATAATGTGTGTTGATAATTTTTTTTTTTCTTACAACAAGGCTGCAAGCAACCATTATTAGAGTTGGAAGTTACTGGAAGAGAAAAGATGAAGTTTATAAAGCAAGATAACGATTAACAGATGACTTAAAAGATTGCAAATTATATGAATCAGGAAAACAAGATGAATATGAACAAATTATGTTTACTATGCATTTTTGCACCTTGTCTAAAAGAAAAAAAAATTCAAAGATTCGCTATATATATGGCAGCAATATTGCATACAAGGACGGATTTGAGATTTGTAGAGATAAAAAATAAAATCCAGAGTAAGAAAGTGGGGAGTATGATAAAGAGATACAACCTTAGCAGATGCTATTTTTGCAATGAATTTGATATATGGTTTCCAAAAAGATCGGCAGTTAATCCAAGAAGATGAAGGGTAGATGACTCATTGATTACATTAACATTCACAAATACAGGAAGATCTAGGTTGTTGTGATAACTAGCTGAAAATAATTGAGTTTTATCTGAGTTGAAATTCACTAGCCACTGAGAGCTCCATACTGTAGCAGAAGTGAGATCCTTCAAGCTCAAATGCTACCTCCAAGTAATCAGAGAGTGTTGGTTTCTTATTAAGACAAGAAACGGTAGTCATCAGTGAACAATGCCACCTAAGATGTGAGAATTTCTGGGAGATTGTTAATATAAATTAAAAAAAGTATAAGGCTAAAGATCTTGAGGAACCCCTGAAGTTACAGGAAATGATAAAGAGTGATGTCCATCAAGGACAACTTTAAGCTACAATTGGTAAGGAAAGATTCAATAATCTTAAAGATGTTACCTGATACACCGTAAGAAGAAAGCTAGCTTATGGAGAAGACCAGTATGCCAAGCTTTATCAAAGGCTTTAGAACTTTAAACTTAAATTTGTTTCATTTAATATGCACATTCTATCCAGTGATGAATTTTTTCCCTTATTCATATGACAAAACCACTGGAAAAAAGGGAGCTGCGAATGCTTTACTATTTATTATTTTATTTTTATACGTCTTTCACTAACACTGTTTGTTTTCTTGGATTGCATAGTTTTTTCTTGGATTGCATACTTTCTTGCATAAGATGATCCACTTTTAAAAATGTTGAAATTGTATCTCAGTTTAATTTACTAATCATAGTTAATTTAATATGAAATATGGTTTTAAAATAGAGAATATGCCATTTCTGTACACAAATTACTTCTTTTAGAAATCTCGAAAAATTTTCATTCATGCTAAAAATTGAAGTTTTTTTTTTTCGTTGAAATAATCTTTGTCACATTCTTCACATTGTATTTTTTTTGTGAGAAATCTGCAAAAAATAAAAAAAATTTGTTTTTATTTAATTATTTGAGTGCTTTTTGTTGTTGTTGTTTATGTCAAAACAACAACAAAAAAACAAGTTAAAATAATTGCAGAAGGCACATTCAATTACACCATTTATATATGCATATATGTGTTGTATGCATACACATATGTTATAACTGATCATGCTACAAAAAACAACAATACAGCATTTAGCATTAGATGAAATATATTAACATATTAAACTTGATTTTTGCTTGTAAAATTGTTTTTGTTTAATATTTATTTATTGATTATAGGTGTACTTGCTCCCACTCCTCCCAAAGAAATGCCAGGAGAAAGTGGAGATGTGTTTGAGGTAAGTTTTAAACTTTACTAATAAAATTTTTTAGTTTCAAACTAAACTAAAGATAATAGAATTTTGGTTTACATGATTATTGTTTGTGTTTATTTAGTTTCATTTTGATATCACTACATACATACATACATACATACATACATACATACATACATACATACATACATACATACATACATACATACATACATACATACATACATACTCAAAGAAGTTGTAGAGACAGTTTTTAAAATCTTCTTCATTGTCAAAGGTTATGTCTCTATGGTTCAACAAGGAGCGAAAAGGTGGTAATTTGTTAATGCAAGGTTCCGAGAATACGGCTGGTGAAGACAGACCTCCCGTTTCAGTTATGAAGGAGTATGGTTTGACCTTGTTGATGAAGTCTTTTTAGTTGCATAGCCTCTTTTACGCTGTGTGGCTGGGCAATGTAGGCCTTCTTGGTCACCATGACATTCTTTCCAAGCATTTTTTAGTACACCATACCCTCCCAGTCCCACCCAATGCAGATCATAGTTTGCTTCGGATGAAAGTCAGACTTGACTTTCGACTTTGGCGTATCTCCATAATCAATGAAACTTATACTGTAAAAGTTTAATATTGATTAAGAAAGCAACACCAAACTTTCATATGCTGATGATTGAGATTCCTACAGCCGAAATATTATCATAAAAATACTTTTAATTAAGAGTTTACTGTAGATACAACAATTATACCTTGCGCTAATTTATTCCAATGGTTTGCAACACAGTTTTTAAACATATGCTAACATTCTGGGTAACTTTTGATTAGTTATAGTTTTAAACAGATATTTTTTAAAAATTAAATGCTGAGTTTGATGACAAAGCGTAAAGGCACCAAGGTTTTTAACTTGGTTTAAAACAAACTTTTAAATTCTTCAACAGCAGTTCTCTGTAGTATAAACAAAGCAAGTTAATTGCTATGCTTATGCATATCACCTAGTAATTTTATTTTATATCTCATCAATAACAACAAATTTTTTACTTTTTTGTAATTAAAATCTCATTATGATTTTCTTTTGTCTTCTGGCACCCACTTATTCTTACATTAAATAAGTATATCCATTTTTATATAACTATTCTTATAAATTTATATATTTTTACAATTTCAAGAAAAAATAATAATATTTAATGAAAATTTGTTGCCTTCAAAGCCTTGGCACCTGGGTGAAAATCACCCATTGTATTCCCTTCGCTGGGCCTGTATTTATATATATATCTACTATAGCATATATAAATCAGCAATTTCTTACTATTTTGCTTATTTTTATAGCATGAAGCGTTTTCAGAAAAAATGAAGCATAATGAATGAAGACTACTGCTCCATCATAAACCCTCATTCAATGTAGCACCACTTTTTTGTGGCAGCAGGCTATAAAATAATGGATGCCTGTAATAAAGCCCCCAGCATCAGGCTATACCAGTGTGGCGTCAGACATCTTATCAAAATATTTAAACATACATACTATTAGTTTACTTTTACAAATCATATGTACAGTGCAAATAACACTAAAGGTTAAAACATGCTATTAAGCAGCCTGTAGTAAATAAATAAACTGAATCGAAGTTGTTATCTAGATTGCAGTAGTGCATTTCATCAAATGTCATTCTTAACACTACTAGGTGTTAGAAGAATTTCAATAGTTTCCCTAAATAGTTCAGTCTATTGTCATTTGTTTCAACAAACTGTTTGGCAATTTTATTAATGTTAATTTTGTCCATTTGTGTTTTGTGTATCTGAAAAATCATGATGTTGTTTCAGGTGATTGCCTTTAGTTTGTGATCAAACCCATGTTTTTACTCTCCTCATTACACTATAGCTTAATGATAATGTTGATAGAGGCATGGTGCAGTAAAGCTTCATTATTTTTTGTGTTAGTATAATGGCAACTTTGAAAGCTGGCATGACATTGAAAATATTTGCATTTATTGCCACTCTGTAATTTGATCGGTGCATTAGCATTGTGCTGGGTAATGATTGTTGCTAGCCCCTTTATCTGATTTATATTAAAGCTATTAATCCATCCTGCTCAAATCTCTCACTCAAAATGTTCTAAATAGCATCAATTGCTTCAAAATGAGGTTTCCTTTGTTTATGCCTTGATTTGAAAATTTGTCATTGCACCGCCAATGTATTACTCTTTGACAACACCTGTCAGATGAATTTCTTGTAATTGCTTCAATTGAGTCTCTAAAATTGCAAATAATTCAAAAATGAGAAGAATTAGAATTGCAAATAATTCAAAAAAAAGGTAATGGTTCTTTAATTTATGCTCTTATTTCTGTCGCAATAGTCTTGTCACTCTTAAGTGATCAAGTCATCATCAAGCTTTTTTAACAAGATTTTTTTTAACAAGATTTTTTGTTAGATTTTATGTTATTTTTAGAAAAAAAATACTAACTCAAAAAACTATTACTTTCTTGCATGAAGCGGGAGCGATTGCTCCTGTCACATGAAACATGTTCGTTAATGGAATATTTATTTATTGCAAGCGCAATAAAAAAGGCTCCTTAATTTAGTTACGAGAGTAAAAAATCGCGCTCGTCCTAAAAATTTGGGAGAGAGAAAACTAATAATGGTTTACTTGATTTTATATTAAATTTTTTTTATAAAAAGTTTTTATCAAAGATTCTTGGTTAATTCAACAAAAAAGTTCGCTTATTGATAAAAACAAAATAATCTCTATTCAAATATCTTTAATTGCGTTTTTTTAACTGAGGTAAAATGTTAAAGTTATACTTCAATTAAAAAACTCATTTTTTCATGTTAACTTACATCATTCTGTTGAAATTAGAGTGCAAATTTCTACGAACAATAAATGGTAATTTGTGAATAAGACTTCTTTATATAAAACGTTTACAGCAAACATTTAACAAAATTAAATAAAATTTTATTTATTTATGTAAGTTTATTAATAATATTAAATTGTGTAATAAATACAAATCAATTATGAAAAACGTTTTTAATTTAATTTTGGAAAAGCATTTGCTAAAAACCATATGTATAATAATAAAAGTTTTTTTATTTAATTTCGAAAAAAATATTTCTGAAAAGGTTGTGTTTTCAACGGTGACCAGTTTGCTTACCGTTAAAAACAAAATAATCACTAATCACATATTTTTAATTGCGTTTGAAGTTGAAAGCAGTTGAAGTAAAACATTAAAAAATTTAATTGCGTTTGAAGTTAAAAGCAGTTGAAGTAAAACATTAAAAAAACTCGTTTTCTAAATATTAAACTATGTCATTCGGTAAATTAGAGCATTAGAAATGTTTTTGGCAAAAATTTAACTAGTTTTAAAAAGCTTTTGTTATTAAAATTATAACTTACATGATTAATAACTTAATTAAAATTATAAATTTATTTGAGAAAAAGAAAAGTTTAAGTTATTGAAAACGGTTAAAAAAATTATAAAAGTTCTATTAGCGTTAGCAACGAAAAAACATTAAATATGTTTTAAGAAAAAGAAATTGTTATTTTATTATTTTAATGTTTTAATGATGCGAAAACATTATGAATATTTTAATTAAACAAATGAAATAATGAAAAAAAAATAAAAGATTATGAACTTATTTCTAATAAATTCAATGTAATAATAAAAAAAATTTACTGTAGTATTAATTGAAAGATAAAAACAATAACAAAGAAAATACATAAAAGATAAATTTATTATACATTTAGAACTAGGCGGAAAAAAAAAATACAATCAAATGCGATCAAATAATAAATAAGTATTTAGGAAGTCAAAAGAATTTTAAACGTTTTGTCAGGCAGTGGGCTGCTAAATAATAATTTTAAAATATTTATCCTCTTAAGAATGCTGTATAAAAATTAAAAATTAATAAAATTGTGTGGAACACCCATATCCAAAAATAAAAGATCGCTCCCAATAACTTATTGAAGAGCATGCATAATCGTGCTTGCTAAAAAAATTTTTGAATTTTACAGGGGCAAAACATCGTGCTGGACAATTTTCTTCATGCCAAGGCCTGATATATATATATATATATATATATATATATATATATATATATATATATATATATATATATACACATACTTACATATATATATATGTATATATATATATATATATATATATATATATATATATATATATATATATATATATATATATATATATATATATATATATATATATATATATATATATATATATATATGTATACACATACATATATATATATACACATACACACACACACACACACACACACACACACATATATATATATATATATATATATATATATATATATATATATATATATATATATATATATATATATATATATATATATATATATATATATATATATATATATATATATATATATGTAGAACTAAATAAAAAAAAATTTAATTTTTGTTATGCACAGTGGGCCAAAATTGACATGAAATGGATAAACAATCATAATTCCTTTATTTTAAAGTTGTCAAATTGAAAATTTTATGTGACTCTGTAGTCAACATGAAGATCTTTTTTAAAAAAAATATTTTTTTTATGCAGATGCAGGCACCATAAACACCTTTATAGAAAAGGGTGTATAGGGTGTTAGAGATTTTAGACAACTTTTTGTTGTTTTTAGAAACAGTTTTTCCCAGATTCAAAGCATTAATTAATTAAAATAATTGTGACGTGTTAGACTCCCTTTAATAAACAAAAAAACATTTATTTAATAGATATTTTATCAGAAATTAGAGTGAAAATTCAAAACTATAAGTTAAAAAAAAGTTACAACATAAGTTTAATACAATCTTTGTTAAAATCAAGTTCTCTAATACATCTTAAAATCCTTCTTAGAGAGCTATTAATTGGATCTGAACTGCATAATAATCTTCGCATAACATTTTCATTGGTGATTTTTCTTAAATATTTTCTCGTAAAGTGTTCTATATAAATTTTAATGTCTTTATTTCGACCTTCCTGAGCTTACTCATAAAGAAGACCTTCTGGTATTGGTTATCTCATATAACGTGAATTAGAGTTTTATGTACAATTTAAGGCATTGGAAACCATGGTTACAGAGAAACGTAGAGCTCTGCTGTTTCTTTGGTATAGTTTTCAAGTTCATCTGCATTAATTTGATGTTTGCACAATAAAGCACAAAGATTTGCATAGAAACGTTTCATGAGATTTTTATCTAAGCCAAGTATTTCAGCAGACAACTTATAGTTTAGGAGTAATTTTTGTGCCGTGTTTCCATCATTTGTTGTACCTGTACTGCTGCTTTTTGGTACATCTACAATTAAACCTAAGTAATCTTTCTTCTTTTGTTGAACAAAAACCTTTTTTTTATTAACAATTTCTTTATCATCAACTCCTCTAATTTGCTATTTTCCTAATTAAATCCTATAACTTATATGAAGGCAGCATTCAAAGTACCTAATCCATGCATGTAATGTGCTCAATCCAAGCTCAGTAGAAACTGTATTATAGATTTTTAAAAAAGCAACATTTAGATTGTTCATATTGGAAGGGTTTAGTCCACAAGTACTACATACTTGGAAGAAATTACTTGAAGGCGAAACTGCACTTTTCCAACAACCATTGTGCATTCTAACTTATGTTTGATAACAAAGAAATTAAAGATCGTTGGTTTCAAGTTACTGTTCTTAAAGAAAATATATTCTTGCTTTATAAGCTTAGCACTTTCTTTTACATATTGAAAATGTACGGGACGGCAGTAAAGTGTCAAGGATGGTTTTTCATTATTTTATAGTGATTCACCAGATTCTTTAATATAATGTTTAATTGGAATAATGCAGCATAAAAATAAAGATTCTGTTCCTCATCATAACTGATACTTATCTTGTCTTCTGTACTTTGTTTGTATAATGATTTGTCGGTTGAACCATCGAATCCTACTTTGTGTAGGATTAGACAAGAATAGATTTCTCAGGAGCCTTTACAGACTTATTGAGTATTTTTAATAACCTGTATGTAGTATGGTCAATAAGGCTTTGTAAATCAACTGAGGCTGAATAATCAGTAGTTTGTTTCCACAATCAGTTACGCTTAAATCTTTTTCTTCCCTTCATTATAAGTTGGATACAATTTGTTTCATTTAGAAACTTCTCCAATGCAAATTGTTTGGTAATCGGCTTTACTAAGTCGGCAGTCCAAAATCAACGCTAATGTTTTTTCTCCAGTATACATTGTTGTTGAATTAACTGATTTTAATATTTGCTTCACAACCTTGAGTGTAAAAATGTAAATTTGAGGAGCGAGGTAAACACAATCCACTAAGAAAAATTATCCCGTTTAGTATTTTTTTTTTTTTTTAAATAAATAAGATAAATTAAAATGACTATAGTATTAAGGTTAATGTATCTTTGCATCGCTGAACCTTTTTTCCTCTTTTAGTTTTACAATAAGTGAATAAAATAGTTCCTCTCTTTCAACAGCAATATTTTTTTTTTCTGCTCTCCTCTTTTTTGTTTTTTCAGAAACTTGGGTGAATGGTATGGAATTTGCATCTGGTGGTCTTCCGTTGACAACTAATTTATATTAAAGTATCAGATGATTGTATTTACTATAAACTTTTGTTAAAACACAATTAAACAGTGAAAAACATCATAAGTGCATTAATTTAATTTGTATAAAATATCATACCTAAATTGTGAGAAGAAATAGGAAAGGCCAAGTCTGAGTTTAGGCCTTTGTCTAGTTTATCTGTTTCAAAACATGCATCGCTTGTTTGTAGTTCTTTTTCTAACCAGATTTTTTAATGCAACTCAAATCTATCCTTGTATCTGTTTACTTTATTCCATTTTTTGTTAAACTGTTTAGAAAATAATTTAAAGTCTATGTCAGAAATTCCTGTAACTTTATAAGCATCATGGTTGGTAACTGATTTGATTAAATTGTTTTCTAAAGCATGAAACAATTTTTGAGTACTTTATTTTTCATAGTGATTGGTTTAAAATAAATTATAGTTTTTTAAAGTTTTTATATTGGATTCGTATTTTACATAATTAAAAACATTATTGATCATTAGCTGAAATAAGTTTAAGTTTATAAATAAACCACATTACTTAATAAAGTGGAATAGCATTATAATTTAATGTTTTTTGTAGTTTCCGTAATTGCAGTTAATTATTTAGAGTTCATACTTAACAACAATGTGCTTTGAACAATTAAAAATGACAAACAAGTAGTATGTTTAAAACTTGCTAAATTTTAATTGGCGCAACTTTGGGCAAGATATTTTTAATGAGAAACCTACAATATTAAGACACTGTAAAAAAGTTAATCCCATTGTGGGGAAACATGGGCAAAACAAGTTCTTGAACCATTTATGGTAACTTTTTATTATGTTTTGTAATACTTTTAACTGTCATATTTAAAGTTAAAAAAAAGTCCTAAAATACAAGATTATTTTTATTTGTTAAATTTTCTAAAATAAAGCATGTAAATTTTAATAATATTAAAAAAAACTGCGCTTACGAAATGAAAATTAATTTTATGAGTATTTTTTTTTTTTTTAAATTGACAAGCTTGAAAACTTTCCCTGGACTCCTAAAACAAAAATTAAAATATTTAAACGACAGATTTTTTTATTGTGGAATATTTACTTTTAAAATATTATGAAAAAAAAGTTTCTACAAATACTCATTTTCGGCATTTATGCCAATCTCTGGCCCACTGTGTTATAGTAAGAAAAAAAAAAACATATGATATTACCTTACATTCGAATTTTGGTAATATTACTTCTAAATGTGACTTTAGATTACAATTTTTGAGAAAGTTCTTCAATGTCAGTTTATTTATCTGAGTTGTTTCTGAGTTGCGCTATGACTGTTTAATGATTTTGGGCCTTTTTTTCACTTAAATAAATTATTTTTAAGTGTTTGGTTCAAATCAATTTAAAAATGAATTTTCTATAAAAAATTTGAAGAAATTGAAACATGCCCATTTATTACCAGTTCCAGTTGGTTTATTGACAATGAAATATTTATAATTAAGTGCTAGATAATTAAATACTTTTAAAATTTACCATACTTGACTCTCAGAAAAAGCACATTTTTTTATGCTTCTTCTGCCACCTCAGCCAAAGTAGCGCTTGCTAGCCTAAGCTACCTTTTTCTAACATATCTGACAGCATCAGAAAACAGGTTGTAAGTAACGGTGATCTTTACCAAAGAATCATTGAATGAATAGAAAAAATTTCTAAGGTTAGTAGAGGAGGATTTAGAGCATCTTTTAGGAAAAAAAAAACAAAGAAATTCTTAAATAACTAAAATAATCAAAATTTCTTTAGGCAACAGTTGATAAATTGTAAAGAAGAGCAATAAAAAAAACTTGGATTGTTCTAAACAAGGCCTTTCATAAATCTGCTAAAATTGATTATTCAATAAAAATGAAAATAAAAAGTTCCTTTTTGATTAAAATGGAACAGTATATAGCAAATTTGTTTATTGATCACTTTACAGATGCATCACCTGAGCTAAGACCAAACAATTTTAATCTCATAAACCATTTCAAATATCTTCCATTTCACAATGTTTTTTAATTATTTAAATTCACCTTCCTAAGGCCACTACAATTGAGGAGGCAAATTTTAGTTATGGTTACAACCCTCTCTAGACTCTGTAACTCTGAAACACAAATCTTTACAAACAAAGCCACTGCGAAACAAGCTGAGTGCAGTACTACCATGGACATAGTTGGGATAGCACTTGGAACTTCTTGTTATTGAGGCGAGCGTTCTACCACTACACTATTACGGCATGATATTTCGAATTTAGATTATAAATGAGTAATTTATTCAAATTGTTAATAGTTTTGCTCTACAAAGGAGTTATGGTTTTGATCTGTAACAAGTTAATTATTTAAGGTTGCTCAGTTTGCAATTAAAAATCTTGGTAAAAAGCCAAATTTGAGATTTTTTTGAACATAAAAAAATAAATCTTGACTACCTAATAACAGCCAGCCCGGAACCATAACAAAATACAACTGTTCCAAAGTGCATAGAAGTGAAACAAAAATGCTCATCAATAAATTTAATTAAAGAAAATTTAGGGAGACTCTAGAAATACAAAAAAACATATGGTCTGCTAGAAACGAAATATTATCATGGTTAAGACCAATGTCAAAACTTTTAGACACCATCTTTTTAAATTCTAACAAATAAGAAGCCGTTCAACCACTGTCTTTAATAGAACAATATTATCAAAAATTTCTAAAATATAAAATGTTTTAAGTAATAATTCTAAATATAATAATAATAATAATAATAAACAACAACATCAACAACAACAACAACAACCTATAAATATATGTACATATTTCATCTAGAAAACTGTCTAAATGTTAAGACTCAACATTTAAAAGTTAGTTTGTAAAATGTATTATAGCAGTGCGCAATGTTGGAATATTAAAAACATAGTCTTCTACAAAAACCTAAATTGCAGGGGCTTTAATATATAACTTGACTAAGGGTTTGGGTAATACTTGGCAACAGGTATATTTTAAGATAAAAATAGCAGCAATAAAACAACCTTAACTAGCTATCTTAAAATATAAGTAACACTATAAAATATTAATAGAAATATTGTTAGAGCTATTTAATGAATTTTCTTTTACCATAATTTGTAGATACTTCTTGGCCACAACCTAATATTTCGGTCTATGTACGTACAATAAACAATAACAAGATATCTATAATAATTATGCTTTTACCACCATTTGCCAAGTCATTGCAAAAAATGAATTATTTTAAAATTAATTTAAAAATATCAATATCACGATATCACGTTGGCACTTTTTTTATTGTTGTTGTTTTTATGTAGCATAAGTAATTGTTATAGTAGCATTTCATAGTATTAAGTATTCAGTTTTTATTTCTTTAACATTTCATAAAAATTATTTTGCAGTTTAAAAAAAATTCTATTTTAAATTTCCTGGTTTTATTTAAAATTTTTATTTTGAAGTTTGTTAATTTTCAAGCAAGTTATAAAGTTCAGTTTTTTTATCTTGGTAATAGTTCAGAAGAACTATTACCAAGATAAAAATTAAAACAAAGAAAAAAAGTTTTAACTGTCCAAAAAAAACAATTGACTTGAAATTTCATTCATTAGATATAGTACTATTAAAAAAAACTTTATTTACCATATAAAATATATATCAATTTAATAATAATACTATTTTGAAATTAACTTCATTCATTATTTAAAATAAATTTAATTGATTATCAACAGCAAGTTTCATTTATTAACAATAATAATACTATTATGAAATAAAATTTATTCATTGTTAAACAATGAATAAATTTTATTTCATAATAGTATTATTATAGTAAATAAATGAAACTTGCTGTTGATAATCAATTAAATTTATTTTAAATAATGAATGAAGTTAATTTCAAAGTAGTATTATTATTAAATTGATATAAACTTTATTAAAATAACTTTTAAACAATGTTTAAAAGTTAACTTTATTTGTTATGTGCAGTAAAAATTATTAACTATAATAATATTCAAAATTAAATTTAATTCATTATTTAAATAAATTTCATTAATTTACTATAATACTACTATTCTAAATAAAACTGTATTTTATTAATTTAATTTTTTCTCTTGTAGTATTTAAAAGATACAGTCATAGGTGGACTTTATGTGGAAAATTATTATGATGATTCACCTGTAAAAACTTCTGAGTTGGGTTATATCTTTTTCGAAAATAAGTTATTAGGTCGCCCAAGACTTCGTCAAGTTCGAGTTAGTAATGAATCTTGCATGTAAGTTATCTTCATTTTTTTTATTTATATGCATTAAAATGGTGCTCAAAACCTACACAACAACATATACAATTCGGCTTCTCCCACCTTTTAATGTGCTCTATATAGTAAAGTAACATTAAACTAAAGATGTTAACCCCATGTGGCAAATGGGGCTAATTTCAAAATATTTTCAGGGGTGCCACTTGGTCCTAAAAGATTTGACAATATTATCAAAAAAAGAAAAGTTTTTTCAAAATTATCTGTTGGGTCTCAAATGAAAAAAATTAAGCAAAGATTACAAAAGTAGTAAACATTTTATATAAAATAAACTGAAAAAATTTTGTTACCAAAAAAACTTTTATTTTTAGTTAATGTAATTTTTTATGCATTTAATTCTTTTATATTTATTATATAAATGCCTAAAAAATGAGGAAACTTTGTTTTATTTATTTTTAGGTTAAGTTCTAATTTTGTAAGCTTTTTAGTTTCTAAAAGCTTATGAATGGTCAATTTCATGCTGTTTGACATTACATTTGGAAGAAAAATGTTATCTACATTTTTTTATGTTACTTCTCCTCACTAGCTAATAAACACAAATAAAAATAGAAAACAAGAGAAGCTAAAAGTCTTTTGCTCAGATACAATCGTGCAAAGACTAGCTACATTTCTACACTGTCTACCTTGTCAACACTACCCTATTGGCCTCATGAGTTCACAAAATCCTGTTCTTTTGCTAATTTATTTCTGTATATTCTTTACTTCAAGAACCATCTTTTTAAATTTTTAAAAATCCAATTATTTCCAATATTTTCTGTATGGTTTCAATATCTCTATTTACAATGAATCCCTGTTTAACTGTACACAGTTATATAAATCACAAAAATTACAGTTGGTACTTCCGAGGCCTTAGTATACATTTGATGCTTTTTCTGTTCAAATTATTTGCAACTTATTGTTAACTTTCTCTTTGATTGTTTTGATATGAAAAAAAAATGATTTAAAAAAGTTTAAGGCTGCATCATTAACTTTTACGATCATTGTAACACAGATTTTGTTAAAATAAATTATGTTTTGTAGTATTTGCTTTATTTTATAGTTTATTTTAATTATACATTTGAATATTTCAGAGTTCATGAATATTTTCGAGATGAAATAAAAGAATGTTATGCCCCATACTCACCTAGTACTGAATTTGTTGGGAAATTTGGTTTGGAAAATGGAACTGCGTAAGTTTGACTTAAATTTTGAATTTAATAAAAATTAATGTTATTGAAATAAGGTATATAATATGTAATTGAAATAAGGTATATAATTATATATCAACTGAAGTAAAAAAAATTATATGTGTGTATAATGTATGTATACCTAATTCTATACAGTTTTTTCACAAAAATAAACAGAAAAACAACAACAAAGAATTATGAAAAAACTTGTCTCTGCCCCAACCCAAACCCTCAGTTGATGCAGAAGCAACTCCCTTGCATGATTTCTGTATACCACTTAAAGTATATAATCAGTATGGCAAAATACTTGCCATATTGATTCATTTAAATGATTGTATAAGTGCTTCTTTTGAATCTGTACACTCAATAAAGTTCCAATTAATGACAGTTTCATAATTTTTCACCGAATATTTAATTGTTTAAGTTTATCATAAGATTTAAGTTTATTTTAAAATTAAAAAAAGTTTTATGGTTTAAAAAATTTATAAGTAACTTTTATTCATACAATAGTTTGTTTATTATCTTTTAAGTTTAACAATATTCTTATGTTCTCCACTGTATCTTTCTTACAACAGGAATGTTCAATTTCAACTCCACCTCTTTAATAACAAACAAATTTTGGAAATAAAAATTGTAATTTTTAAATAAAAATGTCTGAAGATATGAATTTTTGTATTGATAAATTTTTTTACTATTACTATGTTAATATTAAGTTTTTATAAATATGTTAATTTTAAGTTTTTAATTATTATTAAAAATTATTAAACTATTCAATTTTAAAATATGCTAATTCAATCAGTTTTAAAATAATCAAATTGTATCTTTGCAAATTGATATCTTAAATAAAATGCTATTTTAAATAAATATGTGATATAAAATTTATATCATAATTTTATTTAACAGTGAAAATCAACTGCAATTCCAAGTTAGCATACATTTAAACCAGATTTAGCAACAGAGTTTCAGGTTCTAGCAGAGTGAATTAAAAATTTTTGCCCCTTTTTAATAAAAAATTTTCCAATCAGGATCAGAACTGTACATCTTGATAACAAAAATTTGATCACTTTTTGAAGTAATCAAATTTTAAACCACAAATTTTTACATACTCAACTTGCAAACTAAAGTAAATTACAACCTAAGTAATAGTTAGGAGAATCTCTAAATGATTGGTGATAAACAAGCGGCAATAGATAAATGAAAGTGTATTTTAGTTGTAAAAACTTTACTAAAAACAATATGGAAAAAAGGCGTTATGAAAAATAAATAAGTTAAATTTAAGGTTTAAAGTTGATGATGCATGAATTGGAAGCAAAATTTTTATATAATCAGGTACACCATACAGTAGATCATGATATATGTGGAACTATCATCTTTTAAAATATATTTGATGTTTTTTCTTTTTGAACTACTAAAAGAATTATCTAATTTATTTATTACTTTAAATTTAAACTTTGTTTATATGTTCAATTTATATCCCATATACACTTCATATGCTTAATGTATATGCTGTATATGTTTTATATTTTCAATATATATATACAGTCAGGGACAAACCCAAACCTGTTTTAGTACTGCTGGAGCGGTATGGGTGCCCAAAAAAAAACGCCCGAAAATTATTTTATCTTTTAATTTTTATTTTGCTTTTCTAAAAAAAATAGAAAAAAAAATTGCAGTTTTAAATGCAGTAGTATATAAATAATTTTCAGTTTATATTAGCTACTTCATTTTTTCTTCAGGACGATAAAATGAATTAAAAAGCAATTGCTTTTTTCAAATAACTATGTGATGTAACTATGTGATGTAACTATGTGATGTAACTATGTGATGTAACTGTCCTTCAGTTACATACTAAATGTTTAAAAAAAAAATTAATTGTTGCAGTTTACTATTAATTGTTGGCAATTAAAAGTAAACTGCTTTTGATAATAAATAAACAAAAGTAAAAATTTCAGTCTTAATAACTATCACAAAAATTTATTTTTTGAATGAATTTTTGACCTTTAGCAAATTTTTTGAATTTACATGAGGAAAACAAAAAAACCAAGTGTAAACTTTTTCAGAAAGTTTTGCTTCTTTTTCATATTCTAATTGACTAAAAATTAAAATAACAATTACAATAACTTAATGAAAGTTTTATTTAAATCTAGTTATTTTAAAACTGCAATGTCTTTAATCTTTAAAAAAATCCATTGTAAATGTAACTTATTTATTAAATGTAATTTTTTTAAATTATACTTAATGAATAAAAATATATAATATATTTTTTAAAATATGTTTTTTAATCAAAAAAGTATAACATTTTTAAAATAACGTTTACCATAATTATCTCTTCTTTAATTATCTTTAATTTAAAAGATGTCTTAAAATCACTTAAAAAACTATTAATCTTTAGTAAAAGTTTAATGAACAGATTTGCTAATATTTAAATCAAAATTTTAAAATTAAAATAATATTAATTGCGTTTATTAAATGTTTTTTATTTAAATAGTTATTTGAATACAAGACGCAAAACTATTTTGTTAATTTTACAAATATTACACAGTTTGATATATGTAAATATATTATGCAATGTAAATATTGATTAAAAATTGTTTAAAGTATTTAAACAATTTTTTACTAACAATTTATTACTAATTATTTAAAACAATACCAACTACTAATATTAAAAATACTAAAATATAGTTTAATAAATGTTTAAAATACTATAAACAATAACTATGGTCGCAAGATTAGACAGTCCGGAAGCATACTATAGCTTTTTATATTATCTTTATGTACCCGAAAAAAAACTCAAATCCTTTGGAGTACAAAATAGTAAAAACATAATAATTTACTTGTTCAGATAGCAGTAGTTGTGTGTCTAATTATCTCCTATTTGGTATGACTAATAAATTCTTTTCTTTATTCGAGTGGCCAAAATTTTTATTGTTGAATCATAAGGTTAAATTTAAAGGTAAACAAAAATATCTTTTAAGTACAGTTCAGTCTCTTAAATGTGTTTAATAAACTGATGTGGAACTGAAATCTCTTGTTGTTAATCTAAATTTGTTATGCCTGGAGCAAACTGCTCAATATGTGGCAGATCAACATAAAAAAGAGTTGAAAGAATACGCACTTACAACAAAAAACTTACTAAAAAATGTTTTTTTAAAGATATCACTGTGCATTGTCAAAGTAGAGCACTTCACAAATGTGCTATAGTTTCAGATGTACAAGAAAAGAAATTTTGAACAGTTTCTTAAAAAAAAAAATTAAACTAGTTTCATTTTCTAAGTAATTTGTTGAAGTTTCCAAAAACAATGTAGCATTTAAAGTTATTTATGGAAAAACATTTCATACCAGAATTTAAGCTACATGTAGAGTCTAGCTTATCCTATTCAAAGATGGAAAAGGTATACTTATTATAGTATAGAAACTACATCAAACCTCAAAGAGGTTTTAATAGTTAATATGTTCAGGAACTTACTAAATTAGTTTCAATTTTTTCAGCAATTGAATGATATATTGTACTTTCTTTTGATGAGATGAAAATTCAAAATGAGTTTGTGTGAGACAAGCACACATGTGATTTAATTGGTTTTGTTGAACTTGGTGATGATGATCTTACCCAAGTAACTTATTTTGGTGGGCTGTTGCATTATTAGAAAAAATATGTAAATTGAAAGTTATTGCTGTGACTTGTGGTAGAGCATCAACTAGTTATGCATTTTTTAAAATGCCTACACATAATGAAAATAAAGCAAATAGTATTAAATATCACAAAAAATATTTATGCAGGCGATGAACATATATGTTTTTATATATAATAAAACATGTTTTTATTATATGGTATTGTTTTTTTTTCTGATCCTCCTCCTATTTTCAAAACAACAAGGGACTGTTTGAGCAACTCTGGGTCTAACCATTGTTCAAGATATATGTGGAATAATGGAAAATATCTGTTGTGGAATCACAATCTAATTATTATTATGAAGATAAGCAATGTAATTTAAATTATTGTTCTAAAATTACTAGAGAACATATAGTATTAAATACATACTCTGATATAAATGTAAAATTAGCTTTTTAAATTTTAAGTGTCACAGTTCAAAATACATTGCTAGAATTTGAACCAGATGAAGCTTCTGATATTTCTGATATTCTGACATTTTTGCCTGTAAGTTGATAATTTTTTTGACTGTTGCAATTTTAAAAGCACTAAAGAGTACAACAAAAAAAACAAAGTATTTCTGAAACCATATACTGATAGTTTAAATAAACGATTTTACTGGCTAAAAAATACGTTTTAAAATTATTTTGTTGACTTGAGGGAAGGCATAAAAAAAAGGACCAGAAAAGTTGTCTCTAAAAGAGCTCAATAAAATGTTAGTATCAAATCAAACATTTGACAAAAGAATGGATAATTGATGATACACCGGTTCCCAAGAAGCTTAGAAAAAGGAAATAACTTTAAACTTTTTCTTTTGTTAAATCTTATTTTATAAAGTGGAACATTTTTTTTTAATTAGATTATCAGTGGATATTGTCTCCTCTGTAATCACTTTAGTAAAATTCAAAATAAGAATCTTCATAATTTTTATGTTAGCTTGTTTAAAAAACAACCTTTTTTTTTTTTTTTAACAAAACCTTTTATTTATTACAACAATAATTACTAGAAGTCTAGACTTTTAAAATTTTGAAAAATATTCTACATTATTATGTAAGTAGAAAAAACAATAATTGATTAAAATAAATTAAATAGTTATTCTAAACCAATAATGTAGTTGTTTAAATTTGTATCAATGAAAATAGCTTTATGATAAGTATTACACATTTACGACTATAATGCTAATGTTGGCAAACCTTTTTCATCTCTGATAACTGGAGTTATCAGAGATGAAAAAGGTTTGCCAACCTTTTTCATCTCTGATAATTAAAGGTTTGCCAACCTTTTTCATCCAACATGCAATATATTCTAAGCATCTTATGTCTTTTTCAGAGAGACTAATTTCCATATTTGAATTTAATTCTTCACTAATAAGCTTAGATTCTTTTGATATTAGAAAATTTAGACAAAATGTTGTTAATTCTGATAATAATAAATAGTATAGTTCTTTAGATATTACTTGTATCGCAACTGGCTCAGCTGTGTACTTTTGGTGAAGTGTAGAATATAATTTTTCTGCATTGCCTTTGTATTTATTCATTTTTTGTAAAAAAAAAAGATTCAACTTCTAAATACTCTTTTACAGTTGCAACCATGTTTTTGAAACATTCTTGATCTCCACAACAAAAACAATCATCTGTTAACAGTTTATACTTTGCACTTGTCAATAGATTTCCTAACTGTGTACTTTGAATACAAATTTCATTACTGACAATCTTGTGTTTAAAACTTCTGTCTTTTTAGACCACTATCTGTTTTTTCGAGCAGTCTCTACAATTTAGAGTCTCTCTACATCCTTCTGATGGTGCTGTTTCAATTTTTTGATAAAATAAATCGCATTCTAATTGATCACTTTCTATCAAACTCTTTATATTTTTAATGTATATGCTTTATATGCTCAATGCATATATTTAATGTATATGCTGTACAACCATTATGCTGTTGTATATACTTTGAATACATAATGTGTATGCTGAATATGGTTTATGGTTTATATGCTCAATGTGTGTGCTTTATATGTTTTTTGTACTTAATCTATATTTAAAAAAATTATTAGGTTAATCATTTGAATTCATTTGCTCATTTAATTATTCATTCATAAAACTTGATTTGATTTTAAATATAATTTTATTTTTTTATAAAAATAAGGAAATTACAAAATTTAAAAATATTTAGTTTAATAAAATTTATAGCTGGGAGTATCAATCTGAAAAAGAGCTAGATGGTCAAAGTTTTTCTGGGCCTATATCTACTTATGGAGGAGGTGGTTATACAGTTTTGTTTGGAGCAGATAGCGCAGAGTCTAATAGCATTATTGATGCTCTACAGGTTTGAGCTTTTTTATTTCTGTTTGTCATTATTTTTTATTAGATATTTATATATTATTGGATGGCTAGGGTAAATTGACAAATTTTGGGCAGCGTTGAATTTCACGGAAACAGCCTTTGGGATCAGAAAAATCACACTGTTATTAGTTTTATAACCGTGTTGTTTTATGTTTTAGTTAATAAAATCCTTTGTCATTCAGTTAATATTTTTGTCACATTACTAGTTGAATTATTTATAATAAAAAAGATGTTTTCAGTCACTATACAACAGTTTTCTGCATAAAATAGAAAAATCTTTTAACATCTAACTTTTAAACTTAACTGTGCAATAATGGAGTACAACACTTCTTTGAAACAAATATGAGTCGTTACCTATTATGTTTTAAAAAGTAATAAAATAAAAAATTAAAAAAATTACGATCTATTTTTTTGATATAAAAAATATTAGTTTTTTAGATTGCGTTTTGTGATTTTAAATAATTTTAAACAACCAATGTTAAAGTTGCTAATGGCGTTTTTAAGACAAAACAAAGAAACTTACATTAATTAACATGCTGAAAAGCAACAGGTGGTTTTCAGCATGTTAATTAATGTAATATTTGTAATCAAATTTAATCTTGTGAAAATCAAATGATTGTGTAATAAACATAATTTTGTAATCAAGCTGTTTCTCTCAATTGACAATAAACAAAGAAACTTAAGCAACTTAAGCGGTAGTGGTGTAGTGGTAAGAGCGCTCGCTTTGTAAGCGAGAGGTTTGGAGCTCAACTTAATTTCTCGTGTTTCGGAGTTAAAGAGTTGAGAAAGGGTTGTACCACGATTTACAACAACAACAAAAAAAAACAAAAAAAAAAAACAAAAAACAAAAAAAAAATGAGCCTCCTCGAATGTAGTGGCCCCCTCAGGCCATGGGGAGGTGAATAATTAAAAAAATAAAAATAAAAATAAAAAATAAAATAAAAAACACAAAGAAAAGACAAAAATACCAAAAGATACAATGAAGAAGCTATAACGGCCACTGTTGCTGATGTCCATGATAATAATTTTTCCTTGAAAAAAGGAAAGTATAAAATATAACATACCTACACAATAGGGAATCTATGGGTACAGAGAGAATATCACTCTAAAAGCTTAGAAAAAGGTGTATGCTTATGTTATATTAAATTTTAAATAGGGTTTCCTATCTGGCGAAGTTTTGATACCCAAATTTTTACCTTTAGAAATTAAAAAAAGAATATAAAATCTTATTAAAAAAAAAAAATGCTCTTTATTGTATTTAAAAAAAAATTAAATGCAAATAATATTTTTAGACCACTGCAAGTTTTTTTGATACTTGTTTCTTAGTTATTATTTTGTATAAATCCTATCTGCAAAGCAGATTTTGCACTTTTCAGGGTAAGCATTAAAAATATTTTTATAAGACTTTTATGAATAAAAAGTTCTTTTTTTGTTTTAGGCTTTCTTTTTTTGTTTTAGAAATTAGAAAGAGGTTGTGTTATTGATGTGGTTTCAATAAAAAACAGGATAGTGGATAAACTATCTTTATCCACTATCAAATTATGTTTTAATAATACTATTAAAACACTTTAAAAAAAACAATAAATAGCTCTATTTCTGTTAAAAGCCTAATAAAATTTATGTTTTAAACACAGGTAACAACTCTCTTTGTTGAGCTTTAGCTCTAATATACCCATCTCTTGCATCTGGCCCAACTACCAAAATAGATGCTACTGTCACTTGTTTTACAGCACACTCAGTACTTTGGATATGAATTTTGAATAAAGTAGTTATTAAAGGTATCAATCTTTGCAATAACAACTATAAAAACAAGTTCTTGTACTTCTTCGTTTTACCATTTTACTAGCTCTTGAAGAGCAGTTGCTACAAAGTTCAGTTAATGTGTTTTTCTTGGTCAAAATTGCTTATCTCTAAGGATATTCTTACCCCTTTGTTTTAAAATATGGTAAACTGCAAAGTTGCAGTCTTCTGCATTAGGGTTACCCAAAAACATACTTTTTTTAAAATTTTAATGTGCTCTCCACTGATCCCCATTCTATAGGTCCTAAATAGTTACCAAAATCTTTTTTTTTATTTTTTAATGACTAGAAGTGATAGATGTAAATTCTGAGTTTTACGGTATTGTACATATGTGTATTTACATAAAAACAGCGCTATCTAGTATTTCAATAGGTTTTAATATGATGTAATTATTGGTACACAATTGATTCCCATAGGACATTATTAAAGACTAGGATCATTCCCTATGAATATTGTTAGCGATTGATATAATTCCCTCTGGACAATATTATTAGTTGGTATAATTCCTCATGGATTGGTTTACAAATAACTCCATTTAGAAATTTTTTTTGAAGGAAAAAATTTCTAAATGGAATTATTTGTGCTCAAAGGAGTTCTAATTTGTGCATGAAGAAATTCTTGTGTAAACGGTTATAAAAGCCTTAACGGTAAACTTAGTTAAAATATGATATGAGAGGGAATAACGACTTCATAGATTTTTAATGCAAGTGTAAAATTTAGTCTAAACTTAGTTAAAAAACTGATTATTTTGAATTTCATATAAAAATGGGTAGAACAGCTAAAAAAAAAGATGATAGGACAGAATAAGAAAAAATGAAAAAATACAGAAAGGTTGAGGTATATATACATAATCATTACCATATTCTATGATGCTATATACTGGTGATATTCTAAGATACTATCAATTTATTCTTCGCAAGTCACAAGTAAAATACAAGCCCACTTCTACTAATGTTGGTTGCAAATTAAAGTCCGAATCCAAGAATTTTGTTTGTGAAAATGGTGTTTGTACAGATCATGATAACTCTTGATTGGTAACTAGGATTAAAAAAATTTGGGATAATGCTGGGTTTGGCAAGAAATTTGTGATTTCTGGGTTTGAAAAAGAAATTGATTAAATTGTCTTCTCTAAACTGGAACAGCCGCCTTGATAAGCAGTCAAAGTTAGAGAAAGATTTTCTCCTAGAATCCTATCAGCTTTTTGACATCTCCACTAAGAATTTTAAAAAAGATATTCTTTCTGATAGATTTAGAACTGATGATGCCAAGCTAGAAGATATAAATTAAGTTCATTAAATAACACTTTTTTAGTAGTGAGATTTTTTTTCCGATTTAAAGTAACTAAAGTAATAGCGTATTATTTCCTTTAAAATATTTATGCTTAATTCCTTCCATGGTTTAGCTATCTTCCACGAAAAACTAGAACAATTATTAATTTATTTATAAATGTCTTGATAGAATTAACTATTTCTTAGTTTTTATGAAGACCAAAAGTTGGTAGGAAAGGATATATGGGAACAAACGTTGACGAAGACTACAGTAGGAAAGTTTTGGATACAAACAGGAGAAAGAACAAGCTAGATAAGTTGACAGAGAAAGAATTAGAGAGACAGAAAAATGTAAAAGATATCAATGATGTTTTGTTGTCACATGACTTTATGACAGAAGAGATTCAATTCAGCAGTGAAGAAGAAAAGCCAAACGAGAACTCTGAAATCAGCAAGGAAGAAGATTTCCTGGGTGACCGTCGGAAAGGCAGGTATAGTATTATTTTAATAACATAGTTGTAATTTTCCCAAGCTAAAACTATTTTATTGAAAAGTATATAATTATAAATAGGTAGAAAAGTATTATAAAATGATATCTAGGTACAATTCTGGAGAGAGAATAAATCTAGCAGTGAATTTTGAAAAGCTCATTGAATGTACTGCTATTCCAGCAACAAGGTTCAATGTTGGTATACGACCTCATCTGGCAATTTCAAGTGAAGTATTTAAAGCTGGAGGTATAGAAATTAATGATATACCGCTATCACTTCATAGAAAAAAGTTTAAATATGTAGAACTTGAAGGAGACTCGGAGTGGATTTCAATAACTAATCATCTTAAAGGCCGATGGCTTATTTTTCATTTTGATACCAAACTGTTGGAACAAATTACCACTGGGCTTAACATTATTAAGAAAATCGAGCAACTTGCAGTTTCAGTGATTTCCCGGATGACGATACCATGGAAGACCATCTTTTAGGTGTTGTTCAATGTCCCTCTTCAAAGGGAGTTGACCAAGCAGAACAAGTACACAATCTTTTAGAATATTACGGATGTAAAGAGCAGATCATTGGTATATGCTGTGATACAACTGCAAGCAATACAGGCAGAGTCAATGGGGCACTCCAAATTCTTACCGATATTTTGAAAATGCCAATTTTGTGGATAATGTGTAGGAGACACATATGAAGTACATGTATCTCACTATATGGCTACTTTTACTGGTGAGAAAACTAAAGGTCCAAGGCTCTTTATGCCAAGCTAAAGAAAAAGTGGCCTGAAATTGCGAGAAAGCGGATAATGAAGTGAAAAATTTATGTAAATTGGACTGGAAAAGAGATGATCTGAAGATTAACTCTGTTCTTCCCACTTCTTCGCAATTTTTGACAAATGCAACTACTGATATGGTGTTTTCAAGGAATGATTATGGTATAGTTTGTAAGCTTGCCTCCTTCTTCCTTGGAGCGGAAGTCCAAGATTTTAAATTCCATCAACCTGGCGCCTGCCATGAGGCAAGGTTTTTAGCAGATGCGATCTAAATCCTGACTCTTTATATGACCAAAGATATCGGTAATATCTTGACAGAAAAAGAAGTGCTGCAGTTGAAGGATGCAAGTTTGTTCATTGCAATTTGCTATGTTCCATGGTTTTTGAAAAGTTTTTTAGGATTTCTAGCTATTTTAAAGCTATCCAGATAGCCTATGCATTGAGAAATGTCAATAAGAATATTGGAAAAGCTTAGCTTCTCAGTACCGGACGCCATTCGTGGTACTTAACTCCGCAACTCTGTGTTTTGTCCTTTGGGGATAAAGAAGTTCCTTTTGAAACAAATCTAAGAATGCTGTTAACTCTGATTGAGTTTGAAGAGCCAAGTAAATTTTAGCGTTGTAAACTATCAAATGTACAAATCGGAGAGACCACAGAGCTACCTAAGTTGATTTCCGAGTAAAGCTACCTTCTCTTCAAACATTTTAAAATATCAAGAGCAAGTATAAAAGAATAACACAATAATAGTCTTAATACTATAGATATTTTTAACCATCCTCAGTTGCTTGATTTTATTGCATGGATCAAAAACATATCTGTTGTAAATGATGGTGCAGAAAGAAACATTAAGCTCATTAAAGATTTTATTTCAGTTACCAGAGATTAAGATCACCTTCAAAATGTACTTTTGTAGAAAAAAACTTGACTAAGAGTATGACTAAAATAGAGCTTGGGAACTATTCAAAAATTTGTATTTTTTGAGAAATGTTTCACCGCAATAAAATCTTAAATTTTCTATAAAATCTTAAATCTTAAAGTTTTCATTTTTTTTTTTTTTTTTTTTTTGTGTTTTATCAAAATTAAATTAATCATATTAAATAGTAGAAAACAATTAGAAATAATTTATACGCATTTAATTGTTTTGTTTTAATTTTCTAAAATGTAAAAAAAATATGTTTTCTATTAATGTTAAGCCAGCTTATCATTAAAACAGTAAAACTCAGGTTTTACATCTAACACTTCCTGTCAAAATAAAACCGTTAAATTTATTTAGGTCACATAAAATGGGAATCAGTAGAGAGCTTTTTTTTTTTTTATTTTTTTGGGACACCCTATTCTGCATTATTACTGGATAACAAAGAGATTAAAATACTTTCATGGTTTGCATACCAAGCTCCTAACTGAATGTAGGGAGTTAAAATTTCTTTTACCCTATTAGATTAATTTCTAAGAATTCTTAGTTAAAAAAGAATGTGATAAGGAGCATCTTTAAGTTTATCTTTTACAATCATGTTAAAAAAAAATTTAAAGTAAAATTAACAACAAAATAAGTCAAGTAACTCTAGATTTTTTAAATTCTGCTCAGTTAAGTTATATTTGGGTCATTCCATGCCAAATGGACTGAAATTTTGGGATTTCAACATGGACTCCTTCAGATTTTGATGAAACTTGGTGGGTTGGGGTATATCAATGAGAAAAGCAATTCCTGAAAAATCTTTTGTGGTTCATAAGATATTGTCATTTGAAATTTCTGATTTTTCTGAAAACCAAAAATTTGTTAACAAAAACATGTTTTGTTCATACTTTAAAGCTCTGTATTTTAAAAACAAAATTTCAGAAAACTGTCTAGTTTTTTTATTATATACAACTGTAGGCTTACTTTGTTAAAACCTTGACATTGAGTTTTTTAATGTCACATTTTATCCATAATGGCTGCCTAAAAAACCTAAAAAATTGTTTGCAAATATAAAAAGTTGAATTTTGATGGGTCAATATACAAAATTAGCAACTTAAGAGGTAAAAAAACATATCTTTTTAGTTTCTATAAATGGTAGGCTTCCTAATTTTTAAAAATTTGCTGATACAATTCAGTAAGAAATAATGGACTCCTAAAAATGGCTCCAAGGAATTAAACTCAGTTTTTAAATACCCTTAGTTGTCTCTCCCCTCCCCCCCCCCCCCTTGTTATCCATTTACTTTTTAACATACATATTTTGCACAGAACTTATCTTAAAAGAAATTTATAATTGATGGTTTCACTGATTTTTTTCAAATGCATGAAGTGTCTTTATGCATAAAATAAGAATTGAACATACACATTTAAAAGATGTGAAATGATAAATAAGTTATTGGGTGTACTTTTTATCTTTATTTTATATATAAAATTTATCATTATGTATTTGATTATTATGTCAAAACTCATGGAAACTTTACTTTACACTTCAAAAATTGAAGTGTAAAAAAACTAAATAAATTTTTTTAGATAATAATTAAAATTAAATGGCTTGTGCATCTTTAGTTCTAACTCAATGTTGCATTGGAAAAATATTAAATAAAGATTGTCATGAAGGAAAATTTACCAAATTCAAGAAAAATAAATGTTTTGATGAATTAACCAAGAACTTGTGCACTTAAGATATAAAGATTAGCATATAAAAACTATTTGTTATCACCATGAAACAATCTTCTAGAATAGATTTGAGTCTTCGTATGATGGAAGCTTTTGTTGTGATCCATTTAATAAACACAAAATTAAAAAAGTATTTAAAAATAAATTGACTTAATCAATTATTTCAAAGATAAAGGCTTATTTATTGTTTTATCATTTTGTTTCTTTTTAGAATCTGTCAGAGTAGTCAATGTTGCTTTGTACAGAATGTCGTAAAATATTGTATTTAAAAAATAACAAAAAAGATTATGAAAGCGATTCATGTAAAAATAAAGACAATGATTTTAATGAGATTTATATTTCAAAAGAAAACTCTAATTTAAGCATTAATAGCTTTGGTTGTTCACCTCTAAACTAGTAGTTCATAAAGACAGTGTCAGCTATGCAAAAAAATGATGAGCAAGATCCATACTGTCACCAAAAAGAAAATACCAACTTTTTTAGAAGTTTTTCTCGATTTAATAAATGATGAACCAAAAATAAAAGAAATATGTTGCAACAGTAAACATGAATTGGACTCACTAATAGAATAAGCAAAGTTTGATATTTCTTAAAAATCAGAAAAAATTTAAATTACTAACTCTGGTTCCTGAGAGTTGGAAAGTTGACTATACACAAAACTACTTTTCTGCTTTCCAAAGAATGATAAAAACTGCAAGACATTTAAAATAAATGCATGGCATAATGACTGAACTGTCTAAAAAAGAAGGAAGACCTATTAGTGAGAAAGTAATAAATCAAGTTCATGAATTCTACCATTTGTCCAGGGAAAAAGCAGTCTCAATCCAAGTCAATGGTAAAAAACAACATTTTCAAAAAAGATTACTATTACTTAATATAAAAGAACTTTATTTCGAGTTTGTTAAAATTTCCTTAGATGTCAAGATTGGATTTTCTAAGTTTTGCAAACTTAGACCAAAGTGGTGTATTCCTTTTGAAGGTGCTTCTGGTCTCCACTCAGTATGCGTTTGTAAGTACCGTCAGAATGCCAAACTTTTAACATTAGAAATACCAGATATTTTAGAATATAAAAATCTTTTGACATTACAGGGTTGCCACTATAATTTTTTTAAAGTTTTTCCCTGAGTATTCCCTGAGTAAAAAGTGTTTTCCTCTGAGTTGAACTCTTTAAGTTCCCTGACTTTTCCCTGACTTTTCTATATTCTTTCCGGTTCATTAATGAGATTAATATTTTTCATTCTTAAACACAATCTTTATATTTGACAAACTAAAACTTTTACAACAACATCCATATCTTGCAAATTTATTATTATTATATGTATTAGCAAAATATTAAAAAAAATATATATTGTACAAAAGTTCAAAAAAAAAAAATTATTTCCCTAAATTTTATTAAAATTTTTAAAAAATTTCTCCAGGTTTTCCCTGTGACTCATGCTATTTCCAGGTATTCCAGGTTTTCCAGGTTAAGTGGCAACCCTGCATTAGTTGTATGTAACTTAACAAATCGAGACTGCATGCTGCACAGTTGTGACAATTGGCCAGATACTGACACACTTAAATAGTATCTTACTACTATATTTGATAAACGTAGCATTGAAAAAATCACATGTTATCAGTGGCAAAAAGCTAACAAAAAACATGATATAGTTCGAGTAACTCTTCCAGTGGGTGATTTTATTGATATACATTTAGTAATTCATTTTCAATACATTTCAAATGATACAGTTACATTACATTGCATAAATTTTAAATTAGAAGAATGTTATGCTACTTGTTTAACAATTCCAGGAGCAAGAAACCACCATTGTTTTAAACCAAAATCATAACGACTTTACAGATAAGACGGGTGTCATTCGACAATGTTTTTACTAATGTAAATATTTCAACAATTCAGCAGAAATATTGTACTTGCCTCTCTTTCATAATTCCACTTGCCTCTCTTTCACCAGGAATTTATATAGCATGTGTTTATGATGAAAAATGGTTCTTAGGTTATATTGTAGAAATATCTGAAGAAAATCAAGATATCCTTATAAAGTTCATGAAGCAGTCTATTTCCTCAAACACTTTTACTTGGCCACATAGATAAGATATTTGCTGAGTTCCAATTACACATGTTCTATGCAAAATTTCATCTTTAAAAGTGTATTCAGCAACTGTTAGATACTTTGAACTATCAGCTCATAAAAAAACTGAAAATACTACATTTGTACAATGGTATATATAATAACAAAATTATATAACAACATTGCAATATTGTTATTAATTTGATCAATTCAAATTTTTTATTAAAGCAAATTTGAATGATTTAATCTGGTGTATTGTGATGACAAATCAAATAATTCTTATCACTTGGTATAATCTGTAACCTAAATTTAAATGATGTTAATCAAATAAATTAGGAAGTATGCAAAGTAGCGAATAAATTAGAAAGAATGCAGATAGCGAATGCTTTGAGAAAAATTATACAAAATTTATAGTCAGAATATGAAATAGTAAGAATTTCTTACTATTTCATATTCTGACTATAAATTTTATATAATTTTTCTTCAAGCATTTGCTACCCTGCCCTTCCCCATTTATTTGATTATTATCATTTAAATTTAGGTTACAGATTATCTTACTAAGAAAATAAGTGATATGAAAACAAATATGTGTGGGGCAGGTTGTAAGAATAAAACAAAAAGTCTTTATTTTCATTATTTACCTTATGTGCTACTTTTATATGTGCTCCAATTACTAACTTTACAAACTAAATGTCACAGCTTTTATATGACACACTGCTTAAGGTAAAATGTTCAATAACTAATTAATAAAATTAATTAAGAAAAAAGTTCTTCTTATGATAAGTATGTTCTGTGCAAAAATATGGATGTTAAAAAGTAAATGGACAGGGGGGAGGGGAGGCAACTAAGGTTATTTAAAAACTGATTTTAATTCAGTCTTAGTTTATAGCTTATTTCTAGTAATGGTTATGATATATTTATATATATATATATATTTTTTGCATTATATATCTATATTTTTATTGTTTTTAATGCATTTTGTGCCAACTTCATTGCTCTGACTTTTTTTTTCTCAATTCACTATATTAAAGTCTGTTAAATCAGTAAAAAAAAAAAATTATTATGAAAATCAGTGTTGATCCTAGGTTACCAGTGGTTTAAAAGGAAGGCACAATTTTTATAGTTTTTTTCTGGAGCTAATATTTGGAGTCCATTATTTCTTACTGAATCGTATCAGTAAATTTTTAAAAATTAGGAAGCCTACCATATATAGAAACTAAAAAGGTATGTCTTTTCACTTCTTATGTTGCTAATTTTGTATATTGACCCATCAAAAATCAACTTTTTATATCTGCAAACAACTTTTTAGGTTTTTTAGGCAGCCATTTTGGATCAAATGTGATAATTAAATGTCAAAGTTTTAACAAAGTAAGGCTACAGTTGTATATAATAAAAAAAACTAGAAAGTTTTCTGAAATTTTGTTTTTAAAATTCAGAGCTTCAAAGTATGAACAAAACATGTTTTTGCTAATAAAGTTTTAATTTTTGGAAAAATCAAAAATTTTAAATGGCAATATCTCATGAACTGCAAAAGATTGTAAGCTGAAATTTTCATAAATTGCTTTTGTCATTGATATAAACCAACCCACTAAGTTTCATCAAAATCTGAGGGGGTCCATGTTGGACCCCCTCAGATTTTGATGAAACTTGGTACAACAATTCTTTCTAATAGGTCACTCAAAAACAACTTATTTGAATGAAGCATGCATATGTAAATGTGGCACTTGTGACCTAACAGCTTTTCAAGATGTGCTATAACACCACCTTTCCAGCTGTTGTTAATTGAAGTGTTATCTGCTCTAAGTAATAAACATGATTCAGTAAGATTATGCTGTATCAGCAAAAAATAAATACCTTCAGCAATCTTCTTCAGGTTCTAAAAGCACGGTAATGTGTTGCTCTTTGATAATAACAGGATGTGTTTGTGTGTTTGAATCATTTAGAATTGCTCTTGTTGAATCTTTCCTTTCATCAAAGTAAACACCAATATTATCTGTATTTGGAAGTTTGAATTATCATTTTTCTTTGCATCTACCATGACTTTTTTAAGCTTAGAAAGATCATAAGCAAGGTAAGAGGATTCAGGGGCGAAAAATCCTGCTTCGATTAAATCTTGCAGATAACTTGTAGCAATTGCTACAGTTGCAGCAGTTGAAATCCCTAACCTATAAAAAAAAAACTAGTTAATGTTTATTTTTATCTTAAACTCATCACCCAAGCATTAATATATATAATATAATTTATATTTATATATGTATATATAAAAAATACATATAATAATATACAATAATAATAATAATAATAATAATAATAATAATAATAATAATATATAGTTACGATAGTATACTTTATAAACAAAAAAAAGTATTACTACAAACTTATATTTACCTTGAATCATGATTAATTATCTAGTAGTTTTATAATTCTTTTCTGATAACCTTCATCACTGACTTTTCTCTTTTGATTTTTATATATTTAATTGTCTCAATGTTATCAGCATGTCCCTCTGTTTGTCAGACTTTTCACCTATTTTATTTCTTTGACTGTATAACCATAACAGGTTATATTTATTTCATACAACCCAAAATGGGTTATATTTATTTTATACGAATTTAGTTTAATTTTAATAATGCCTAAATGTGAAAATTTGTTTATCAAGATGTTTTCCAATCAAAAAGTGGTCCATAGCAAATCTTGAAATTTATTTTCACATAAGAATACACTTTTCCTTAAGCTTAATTTCTTTTTTAAAACATAAGAATCTCACTGTACCCTGCACAGAAAATCAGGATAGAATAAACAGCAGATATAGTGCTGCCATGCAAAGTATAGGTTAGTATTGTATAATTTTTTATGAGAAAACAATTCTATAACTCCGAAACACAAACCTTGACAACAAGGCCGCTGCACGGAGAAACAAGTTGAGCGCGGTACTACCAGGGATGTGGTGGCGATCGAACTCGGAACCTCTCGTTTATGAAGCGAGTGTTTTTACCACTACACCACTACCGCTTAATCAAGTATATATATACATATATTTGTACTGGGTATTATTACTTTGTGCATTCTGGATCACATTTGACCACTCTAGCACCACCCAGTTTAAACAACAATTCTAACAATTGAAAAAAAGTCTATAAACCGCTTCTCTCAAAAAAATTCTCTCTGACTCTGATAGTTATTATTAGTATTGAATTTAAAGTTGATTTTTGCCTGTTTTTCTTTTTTGTTTTAATCCTAAAAGCTTTCAATTTTTAGTTTTCTTTTATGCATTAAAGATTTTTAGTGCATTTTTAAAATAGTAATTGGCATTAATATTTGTTCTTTAAAGTCTTTTATAATCCTAATTGATTTATATTTGTTTTAAATTCTTAAACCAACTCCAAATCTAAAGTAGATATTTATTCTCTTAAAATAAGTTACACAAAAATATAGAAATTGTTTTTAGCTATCTTCTTTAATAAACCTTTTTTAATAAATCTATTAAATTTGATATATAAAATACACAAAATTAAGTTTTACTTCGTCAACTTGCATGAAATTGTGCAAATAGTTAAAAAAAAAATTGTATTGAAAACACAGAAATAAAAGAAATAAAGTTTTTATTTGTTTTCCAAATTATTACTATGTTGTAGATAAAATTGTTGGCTACGTATATTCATATCAAATTGACATGCGCATATTCCTAAAAGCTGTTTGTTCAGATTCCATGATGTTTGTGGTAAACATTAACCAATCTGCCAAAATTTGCTAACTTAACCTTTGCTAACTTATTTTTGTTATTTATTTTGTATTTTTATATATGACAATACTTTTAAAGATTAAATTTGTTGAAATTAAGCAAAAAAAGTTTTTAAAAAAATTATCAATAAAATCAAATTTTAGTATGTGAAAAAGAGTTTCTTATTATTTATTTCCTAAAATAATCTTATACTTAGAGTAATCGATGGCTTGATCGTGGAACAAGAGCTGTATTTTTCGATTTTGCTGTTTACAATGCCAACATTAATCTGTTTTGTGTTGTTCGGTAAGTAAATTTTTTGTTAATCACTGTGACACAAAATGTTTTATTAATTTTATAAGCAAGTACAGTTAATGTTTTTTCAATCTAACAATCAAATAGTAATGTAGAAAAAACTGCTTGACAATCAAATCCATCTGTCCCATGAACAATCAGTGCTTGACAAAAAACATCGTTTATCAAGTCATTTTGTCATCAAATAAACCTGACTACAAATAGAAAAAGTATATTTTGGCTTATGTGAGACTCCATTTAAATCCCGGTATGCGAACCACCTAAAATCTTTTAACATTAACAAATATAAAAATGATACAGAGTTGTCTAAATAAATTTGGGACATAAAAGACGAGGACTTCGTTTTTTGTTTTTTTTGTTTTTTTTGCGTTTTTGCCTTAAAAACAACTCTTTTTGCATTTTAAACACTGAAATGGTTTTAAAATTTATTTTTGGTTATATTTATTAAATACTTGTTTTAATACTTCCATTTACCATATTTTTAGTAATGTCTCAGTTTAGCAATTGTTCAATTATTCAAAAAAAAAAAAAATTGAAAAAGCAGCATTAATTAGAAAAACAATTTTTTTTTTTTGTTTATAATTTTTAATAATAATTCTTGTAAGTAAAGACAAAGAAGTAAATTTTTATAAGTAAAGGCCATGAATTGTATCTTTTTTAATATGGAACTGTTTTAAGAATTTATTATATGAATGAAGTAACACTGCATCGCAAAATAAGTCAGATCCGGGAATTTTTGGTGTGGGTATGAGGGGGAATCAGGGCTTGTTAAAAATTTAGTTTATTTTGTATCACATTTTTGCCTACTAAAAAAAAATAAAAAAATTTAAAGATATTTTATAAATTTATGGATTCTGGTGCGGGGTGGTAGGTTCATACCTCTCATTTCCCCTGGATCTGTCACTGGTTTTAAAATTACAAAGTTATTTTTCAACTTCTTCAACTTATGTTCATTAAATTTTTCATTAATCCATAATTTTTTTTTGAATAATAATAAATGTATTATTTAATGGAATGAATCAGAATTATCTAAATAAATATTTTTACTATATGAAAGAAATATATTTATTATATAAAACACTGCTTTGCAAAATAAAAAAAGGTAATCATTTTCGTGTTTAATATAAGGAAAATAAATAATTTTTTAGAGGCAAAAATCTTGAAATTTAAAAAAAAATATATAACTGTTTAGCCATTTTCCTAATCAAAAAGACAAATATTTTTATACCACTTTGGCTAAACACTCTGTTTACACAAAATTAGTAAACAAATATACCATAAGAGTTTAAAAAAAATCCAAAAAAACCTACACCCAAACCAAAAAAACGCCAAAAAACCAAAAAAAACGCCAAAAAAACACGTTTTTTTGGTGAAAAAAACGCGTTTTTTTGAAACACTATATATATATATATATATATATATATATATATATATATATATATATTATATATATATATATATATATATATATATATATATATATATATATATATATATATATATATATATATATATATATATATATATATATATACATATATATATATATATGTTATGTTTTGGTTAAACATTTTCAATAATGATTGATAATAGTCAATATTTAAACCTTTTGTAATGTTTAACATATATATACATAACAAGGATTAAAGCTTACGCCCAACTTTACATAGAACTGTATATATAAAGTTATTTATATAAATACTTTTGATAATTTTATTTGAATGGTGTAAACCCAGTAAGCACAAGACTTTTTTAACGCGCCTAATAATTGTGCTATCATGTTTCAATATTTTACTGGTATTTACATAGATGAGTTGCAAGATGCATTTTGTTTTTCCAATATTACATTTTATATAAATGGCTTTAAAAAAAGAAATCATGTAAAGTATTTAAAAATACTTTCAAACCTAGACCAATGCAGTTTTGACAGTAAAAAAAAAACAAAAATTGATATATAACAACAAAAAGACTTTTTTTTCACTGATATATAAATAGAATTATTATATAACTATATATTATTAAACTTAAAAGTTTTATCTATTGTAATAATTATATTATATTTTATATAAATAACTTTAAAAGAAGAAATCATGTGAAGTATTTAAAAACACTTTCAAACTCTTAATCATAAGGATCAGACAAAATACAAAGAAAAAATAACTGGGAAATGGATTGGTTTTGCCAGATCCATTTTCTATTGATGACTGGCAAAACAACATAACAATTGTTCCTAATATATCACTTGGTGATATATAACTATATTTTATTAATACACTTAGTCCTTTAACCAGAAAGAATATAAGAGCATAAAAGTTTTTAGAAGCATACAACTTCTTTATTTGTATAAATATTTATTATTCCCCTGTCTTTGAGCTCTTGGTTGAGTAAAGGCTAGAGTCTCGATAAAAATACTCATCTTGTACAGATGTAACTGTGTCCACCTACTGTCTTGTCAAAGGTCTCTTAGGCAAAGACTTTTGGGATAAGGAAAATAACTCTGTTGACAAGCCTTGAGTTCCTTCTTCATCTATCAGGCTGTCATAGATGTAAACCTGTGTTACATTGTTTCCTGCCTAGGATGATAAATGTTGGATCTTCTTGACTCTTTTCATAGGTTTTTGCTTGTGCCTCCTTGATAGTGGCTATGCAACTCTTCCTGTTATCTCCTAATAATGGTACAGCTCTAAAACTCAGTTTAATGGTTTTGAGGCTGGCTGGTAGTAGGGTTTCCCGAACTCTGTGGTAGCTCTCAGAGAGGCTGATTCCATCAACAGCTGCAAAATATCAGTATTAACAGTGCCATGTTACGCATGGATGGTGTCCCTGTTAATGCTTTTGGTGCACATTATCGAGGCCACATGACCTATGTTACAACTTGCGGTTAATTAATCGGACTGAGAAAATTGCATAGCTCATTGCTTAGGAAGCCATGCTCTATCTATGAATGAGTCAAGTTCTCCAAAAGCTTAAATCATGCCAAAAGTAACCCAAAATACTAAACATAAAAAACCATCCCCACCACCTAAGTTTTTTAATATATCTTTTACTAATATTTGTGGTCTACAAAGCAACCTTCCATCAGTTGAATCTTATCTATTGCTAAATCCATCAGACTTGCTTGCTCTTTGTGAGACTAATTTAAATTCTGCTATTCCTTCTTTTGATCTCAGTGTTGATGGATACTATCCTTTGATTTCCAAAGACTTCAATAGTCACATGCTTGGCTTGGCGGTATACATATGCATCAATTCACCTATTTGTCATGAAATCAGGTTCGAATCTTTTGACCATTCTTTTATTTGCTTCTGCTAGTACCTTTTCACTCTATCACCTTTCTCTTTGTTATTTATGATTCTCCTTCTTCTCAAGACTGCACTCTTTTAGATATAATTTCTGATCAAATTGACCATGCCCTCTCTCTTTACCCCTCTGCCAATATTGTTATTATTAGTAACTTTAATGCTTATCACACTTAATGGCTTGGCTCTAATGCCACTAATCCTGCTAGTACTAAAGCTTATAACTTCTTTATTTCTCAATCTCTTACTCAGATAGTTAACTTTGTGACTTGTTTTTCTGACAACCCTAATCATTTACCTTCACTTCTTGATTTATGTCTGGTCTCCTAGCTTGTTTTCAGTTTCTCATTTTTCTCCCGTAAGTGGTTCTGATGATGCTATGATCTCTTTAAATCTTTCATCTTGTACTTCAATACTTTATTATTCTCAGTTCATTAAATCTTGTATCTTATCTCAGAACTTAGGCTTCGGAGACTTTAGGAAAATCTTCAACAGTATTGTTAACAAGGATAGGTCTAACATTCCATCTTTCATTCATGGGACTGACGTTATTACCTTTCCCTAGGATAAGGCAGAACTATTTGCAATAATTTTTCTTCTAATTTGACTCTCGAATCTTATGGCTATTCTCTTTCTTCCATTCCAATGAAACATGTTAATTTTTTGTTAGACATTCAAGTCACTCCAGCTTTTGTTACTTAAGTCATATCTCAATTAAATTCTTCTACAGCTTGTGGTCCAGACAACATTCCTGTCATAGTCTTACAAAATTTTTCTCCAGAACTCTCTTTAATTCTGTCTAAACTCCCTGCCTGCTAGGCAGAGAGACTAGGACTATTGTTTTTGACATATCTAAGGCTTTTGACAAAGTTTAACATGCTGATTTTCTCCATAAGCTTGTTTCATAAGTTGTATCTGGGAAGGTTTTTAAAATTATCAAATTATTTCTTTCTAACTGCTTTATTAAAGTCATTCTTTAAGGCCAACACTCTTCTTTATTTTCTGTAACTTCTGGGTACCTCAAGGTTCTATCTTTGATCTTGTTTTGTGTCTTATCTACATTAATGATCTTCATTACAACCTTACATCTAAAGTAGCTCTTTTTGCTGATGATTCAACTTTATACTTCTGTCTTGACAAAAAATCTTCTCTTTTTGATTGCTTAGAACAGGCAGCCAATCTTGAATCTGATCTCTCTTCTATAACAGATTGGGACTCACAATGGCTTGTATATTTTAACCCCAATAAAAGTCAGTTGTTTATTGACAAAAACTATTGCAGTGCTGTCGAAATTCCTATATTTGTTAATGGCAACCCTCTCACTGAATCTTCTTCTTTACATCATCTTGGATTATTGTTTACTAATGACTTTTCATGGAAACCATATATACAATTGATTGCTTTATTAGCATCTGCTAAGGTTGCTTCTCTTTATCATGCTTGCCATTTTCTCACTCCTGATTCCATTCTCTCCCTCTACAAATTTCTTATTCGTCCCTGTATGGAATACTGTTGTCCTATTTGGGCTGGTTCTTCTTATGAATCTCTTTCTTTAGTAGACAAGGTCCAAAAACGCATTGTAAATTTAGTTGGACCCACTCTATCTGCTAGGCCTAAGCCCCTTACCCATCATTGTAATATGATTGTATCTCTTTCTCTTTTCTTCAAATTTTATCATGATTCAATCACCTACCATGCTTAAAGAGCTATCATCTCTAGTTTCATTTACTAAAACTTATTCTCGCTTGACTCGTTATTCATCAAAGTCTGATTCTTTTACTGTATCTGTCTCTACATGCTCTAAAAACTTTTATTTGTCTAGTTTTTTCCCCGCACCTCAATACTTTGGAGCTCTCTCCCATTTTCATCTTTTGCTGATTCATATTAACCGTTTTCATGGTTTTATCAATTGTTTCTTTGCTTTATAACTCTATTCTTTTATTTTTAGTTACTTCCAACTTTATAGTGGTTGCTTGCAGTCTTGTTGGAAGTGAATAAATAAAAAAATAAAAAAAACTTCCAAAACAGTAACTATTAGAATATTCGAAATTATGAAAATAAAGAGGAAGAACTTTTCTTATAGTAATTTGGTCAGACCAATATATTAAAAATTTACTCTAGATGCAATAACAATCCAACATCAAAATAGTTTTGACACCAAACCATAGTTAATTGAAAACCTGAAAGCAAGGTCTTTTAATAATAACCCTAATCTTCTAATGAAACATTTTTTGTAAAGCATTTAATATGATTTTTAATTCTTTTAAATAGTCAGGTAAAGTTTTCTGCTTTAATAACAGTGTAAAATAGAACTTTTGTATTGCTTATTGAAACTTATTTATATGAAAACTGTTGTGACTTCAATTTTGTAATTTTCTTTCACAACAGATATAATTCTAAGTTTCTTTCTATAATTTCTTATTGTAAGTTATTATATTGATTACAATCATTCTATGTACCTAAAGATAAATAATAAGACTTAATAGTAATTGCATTTTTCATAAATCTTATTAAGTATTTTATACTGTAGCATATAAAACATAGTTAAAAATATATTTTTACTTGCATACATTTAATATTTTTACTTTAGTTTTTTTTACTTCACTATTTTTTACTTAACTTTCTTTTTTTAGTTTACTTTTTTACTTAAGTTTTTTACTTGCATACATTTGTATTATTTATATAAAACAGTGCTAACTGTTTAAAAAAAAAACATAAGATAAAAACTTGTTATGCAAGATTAAAAGGAAAAAAATATTTATAAAAATACATACCTTTTTCAGAAGTCAATAGTTCCATATTGTTTTTTACTGGAGGTTCGAGATTAGTGAAAACTCACTATAAAATTTATCAAAAACAAACTATAAAAATAAAATTATAATTATTTTATCAGAAATAAAATAATCACTGCAAAGTCTTGTACAATCTATAGATTTTCAGGTCATTTTTTTCTTCAAATTGCTTGTAACCATAATTTCCCTTTCTTGACTTGTTTTTTTATTGTGTAATCTGTAAAAACTTCTTTTGGTTTCATTATCATTTTTTCTTACATTACTACAACCTATACAGAACAGCAATTATCAGGCATATTTCTTATTTTATTGCAACTTTTCTGTGTGATATTTGTTTGTTACAATGCTGCCTGCAAATTAAGCATGCGCAAAATAATGTAAACATTTATACCTATCTATTTTGTAATTATAATTACAAAACGTTAAATGTCAACCTAGATTTGATTCTGAATGGGTAATCTAATAAAACTAAACATTTTGTCTTAATGTTGTTTTAACGTTTATTAGACCTTCATGTGTTTATTAGATAATGAAAGTAATGGGAGGTAACATTACAAACACGTGAGGTTCTTGGAAGTAATGGGAGGTAACGTTACAAACACGTGAGGTTCTTGGAAGTAATGGGAGGTAACGTTACAAACACGTGAGGTTCTTGGAAGTAATGGGAGGTAACGTTACAAACACGTGAGGTTCTTGGAAGTAATGGGAGGTAACGTTACAAACACGTGAGGTTCTTGGAAGTAATGGAAGGTAACGTTACAAACACGTGAGGTTCTTGGAAGTAATGGGAGGTAATGTTACAAACACGTGAGGTTCTTGGAAATAATGGGAGGTAACGTTACAGTGAACATAACGGAAAAAAATATTATTACTCATTTAATTCAGGTATTCACACATTAAATAAATTAAATTGCTTCTATTCAAATGCAACTTCACTAAATAACAAATGGGATGAATTTCAATTAATGGTGAGTAAACAAAACCAACCACATATCATATGCATTTCAGAATCCTGGTTTTATGAAAAATCTGTTATCTTCCTGCCTAACTACACTCACTACAATAGAAATCAAACAAGCAAAAAAAGTGGAGGTGTGGTGATTTACATAAGAAAAGGTATTCCATCACTAAAAATAATTACGAACAATCAAACAGTTCTATAATTGAATCTATCTGGTGTGAAATTAACTAAAGCAGAATCTATCCTTATTGGTTGCATCTACAGACCATCACACTTGAAACACCAAGTAAATACTGCAATTAACAATTCAAGTCTCCTAATAGCAGGCGATTTCAACTATTCAGACATATTATGAAACATCAATGGAGGATCAGACTGTTCACATTAATCCAGTATAGAATTTCTAGACATTCTCAATTCAAATTTCTTAGTACAATCGATGCTAGAACCAACACTTAAAAACAATATCATTGATCTAGTAATTACAAATGACCCAAACAAGATCTATACAATTAACGTTAATGATGCAATATCTCAGTCAAAAAAAAAACTGCCTCCATTCAACACTAACCTGGAACTTTTATCTAAATGAATCACACACCATACAAAAAAAATCAAAAAATTATTAAAATGTACCAAAAAGGAAACTATTCAAATCTAAATATAGCATTCAACAGCATCAATTTTTAACTATTTAATAATCAAGACATAAAAGAAATGATAAACAGTCTACTAAAAATTTATAAAAATCTAATTGATATTCATATACCAAAAATCTGTATTAATAGTATAAAAATTAAAAAAAAATTTATCAAATGGCGCCATAATGATATCAAAAAGGCAGCTAATCAAAAAAAAAATTATATTTCCTTATGAAATCTGCTTCAAAATCATCTGACCATAAAAAACAACTTTCAACTGATTACAATAGAAAAACAAGAGAATTGAAAAAATTAGTAAAAAATGCTTGTATTAAACATGAAAAATCAATAATCAACAAATGCAAATTATCCAAAATTACTATACAAATATATAAATAATCAAAAATCATATAAAAATAAAATTATCTCATTAATCAATACTGATGACATAAATTTAACAATTTTACGAAGCATTCACCAAACCAACTGATCAAGAAAATGATTTAACAATAGGTTTATCACCAAGAACAATTAAAAAATATACTTTGAATCCATCTGGTCTATTCTCACCATTAAATGTTAAAACAAAACTTGACATATTAGATGAAAACAATGCAGCTGGAATTGATGATATTTCTCCTTATATTTTAAAAAACTGCAGTTCCGCTCTTAGCCTGCCACTTAGTTTATTATTTATCAAAGCATACAACACTGGAACTACACCACAACTATGGAAAAAAATAAAAATCACACTAATTCCAAAAAAAAAGGAAGAAAAATGATCCAACAAATTATTGACCTATCACATCATCATCAGTTTTAAGTAAAATAATGCAAAAACTAATAAAAGATGACATAACAAGTTATTTAAACCTACATAACTTAATAGCTAAAGAACAACATGAATTCACAACAGGTAAATCAGTAACCACAAATTTACTTGAATCAGTAGATGTAATAACCGATGCTTTAAACAGTGGATTTTATGCTTTAGTGACTTTGTTAAAGCATTTGATACAGTAG